>OY856376.1:8200000-8757500 GCA_963693495.1 Malacosoma neustria
ATTTTGAAATTTTTAAATTCATAGTTTAACAAATAGTCTTAATGCTAGAAAACTTGGGGCAATTGTGTCATTATTTTTGACTGTAGTTCTAGAAATGTTATTTAGGGTTACGGTTCCAAAGTTTAAATGAACAAAAATAATAAAAATTAACCAAAATAACCGAAAAATGGTTACAGTTTGACCAAATTTCTAGGTTTTTCTTAAATGCCCATAATTTTCAAACTGCATGGGATAGATTTTGTTTCTGATTTTTCTCATGATGGTTACAATCAATCCTGTCACCCCGTTTCGG
The DNA here is from genome assembly GCA_963693495.1 of Malacosoma neustria. Classification (NCBI taxonomy): domain Eukaryota; kingdom Metazoa; phylum Arthropoda; class Insecta; order Lepidoptera; family Lasiocampidae; genus Malacosoma; species Malacosoma neustria. The sequence continues at coordinate 8,200,293 of OY856376.1, forward strand.
CTTGACGTTAAGTTCTGGGACATCCTGTATGTATATATATATATATATATATATATATATATATATATATATATATATATATATATATATATATATATATATATATATATATAATCATCACAATTTGATTGTATATTTTACTCGTAATAATAATTTTTTTTAAAACTTACGAGCTTTTTTTCTATATTTCTTTTATAGATCTACGTACTCAAAAGGAAATATTACGGAAGAATTTCGTATATACCTAGTCAGGTCATAAGTATTGTCACACAGTAAAAACTTTTCTTTTAGAATGCTGGCCACAAAAAAGTTTATTGAATTCGAATTTCGAATTGTTCATGAAAATAAAAATGTATAACTTTTAGAATTTTACTCATTTTTAAATATGGAGTGGACGCTTAAAGAAGACCGTGTTGCAGTTATTGCGTTGCATCGTTACAGTTACGCGCCAATTCAAATTTTTAACATACTGAAAAATTTGAATATAACCAAAAGATTCGTTTATCGTACCATCAAACGATACAATGAAGACTCTAGTGTAGATGACAGGTCAAGAAGTGGTCGCCCTCGGTCTGTTAGGACTCCAGCAGTGATAAAAGCTGTGAAGGCACGAATTCAAAGAAATCCCAAACGTAAGTAGAAACTGTTGGCCCTTCAGATGGGGTTAAGCAGAACCACGGTGAAAAGGGTGTTAAATGAAGACTTAGGGCTTCGGGCATATCGAAGAAAAACAGGACATCGTTTGAATGCTCGTCTAATGGACCTGAGACTGAAGAGATGCCGCGCTTTGTTGAAGCGGTACGCGGGAAAAAAATATCGGGAAATTCTTTTTTCGGATGAAAAAATGTTTACCGTAGAAGAGAGCTACAACAAACAAAATGATAAGGTGTACGCACACAGTAATGAAGAAGCGAGCAACCGTATTCCGCGTGTCCAACGAGGTCATTTTCCATCCTCGCTCATGGTATGGTTGGGAGTTTCTTATTGGGGCTTAACAGAGGTACATTTTTGTGAGAAAGGTGTAAAAACGAATGCTGTTGTGTATCAAAATACAGTCCTGACGAACCTTGTGGAACCTGTTTCTCATACCATGTTCAATAACAGGGTATTGTATTATTATTGGGTATTCCAACAAGATTCGGCGCCAGCTCATAGAGCGAAGAGCACACAAGACTGGCTGGCGGCGCGTGAAATCGACTTCATCCGGCACGAAGACTGGCCCTCCTCCAGTCCAGATTTGAATCCGTTAGATTACAAGATATGGCAACACTTGGAGGAAAAGGCGTGCTCAAAGCCTCATCCCAATTTGGAGTCACTCAAGACATCCTTAATTAAGGCAGCCGCCGATATTGACATGGACCTCGTTCGTGCTGCGATAGACAACTGGCCGCGCAGATTGAAGGCTTGTATTCAAAATCACGGAGGTCATTTTGAATAAACTTTAATGTCATAAGAATCTATGTTTTGTTAAGTTCATTTTGGTATATGAATGGTTACATAATTAATAAACTTGTTACAATTATTTTACATTAAACATGTGACAGAGTTTATGACCTGACTAGGTATTTCTGTTCTATGAGTAATTTGAATGACTTATATTTTTAATATGTCAAAACACATTTAGAATATGCTACAGCATATAAGAACGTTAAAAGATATTCAGTTTATTGTTTTCTGTGGTTATCCACTTATACTTAAATAAAAAAACGTCATGTAGCTAAATATTTTATTTACCTTCTTGGTATATAAAATATTTTGCCACGAGACCCTTGAAGCGGTATATAGAAGGAAGAAAAAGGTTGAGGACCAACTTGCAAACTATGTTAAAATAACTGTTAAAGGTATTAAACTAGGACGACGGACAATAGTCACCGTACTTTACATCTAAACTGTTCACTGCTAAATAAACATGAAAATATATTTATTCATAAAATTCGCAAACATTTGCAAAATAGTAACCTGAACCCATGACCCACTCGAATTACGTCGAAAGGAGGTCGTTCCAGTGCTTTAATAAATTTTGTATTTCGATACAGTTTCTCACTTTTACGTGTAAGTCATAACCGATGTAATATTGTTACATAATATTTTAACAAACATATAATCCGAATAAACTTTGAGTAATATTACTATATTCCTCAATATCAGAAATAAAACAATCTCCTTGATACTAGAACTGACATTAGTTATGTTTATTATGTTATGTTATATTCAAACAATAATTTCTTAAAATTCCTGTTACAAAATATGTTTACATCTAACGTTACATATATATTTGTTTATTCTATTAACTAAAACTTATTTTATAAATGTTTACAATTCTATCATTAGAATACTTTTTCATGTCGCAAGCACAGCTATATAAAAAATAAACTTTTGATTTATCTTTTATTATATTATTTATATCTAAACCAATTTAACCAACTTCTTCTTAAGTTGTTGCTTTCGATTTAATGTACTATAATATAGTGAAATAAGTTAACAATGCTGTTCAAAGTTGTTAAATTATCTAAATCAGACGCCTTTTAAATTTGTAATTATGACCACCATAAACGAACATGTTGCGCTGTTCGGTTCCCATGTAGGCCAGGAGTACCATGGGCGATGGGGTCAATAACCGATCCCCTCCCTTCGTGGCATCTTTAGACCCTGCACTGCTACATTTCTCCGAGCGTTGTACGGGCATCCGCTCAAGTTTTTATCGAAGCCAACATGTTTTACTTCTAGTTTTTTGAAATTAGAAATCTCTTACAGATTCAAGTAGGCTGAATTGGTTGTCTGTTGGATCTTGTATAGGTTAATTGTGGTATAAATGTGTGAATCTTAGAATCTTATATGAATGGTCAGAGAAAGCGATAATTCATGGGTCATGCCGTAAGCTTTCCGTGAGCGTATTTGTAGAATGTGTTACCGTACGCACCCATGCCATGAACACAAGTGTAACCGAGTTAAATTAATACGCGTAACGAATTTTTTGTAAATCCATTTTTGTATTACGATTTTTTGGAATTAGGACAAATAAAACATCAACAATCCAAGAAAAGTCCTACTAGATTCTTAGAGAAGGGGTATAAATGTTATGTTCAACCTGTGTTACTATCTATATAATAAAATGATAGAGGTCTGCATTTGTGCTCGCATCACGGCCAAACTAGTGAATAGATTTCAATTAAATTTTCAAAGTATAATTTCTTAGATACTTGGCAGTTATCTAAAAAAATATTGCGATATCTTCATTATATAAAGTTATTAAAGTTTTAAGAAACAACTATTTTTATAAGCACTACGTGTTCAGTAATGTGTTTTCTTGTCGCGCAGACGTGGGGCAAGCGGTGTAGCGCGCATGCCGATAAATTTGTTAATATATCAAGCTACGCGGATGAAGTCGCAGGTATCAGCTAGTTTACAATGTAATAAAACATGATGTTTACTACTCACAAATTAATATATATAATAACACCCCATAGCGTTCTTTTCCTGAAGATGGGTTCTTTATAGGGTAAGATAATTATGTCCCAACGGTATGACATAATAAGAATCGAAGTGATTTATTTTGGATCCGATTTGAGTGGAACTTTAAATTATATTCCGTTTGCATACGATGCTTTAAAGTTGTGGGTAATATAAAATAATGACTGCCCATATTGTCTCACTGATGGGTTCTGTATCCCTGGAGCTATCGTAGTATACCTACCCACTTGTCGAAGACGGATTTGCGTTTCACGTGATCTTAGTATGAATGTATCCTCACTCGTTTTCCATCACAGTTATAATTTTCACTAGTGTTATAAATCAGGTAACATACTATGTAACTAATTTTAAATAAAAACTAAACTAATATAAAATTACAATATGGACAAATATATTGAATATGAGATATTTGTATATCTGTTATTTACATTATTGTTATGATGTGGTTTTAAATTCACGTCTATTTCCTAGGCGCCTTTTCTACACTTCTTTTTCCTGAGAAAAGAGCCACAAGGATGTTTTAATTTCTTTTACGACTCTCTAGATAACTTTTTAGGGTAGCCCTATTCTTATATCTGTTACGGACCAAATGGCCAATGTGATTATATCGCGTAAAAAGTTTTATACGATATATTCGCGTGAAGATATTTTTCAAGTAAAGAACTTAAGCTTAATTAAATCTGGAAATAGAAATATATGCATTTATATTTCCATTTTTAAATCTCTCAATACCGTTACAGAGCGTGTATAGTTAACATGAACGGTGACCGATCGTGATCGGGGTTAATCGAGTTATCTCATAAGATCGGCCGTCACGGTCCCTAATGACCGACTTGAATGATTGAACGTTTCCTTTCAAATTAGGGATGTTTGTCTCCATTTTAGTCCTGTTTTCAATAAAAATCTGAATATAAATACTGATATTATTTACACAATGTGAGTTGTTTCGGAGTATCTACTTACATATGCATTTTTTATATTTTTTACCAAGAAGAAAATATCTTGGTAGAGTACAACGCATAGAAACGAGTAGAGGTTTGGTTCCAGAGTGTCTCGGACGTCGGTTTCGAAGCAAACCGGATAAACGCTTGTTTAAAGCGTTATTTAAGTACTAAGTTTACTATTGTTTTGCTTGGATCCGGTATTTGGAACTAATGAAGTACTACTCCATCTAGTAGAAGATTAGATAACACTTAGTAGAAGATCACATATGTGGACTATATTGTCTGATTCAGATTATTTTAATTTTAAGTATGCTTGACGTTCTATTCTGCTAGTTAACTATAATAAATAATTGTTTTCTTTTTAAGATCATGGTAAATAAAGTAAAATAAACTATAGAAGTATTTTTAATTGATATTGAACACAGTTACATTGCGAGTCATTTTTGCAACTAAAAAGATAGTGTAGGTACAATATTTTTTTAAAATTTAAGTATCAGATATCATTTACATTTTTATATTAGAATAAATATAACAAACAAAACATATATAAAGAAACGTTTATTACGTTGAGAATTAAAATTTACTATATGTGTAGAGTAATACAATCAAATATATCGCAACGTACTACTATGCATAAGACTGTGATTGATGCCACAATTTGTATTTTGCTACCTTTAAGCCACGGTCAACAAAATTTCGTCCATTGGCTTCTATTACATACTTTCACAAGCGACCTATCACGAATTTTTTGTCACCTTGCTGTATAACCGTGGCGAATAGCTTGCTGAAATCTTCACGAACACAAACAAGCAAAAATTTGCCTTTGGATTTAGCGTGTAAAAATGTATTTGTTTTTCAGAACTTGTCTATATTAGCACCAGTAATAGATTGACCAAAACTGTTTCCTTATTAATGTGAGAGGCCTAAAAAGTTTTTGAGGTCTTTTGCAATCGTAATTGCGTTTTGCAATCAATTCGTAATTTTAGTAATCACTCCAAAGACTTTGATGGCATGGATTCCATAATACTTTTATAGAAGTTAAATCTTAATTTATTAAAATTTATTATTCAGGGCATATACATATTATATGAGTAATCTTATTATAGTAGAATTTTAGTAAGTCGAACTTGACGCCGAAAAATTCGAGTTATAGTTGTAAAGGTTAAAATTTATTCCAATTTTTTATTTATTCCAAAAATTTTAGTCTAATTTTGAGTTCGAAAGCTGAAATAAATAAAAATCCTAGTTATAAAAAACCATGCTGTACATTTTCGGTATATATTTAAAGTCGATTTCCAAATTATCGAGTTCTTAAGGTTCTAAAATCAATTATTGCTACTCGTATGTTCAAGATACAGATGTCCAATTTATTTTTCAGTTATTAGTTATAGAGGGAAAATAAATTTGCTTATAACTCACTAATTATTTCCACTTACAATGGGTTCAGATTTCGAATAATGGAGGTTAGCTTAGGGGGTTAAAGGAAAGGGAACACAATATTTTTTCGAGTTAGGGAGGTTTTCGACTTAATGTGGTTCGACTTAAAGAGGTTTTATTATATTATAACTAATTTTAAATAAAAACTAAACTAATATAAAATTACAATATGGACAAATATATTGAATATGAGATATTTGTATATCTGTTATTTACATTATTTAATTAAGGTTTCAACTATACCAAAAGATCTAAGAAATAAAAAGTCATTCCGAAAGAAAGCTTTTGTTACTCAAGAAATATTTCTTAGTTACATAACAAGTGATGCAACAACTCCATACCGATAAATACAAAACGAGTATAATACTTGGCACAGATCTTGATAATGGGCAATTACATAAGAAATGCCAATAATGATAATAATTATAGTAATGATAGGCTAGGTAAAGGAGATTGCAAGGGGCTTTGAGGTGTTATGGATTCCATACACATCTTGGGATCCATTGTTGATAAATTATAAAAGGCGTTTAATATATCAAGTGAGATTTATCAGCAAGGATTTAAAATTAGATAGCACACAGCACACATTTCGGTGCAGATCTATCTGCCAAAATATCAAAGAGTAAAAAATTATATTTTATTTTTAAAATATTAGGGATGCGTTCACCTCCAACAAATGTCAACTAACAATTGCACCCTGTCAAGACAAGTATCAGGGATATTGGCGACTGTGATCCCTACAAATTTCCAATTTAGCGAATTCTATTTTATCTCAACATTGTCTCGGCATATGAAAAGGCAATATCACAGATAAGCACTAAAGCAAACAATTCGCAACGATTTTGTCCTGGGATCATTTTAGCTCCAAAACTTTAGATGCAACTTGGGTGACAAAAGCTATTTTATTTATGACTTTTGTAACTCTACGACAGTAAAATAAGCATTGTTCCAAAACTAAAATAATAATTAATATATTGATGACATATTTTTAAAATAATGTAGAGAATATTTTAAATTAATATTGATAACTGTCTTTTAAATTCAACCAATAATCTGATTCTTAGACACAACTTCTTTTAAGTGAATAGATTTTTCTTTTTGATATTTTGTGTAAACCATCGTGTGAACGCAATTTGCCATAGGAAATGTTATAATAAGAAACCCACCATATGTAATTCGTATATTTTATTTAAGCTTGGATTTCTTGAAATTCCATTGAAAGAATGCGAGGGATCCGAAATGGGTTCTTTTATATACCCTATGTTTTATATGTAGACAAAAGGTGTGTGAGACTTTTCATTACATCACACGTGTTTCACAGAGGTCAACGTCCTTGGCACAACTGTGGAATTTGTTTTCAGACATTGCTTTTCACTACTACTGTTCAACACAAACATAAATGTCGCAATATTAATGCTACAAGGTTATAAACAAAACGAGAGGTATTTAATCTAAGCGATCTCTGTCCAGCCCCGACATGCACCTGCGATGGATGGGCTAGCCAATTTATTTCCTAAATGAATCATGGCGACCTTTTGACCCGCGTAATATCTCTAGATTTATCAATGGCTTGATAGCATTTTCATTCTTATAAAGATAATTTGCAGTAAATAAATCTAATTATAAAGATTTATGTAAATTATTTATGTGACTAAAAGTGGCTCAAGCCAATTACAATAATTATTATTTCTACTTGGTTTAAATCAATCCCAACTTACCCAAAATTATACGTAAGTTATTAGTGACATACATGGAAAAAGTCTGGGGTCGTTTCCAAAATACCCAGATCGAATGTGTGTCCTCTACCGTGTATTTATTATGAGGTAGCTTAATAAAGTTTGACTTAGCGTTAAGAACGCCTATGATATCCTTAGACGTATTTGGACTTAATTTCGCTTAAAAATATACATAACGTGTAAAATTATGATACGTTATGTAAATACTTATAATTAATTGTTAAGATCGTAAGATAGTAATAACATTATAGATGAAATAATCAGTCTTTCATACACATACGGGTATATAGCCCTGATGCAGTGATTGGCTTCCAAAGTCCGACCCGAGCCGAAGTCAATGGTTCGTGTAATAATGCAATGCGGGTGGTCAGCCGCGAAAATTGCCGGTATTGCCAGCCTGTTGTGTATGACAAGTTAATTATATTTGACAAATCCTACATAATACGGACAGTCGCTGGCCAGTAATTCCAATATTTATTAGTGTCCTGGATTCAATTATTATGAAATAGTATAATGAACTATATAGATACTACCATGTCATATTCGTCCAGTCATGTCCTACGGCGGGAATGGAATTTATGAGATACTGCAAAGATCAACCTCAACTGCTAGGTGTACTTAGCTAAGAGAATAGATAAATAAATATACTCTGTAAATTCACAATGAGCAATCTAATCCATATAAGCACCAGGGGACTTGTGTTGTGGTACTAGACAACGGATATGCGTTTTATTTTATATATGTATAAACATAATATCAGGAATCAAACCCACGATCTTAGCTGGAATTTAGACGTGCGACAGTCATTGCGAGGCAAACTCTTTCAGACAACTTATTAGACTACACCAGTGGTCGGCAACCTTATCATGTAAAAGAGCCAAATTTAGTTATTACAGGATTGAAATTATTCAAAAGAATAATAATAGATAATATTTTATATTCCATGCCTGGACTAAAAATTTCGTGGAAGAGCCGTAGCCGAAGAGTCAGAGCCGCATTAGGTTCGCGAACCGTGGGTTGCCGGCCACTGCTCTAGACTAATGTAATGAAGGATAGGTTAAATTTAATACGTATTACTAATATCCGCTTCTTTAATTTCCGAATCACCTGATTCCGTAGCACGTTACTCAATAATGTATATGTTTACATCGATGACTTTCTGTAACACTATTTTGCAAATGCCGCGGACTAGTTCAGCAGAGACAACACTCAATAATGAACCCCCTTTTTTTCTTTTTTTTTTTGGTCTCGGGGAAAAACCCTCTCTTGACCCGGGGGGACCGAGGGATATGTGGGACTCCGGGAAAGATGTTCGGCCATCCGACTACCCACTAAAAACCCCCGCTGTTCTCCTATAGCCTACACCAGGGCCCACGGATATATGGCCTGCCGATCTCGTCTTTTGTCTTAAGGCCCTTCTAAATAGTTGGCGCCAGGGGGTCAAGATTTCGTCCCCCAGCGCTCTTCAGAATCAACATGAGTTGAGGGGGGCCGCGGAACAGCACGCGGTCCTCTCCCTCGCGGCAATTGTGCGGGCGGCGTATCCTCCCCCAAAGGCCCGCCCGCGGCCGCTTTCTACGGCGGCCGGAGGTCATTACTTGCCCTACGGCGCCGCCGGCGTTGGCGGGAAGGGAGTGTGGTGATCGACTCCTGCTCCCGCTCCGCCGCCTCCTTTGCGGACTTGACTGCCTCCAGCCCTTAAAGCTGGAGGATTCTGGAGGGGGCGTGACTTGCATCTCCGCCATGTGCCAGTCAGGCGTGGGTACGACTACCAGACGACACTCCAGAAAACTAAGGAGTCGCCCAACGTCGTAGCCAACCCAGCCAGACCGACGGACAGCGGAGATGCCGTTCCCGCCCCAGGAACACTCTCTGTGCAGGCGCAGTTGAAATGGGCATAGTTTCGACTACCAAAGCAGGGCCCGGGACAGAACCCGGGATCCCAACCAGTACTCGCAACCATCCCACCGGGGACCGCGCCACGAACAGAGAGCGAAGTTGGGAAAGGATGTGGGAGGTAGACGGGAAGAAAGGTGTGACTTCGCCGCCTCGGACGGGAAGGGGAATGAGGCGGCGGATGCTCGGGCACCTCGGGTACGCACACCCGTGCACTCCACGGACAGAGAAGTGCCCCTGAGGGGCAATAATGAACCCTTAGCTCCGAAGCTTTGGATGCAATTACTTGTATCATAATAATGATGAGATGGAACAGAATATTTTAACGGTACGGCAAAATATTTTAACGGTTTCGTCATCTTAAAACCTATTTTCTTGGCCACCTATAAGCTAAAAGAAGAAGTTGTTACGACTTATTATCGATTTTTACGGGGGATGAATACTCATTGATATTCTTCTCGGTATCACACGACCAGCAACAATATTCTATAACTAAATATAACTAAGTGTATACAAGCATATCGTTTAGATAGGGGCTATAACAACAAGTATTTCATTTAATAGACGTTCCAGAACATGACTCCCCAGGCATCCGGTGCTCGCGTGAACGATCCCGAGCTATCTGACACCCTAACATGCGGTCTTAATAGTGATGTGCAGTATAATATAAAGAATGCTATAAGGAATGTAATAAAAAAATTAAATTATGTAAGAAGTTAGAGTTTCAATGGCGCATATCTACTATATTATTTAAGAGGAAACTGGGATGGATTAACATCGAATGCATAAATAAAATTCTAACCACTGCATTATATTTTATATTATTATTAAACAATTATATTTATGAAATATAATTGTTTAATTTGATAAGGATTTATTTTCAAGATTGCGGGTCTCTAAAGAAAACAATAAGTAAAATCGATTCCAACTATTGTTTATGTCCATATATAATTCTACCATTTTATAATTTTCATGTATTAGCATCAACTTAATCCTGTTACAATACTTAAAAGCAGACCACCCCAAAACCCAGAGTTAAAACTTTAGTAACCAAGATCAATCAGTTAATGATGATATTTGCGATTCCAAACAAAAAAATTATCTTCTTTATCTTATTAAATATGATTTAAATATTTTACGATATGTAGTTAGTTTAGCCACCCTGGAGATCCTAATAGTACTTTAATATAAAAAATTGAATCCGAAACTTCATGTAGGTCATTAGTTTTTTTATAATATTGGAACCACTGGACTTTATTGCAATGAAATACAGTTGAGTTTTTGTAGTGAAAACTTCTTTAGGCGCGTTGAGCACTTTTTGAGTGAACTATTTTTCGTTTGTAAAGAAGTGTTAATGACCAATTTAAACTTTAATCCTTGATCATAAACACTTCTTTCTAAACCGAAAATAATAATCTAATAACTCGACGATACAATTCACAAGTTACTTAGTTTTCACTTCTATCGGCAGTCCCCAAAGACTACCCCGCATGTCTTTTTGTTTAAAAATCTTACTGTATTTATCAGTCAATGTGCCATCACTACGCGTTTTATTTATTCACAGTATAGACATTTTCTCCGAGAGAGTATCAATGAAGCTGTGGTTTCCTGCATTTACTCGCGATACGTACATCAAACAGGTTTTGCGGAGTTGACAAACCGCCAACATTATACAAACCGCTGCGTAAAGCTTTGTAATCAATAATAGAGAACATACAGTGATTGTGGGATTTAAATTCAGATGCATCATAAAACGAAGAAAATAAATAACAAATAATTCTGGAGGCGAATCCAACCCAGATATCGAAATGATCTTTATAAAATTTTTTGTTTCTTAAATAACTCAAAATTATTTTTTTATAATCAGTGGTTATATTAGCTTTTGTAATTTAATTTTCACAAATACATAAATAAATAACGACATATGCACAACTTTTCTTAAATTAAATTTGTCTGATTTGTTTCAGCCAACGCAGTCGCTCGTACGAGTCGGAGGATCATGAGCGAGGAGCGTGCGAGTGGTGCGAATATGCCCTCGTCATCACGCTCGCAACTATCTTGCTCATCGGCGTGTCAGCCCTCACCATTTTCTGGGTGTTCTACTACCGTAATGGATACGCATGGGCTGACGATACTCCGGACAAGCAGTTCAATTTGCATCCGACCCTTATGGTGGCCGGGTTCGTGACCTTTAGTGGGTTCTGTAAGTAACTTCTTTCTAATCAAAGCAAGTTTCACATACGCGTGCCTAAGAGCTGCCAAACCTATTACATGCAATATTTTTGTTTGGGAAAATTTAATTTACCTACATATTTATAATGAATAAACATAATAATGATACGAGTATATCACCTCATTATACAGCTCATTTTCTGAATATGTTTAAATAGAAGTTTAAAATAATAGTCCATAAAGACCCAGTGCCAGGGATAGATAGTACCGCCACCACAATTTTTAGGTGGATTAGCGGGTTGTAATATATCTGGCGATCGATCCAAGATATTTTGATGGGGTTTATTATACAAAAATACTTCTTTAATTTATTAAAGATAAATAAGGAATATTTTACATGAATCTAGCGGTGTATATTTACTGAAATTTGTATGTTCCAATCTATCTCCTAGTAATATAATGAGTAACATGGTTTTTTTTAAATGCTCGTGGGTAGTTTTTATTACATACATCCAGGGGTTTGCACTGTAAACTGATATGTACTATAAATACGTATTATACGAGGGGTGTTAAATAAATAGTGATAATGCGATACATTCTCCTTGGAAAGAAAAAAAATACTGGTAGCCCAGACATTAGATATATTAATAATAAAAAAAATCAATCAATTCTCTTTTGTTTTTTTTTAAATAGAACGCATTTGTTTGCTTCGTATCGGAAGGTGTTCTTAAACATGGATAAAATTGAGCGCGGTGTTAAAATATATCTACTTGAAAAATTTTACTACGGAGCTGGTAAATCAAGACTTGAGGGCAACATTAATGGTTCATGCTCCTCCATAATCTACATTCTACGTTTGCGCGTTAGAGTGCTGAGTTTAAGCGAGGAAGATCTTCCATTAACGACGACCCCTGCAGGGGATGCCCTACATCGGTAGTGACTGAACAAATGATTAAAAAAGTTGAAAACATTGTTTTGGCAGATCGTCGTGTTACTGTTTTTTATAGCAGAAGAAATGAAGAATTCTGTAGGAAGTGTACATAAAAAAAGTGTCTGCGCTTTCTTCCATATTCACCAGACCCAACTCCTAGTGATTTCTACCTATTTCCGCGGTTAAAGGTACATCTCAGGGGCCATACATTTGAAGATAGATGGGCCATAGATTTGATGACACAGTAGTCGCCGCGGTATACGACTTTTTTAAGAGATGAGGAAGTTTTATTTTTAAAGAGAATTTTAGCTTTGTAATAAAGATAATATCTTTAAACAAAGCGTATAAATCTGAAAGATGACGTCGAAAAATAAAATAACATTTAATAAAATATAACTACATCATACTCATTATCACTTTTTATTGAACACCCCTAGTATACAAACAATATAGGTACTCATGACACGAGCACTCTGCTCTCACGGTATATTTTTTAAATTTTTCAGCCGTGCTGCTGTACCGTATCTGTCGGTGCTTCAGACGCATCTACGTGAAACTACTCCACGCGATCTTCCACGCCCTTGCGTTACCCTGCATCGTGATCGGCTTCTTGGCGGTCCTCGATTACCACAACAAAATGGGAATCAACAACTTCTACTCTTTGCACAGCTGGATTGGCTTCGTCGCTATGGGACTGTTTGGATTACAGGTATGGTAGATTTATATTGGGTTTAAAAATAGTATTCTAGTTACTTTAAAAATAAACTTCGTTTAGCAACTATATCGCAAGCAGAAAATTACTATTGTGCAGGTGAAAAGCAATGATTTTATTTTTAACTACCCTCATGTAAATTTGTCAAGTATAATTAAGAAATACGTTTTACAACAATCCCTCGTAAATTTACTAGAAAGCTGATTACATATCATATAAAATAAGTTAGTGAACACTGTTCCCTTGGACATGTAAAAAATGTGGTGCAGTGGTTATTATTACAAACCTTTGGATTTATCCAGGGAGTTATATTTTTTGCGGTATTTGTTTAGACCCAGGTCTTTTAAAAAATGCATAAATTTATGTAAATCTTTTTCCCCTTTTCCAGTACACAGTCGGGTTCTTCAGCTTCCTGCTGCTGTTGATTTGTAACAAGGGTACCGCGAGCTTCCGCGCATCTCTCGTGCCCATCCACGCGGCGTTTGGCATACTCACTTTCGTGCTGGGGGTGGCTGCCTGTCTTACCGGACTCACTGAGAAGGCTATCTTCCAACTTGGGTACGTTCTTCGCAAAATTTCATTTCCAATCCAATTTCGCACGTGCACGTTTTTTCATACTCTAGTGAACGCATTGTCTAGTTAAATGTTTGTGGTATTTAGCTTGTTCTAGAATGTTAATTTGTGATATTAGTCTGTTTAGAATTTATCAGTACATTTCTTATATTGAAATTGTTTAGTTTATTTCATTTTATATGATTATTATTTTAAATTCTAATACATTTAGTAAATTAATCATTTAACTTTCAAATAATGAAATAGAATAAAAATAAGCGTAGAAGTCAAGTTCGTTTCTTTGGTTTAGGTTCTGGTAGTTTTATTTTAACTACAACTTTAATACATGTAACTTAAATGTATTAAAGTTAAGGCTTCAGACGTTTTAAAAAGAATTCTATAATAGTTTTCCAATATACTAGTATCTTCATGTTTTGTTCTGCTTTATTTCATTTATGTGTACAGTGACATTCAAAAGTATTATAACAGTGTCACATACCAATTATTGTTGGTTTATTTTTGGCATGACATTATATAAAGCGTGTTTCCTCGCTGTATAGATAGCATTGGATAGTATTTTTCATTTTATCAATGTGCATATCTTTATGCAAATGTTTCCATTTTTTCATATATGTACAAAGAAAACACACGCATACACGATACAATTATTGCTTGGCGTTTCAAATCAAAACTTTATTATTTCAACTTGAATGCACTTTTGGACGTTTACTGTACATTATTATACTCTTGTTTGTGTCACTTAGCATGTCTGCTTTTGTGCTTGTGTAAGTTGCTTGTCCGTATCCACAGAGAGAGATACAGCGGGATGGTCGACGAAGGCATTATTATCAACGTGATCGGGGTGGCCATGATCGCCATTTTAGCAGTCGTCATGTACATCTTGTCGAGGGACAAATTCCGCGCGCCTGAGACCCGCGACCAACGCATAAGAGCTTCTGTAGACTTGTAAATTTTATTTAGTCCGTGTCTGTTTATGCTGGTACGTTTCTTCGTGTTGTAGGGACAGTATTATAACATGTGGAATAATTTTGAAAAGTTGCAGACCAGTGAGTGGTATTGATAGTTATATAATAAGGAGTTAAAAAAGTTAAATTATAGAGAATCCTTTATCACGAACAAAAAGCAAAAATTCAAGTGTAAAAAGTAACGCAAGATTATCAAGCCCTAAAATTCTTTCAGGCAGCCACATTGTAAGACATATTTTTTGGCTAAACAATTTATAATCATCATTAATTATATAATTCAAAAAAGAGGCTCAATAGCTTTGATCTGTATCAGATCAAATGTATTCTGAATAGTGAATAAGTGAATTCGATTATTAAATACATTCAAGACTTAATCGAACATTTAATTTAAGTTACACTGTATTTTTGTTGCATTGAAATAAATTATGATAAGTTCGTGAGCATTTTTATTCAATAATTCTTGGATTTTTAATATGGTGTTTGCTTTGAACGTTCACTTGCATGTATATTGGCTTGTTCGGTTTTCACGTATTTAAAAATAAAATATATTTTTTACGAAATAAAAAAATAGTAAATAATTTTAATCATACAATCTTCAGTGTATATTCTAAAACCGAGCATTTCTTATTAAAGCTTATTTATGTCGCTTCCATGATTGTGCACGTTTGTTATTTTTATTTATGTGTTTGATACATAATAAATATGCAATACTATTGATATGTATATGATAAATAATGTAAATTACGCATCCGGTTCAGCTTATAATAATATATAATATTTGAAATTATACTTTGCAGTAGGTACCTAACTTTCTTTTTAATCAGGGACTCCCAAAGCAGTCGGCAGTCATATCGACCCCTTGGGGTATCTCGATTTCCAATAAACATAAACTTATTTTAGGAGTTGACTAGGTCTAAAATCGACCCCTATTAACACAAGTTCTTATTTGAAACTTTCAAGATACTGCATAATTTGTGTTACGCGTACCAACTTGTTCTAAGAATGACTAATATTTCAGTAGGTACTATAGTATTTTAGTAGGTAGCGACTAATATGTTGTATCAATAGGAAATAAACTACAGACACGTTTTTTAAAGTTATTTGGCTATGGGGGTCTGAGGTATCACTTCATTTTGAAAAGAGGTCCCTTGCCCAAAATAGTTTGGGAATCCCTGTTTTAAATGAAGTGTTTATTAAGTAGAGCTCAGTACTTATTTATAAGATATTTAAATTTGGAAATTAACAAGTAATACGCTATAATTAGTACTACAATTTGTCATTAAACACTATATTATATATATGCTAATAAAATGTCAAAATGTATTTAATTTTTGCTTTGACTAATTTCTGGGCATGCGGTACAGGAGCGATGGATACGCTACATTGTCGAACGAGGCGATAGTGATCAACGCGATCGGGATGTCTGTGGTTGCCGTAGCCATCGTGGTGCTGTACACCGTGCGCGGCACCGGCGGGTACCGCCTGCGCAAGGTCTCCGCCCAGCATCCCAGCTAAACACCACAGCTTTAAAGCTAATTATTACTTCTTTGAAGACAACTTCTCAATAATTTCTAGAAATATCTGGCTTTATTACGAGTTTAATTTCAATAGAATGGATGGTATAGAAAGTTTTTTCTGGTATTAGACATGTGCGTATGAATAAGTGCATAATTTTGTATGTATGATTTAAAAGAAATTTGTATTATCTTAAAAATCACATGAACAGTGTAAAATGTACGAAAGTGTAAAGAATATATCGTTTTGAAATTCACAGCGAAACGCTGAGCTACTGAGGCAATGTTTTACAGATTTTAAATGCGTGATAATTTACGTTACATTCAATAGTAATTGGACATAATTTTATTTCGTTTATGACAATTGTCTATGTCATTCGAATAATCTCCATTCAACGATCCATGGGCAGATTTTCGGGGTCGTTCTCGCAAAACGATTTGATACGCCAATTTGTTTTAGCATACGCTAATACACGTATCTATGAATAGGTTGAGCGCGACCTCGTATTACCGACATATATTTCAACGAGAATTTGTCTTCAAATAAGAGTTTCTAAAATTTGAACAATACGTTCACGTTTTTTGCCAGAAGTTTTTTGGTAGAAGATGACACCATGACTATGAATTAAGGATAACGTAATTCGAATAATCAAAATATTCCAGTCTGTGTGTAATGTGCAAGTAGAGTATTGATTAAAAGACAACTTAAGGAACAAAATTTTGATATTGTTAGTTGGATTTAATAATTTACTGAGTTTGATATTTTAGCTCAATTTGTTAACTTTAGGTTGTTCAAATTTTATCGTGGTGGCATTATTTATTGTCGTTTTACGGTTGTGCGTTGTTCCATTTTCAAATGTTAGGTAATGTTTGTGAGTTGATTCCGTCTCTGTCAAAACTAATTTGAGATAACTTTTGGATCAGCAGAAATGGCTCAAATCAAATTAAAACAATATTAAGACATTTAAATAAAATGCAGCAACTTTGGAATCATTATTCAGTTTAGAGATTTACAATTTTTCACTGTACTCGACATCCTATGGGTTGATTATTAATCTTAATGAGTGGGAGTGATTTAGTGGCAGCTATTTTAGAAGCATGACTGGTCAAAAAAGAATTGTAAAAACATTATAATTCTCTGGCATTACAAAACGAGTACTGGATATATCACATATAGATCAGAGGCCATACACATACAGTGATCGATTCCGCTTAGTTTTACGATAATTATGTAATTAGATATAATTTGTATATAAATTTTAATCTAATTTACTGTAACGTGCGAGTGTTCTATAGTTGTAGAATGTGAGTCGTAGATGTACTATTTATATTAATAAAATATAAGAAAATCGACATCGATGGCGAAATATTTAACATTTATTTACAACCGAAATATATCTCTTAGTCTTTATTCTCCCTAATGTATTATGGCAATACTGCTTTTAGGGTTGCTAGTAATATTGCAATAAATTATATGAATACGATATGCTTAAGAGACGTGTTCATCAAAGTTGCCAAATTCGTTATAAAGTAATCACACTTGTCATATAATCAATTATTAATAGTGAATTAAAAATATTAGTACTAATACATAAAAGTAGCGTTTGTTTAATAGGGAGTAATACGTAACGTAATTTTTGACAATGCCTCCCCCCCATGTAACGCGCTGTAACGTTTTTCTATACATCCCCCCCCCCCAAAGTTAGATGACGCCCAAGTAACTATTTTTACCTAAGTCACATTTATGTAACGCAAATACCGGAAACTTGTTAAAATAAAAATCCCGTAAAACACAATCGGAGGACTTCCCATGAAGCTTTTAGATTATATATTTTTATTCCCTAGTTTTTTTTATTTAAATAAAAATAACTTTTATGTAACGCATTGTTCGAACCCAGCTCCCGCCCTTTTAACGCATTAAAATGTTTTACAAGATCCCTCCCCCCAAATTGCGTTTCGTACTAACGCCCTCTTAAATGTATAATTATGATCAACGTATTTCGTTGTATAAGAGGTATGTACCTTTTATAATTTTTGTGAGTAGATATATTTTATATTAGTTATAAATATTTGTATATTATATAAAATTCCATTACACGAGATCGCATTCCACTAAGCATTTATGATAATTCGCTATTATTGCATTGTATTCATTGTAAGATTTGTAATAATTTATTGATATGACATTTACAACTTTGAATATACCATATTTGTGGATCCCTTCCCGTTTCTGGGACCAACTTTTATATAACCGCAGATTCTCAATTATATTCCTCTTCTTATGCAGAAGAAATCATTTTATTATTTTTAATTAAATAAATAAAAGTTATATTTAATTAGGCTTCGTTATTTTTAGTCACGCTATCGGTGTAGACGCAGTAGCACAACTGCCATATTGGAACCCATTTTGATATTTTGTCTTCAGCAGTCAAAATACATATAACTAATTCAAAGTTTTTTATGACAAATGATATGTATTATGTATATCCGGTGTATGTATTATCCGGTTAGGCGAAGCATATCTTTGTCCCATTACGAAAAAGGACTCAACAACTAATTTTGACTGTCACGCATCGCGTAGATAACGAAATACATAATTGATAGTTGAACTTTGAAAACATATTTATAACACAAATTGATTCTAAACTATGGTGGATTATTCTGCATAAATGTTTTAGGTAAATATTAATTTTTACTATGTAGGAAATATGTTGATAACCATCTTTATATTCTATATAAAATTACTTTCAAAAAGCACCAAGAGATTTAATATAGTACCTGCTTATTTAATAAAATAATCAGTTTCCTCTTTACATCTGTTGTAATGGTAACATTTATCAATATATATTGTTTAGAAATATAAGTTCAATCATATTAAGTTACGTTGATTATATTGATTGTAAAATGAATTTTATCGCTGTTTTACATTTTTTAAATATTTATACGGTAATCATTATGGTACATTAAAATACTTGTATTTACATTGGTCGTTTCATTTAAATATACCCTTTTTATTGCCGAAGAATAGCAAACTCACTGACGGCCCACTAAATAGTAAGCAGTTATCGTCGCTTATAGATGTTTGCGATAGTAGGGACACCGCGAACACGCTGCTGTCCGCATAGGGGTACTGGAACCAGGAACACTAATGCAGGAACAGAACACAAGTTTATTATGGCGGTATACTTATAAACCTGCGGGGTCGTATTTCATTTGTAATTCTATTGTATATTTTAAGATTTTAACGAAATTGATGAATACAGCTACCCCATTACTTTACTTTTTTATACCAGTAGCAAGCCCAACTTATGAGAATGGAAGGTAGAGAGGAATGGAGAATCATCTCATATGGGGAGAAGTTTGCAGCTGTACGCTGTAAATTACAGTTCGAAAACCGGACAGAGTGGCGGTAGTGCAGATACAGTTTATGAGTGCAGCTGTTGCAGACGACTTGAAGTACGAGTTAAAAATTCTCCCACTCTAACTTTTGGTGCTTTCCTCTAAATCAGTCATGTCAAAGATACGGCCCGCGGGCCGAATTCGGCCCCTGGGCTGTATCAATAAGGCCCGCGATCACAATTTGTCACAGAAAGAAGAAGAATATGATACCTGACATTAATGAGCTTGTCAAAAACAAGAGAAGTCAGGTATCTGGATCCTCGAGCTCTACATAATTACCTACCCTCTTTATATATACATATATATATATATTACATACTATATAATATATAGTAACTATATATATTTAAATAAATAAAATAATATTATAATTTAGTTCATTATTTTTTCAATCTGGCCCGCCTACGAATTCACAATTTAATATATGGCCCTCTGCAAAATTGAGTTTGACACCTCTGCTCTAAATTCACACTGAGGCGCCACCTTAATTTAAAGCATTTCAACAGATATTTTCCAAACAGGCAGCCTGTCGGACCGTTCTTACCTTACGGCGGCCGCCTTTCCCTGTTGGCTAAGATGTGATGGCCAGCGGTGGCCGAAAAGGCAACTTAAAACCCCGGTCACGTCCCAAGGTATTCGTAATTATTGTTTTTTTCTTCAAAGCGCTTGATTCTGATTACATCTTCCACTTCGTATCCAGATACGCTGGTATTGCCAGAGAGTAAAACTTTAGCTCCGAAACATTTCTACTATCCTCTTAATCAAAAAGGGACAAGGAATCAATGGAACAGGATTGTATATTAGTAATTGCTATTCGAAACGACCTGAAAAACAATATACTAGTACCCTCCTATTGCTGGTTATGTATTGGCAAAGAGTAATAAATTGTTTTTATACAAATAATTATTTTGAATTATCAAAAAAGTGGTTTCTGTATAAATGAAAATAGAAAATCGACAGAACATTATATTGACAACTTTTATCTAAAGTACAATATGATTAAACAATCTCACATAGACAATGCAATGCTAACGATAAAATACATTCAAATAGTAAATGCATTAAATTAATGAGTACACATGCCACACAAGCTTTCAAAACTTTAATTTTCTAGCACTCAAGTTCGTACAATCGTTGCAATCTGAGATATTAAATTTATTGTAGAATATTTTATTAAATTGCAATTGAAATAGCGTTTTTATTTTCAATAATAGCACAGAGAAAAACAAATATATTCTTAACTAGCTGACCCGGCAAACGTTGTTCTGCCATGTAAATAATTAACGCCCCCGCAACCCCTCTTGGGGGTGGAATTTCGTAAAATCCGTTCTTAGCTGACCTCTACTCGGTGAAAAGAATATTCCTACCAAATTTCAAGTCTTTAGCTCTAATGGTTCCAGAGATATCGTGATGAGTGACTATATACGTGGAAACCCCTTATCTTATATATAAAATTCTCGTGTCACAGTTTTCGTTGCCATACTCCTCTGAAACGGCTTGACCGATTTTGATGAAATTTTTTGTGCTTATCCGGTATCTATGAGAATCGGCCAACATCTGTTTTTCATACCCCTTAGTGATAAGGGTTGTCCACCCTTAACATTTTTTAAAAAATGCTGCCCAGTCACTATTCCACGCGGACGTAGTCGCGGACACAGCTACTATATATATATATATAGATTATAATACTAAAAGATATGTTGGGGTACCCCGTAATTCAACATCGAATGGTTAACTTGTTCTGCTTTGTCAATATTGCTTTGCACTCGTTACCTTTGACTCTTACTATAAGTTTCATCGTCGCGAATATCTTATTGGCAGCCATTTTGTATTGTACGAATGAAGGCCAATGATTGCTCTATAATCTATTAATCGTAAATAGTAAAATTTTGGATATAAATCACACTATACTATATTTAATGAAAAATTTGAATTCTATATCTCAGTTAAATTAGTACTTGTGATCATTGTGTTCGGATACGCGTTTTTGCCATAACAAACTTAACTGTTGACTTACGGGACAACTTTTAGAAGTTAATAATAGCAAAAATACTTTAAACTAAGGAGCCGTTCAAAATAAAAGATTTACCAAATTAAAAAAAATCTCTAAGTCAAAAACCTAATGCAATGATTTAAAAAATCTTCCCGTTAACTAACTTCCAAGTTTGCTATTTCTAGAGATTGCAACAATCCTACAATACAACCCGACATTTAAATATCCGCACCGCTTAAAATTACACGAATATCGAAATAAATTAGTTTGGCTTCAGTATTGAGCACAACACATAAGTAGCACTTCAAAAATCATTAATAATTTTTAAATTCATTATTATACAACTACTAATTCAATAATATCGAATTAGGCCAAATATAATTATTAATAATCTATTTTGAACGACGAATAAATTTATATATATGTTTAAAACACCAATTTTAACATTAGTAATTCACATACATTTATTTATAAGATTTAGATAAAATTTTGAAGAAAATACAACACTGGGATAAACTACAGGTTTTTTAACATCTAGATAATTTATTTTATAAATCCTTATTCAAATTTAAAGTGTATCTTGTTTAATGGATAAACAATCGATGAATAAAAAAATATTTCTTTAGATTGTATAACATCGCCGATTCACTTGCAAATATAAAAAAATATTGTATAAAATATATAGATAATACAAGGGGGAAGTCTCTTCTTCTACCTCTGCCTCATGACGAAAACTTTGTTAATATATCAAGCAACGCGGACGAAGTCGCGGCTGTCAGCAGCTGTCAATGATCGATATATTCCTTTAGAAAAATAAAGATAATAAAAAAATATAATTTTTCAAGAACAACGGCGATGTTATATCATTCGATTGACTATATTCGATTATTCGTTTAACATTCGTATTCTATATTTAAATATAATCTATAATTTGTGTGATATAATACGAAAAAATATTTTGATTACTCTGTGATATATTTCATTTAAGCAATGATAATTATTTTTTATAAATTATAACATATCTCTTGAGTATATATGCAAATATAAATTACACAATTCTATTTCTATGTATACATAGAACGTATTTAATGGTGCCTGCCAATACTATGTCGTAATCGACTAAAATATATTAATCTTTGGTGATATACTCGTAAATGGCACATACTGTTATGGGATTAAAATGGTTACTTTTATGCCTAAATAGTACTTATGCTAAAAAATATTATAACCAAATATATAAAAAAAATCACAGTGAAAAATGCGAGAGTGCTCTTCAGTGCGTAAGCTTATTAATGATAAGCAACCTATAAATAAAGATTTTCAGCTAATTATGATTCCCTAGTTACTATTGTTAATTTAGAATAAATAATTTAGTTTCAATTCTCATTTTCTGTTACATTTCTTAATCTTGAATGTTAACTAAAATGTATAGTTTCATTACTATCCAATTGCTTTTCACCAATATTTGTATTTCTCATACTAGTGATATTTTATAAGAAAAATATTATATTTCAATAGTATTAAATGGATAGCACACACACGCATATATATATATATATATATATATATATATATATATATATATATATATATATATATATATATATATATATATATATATATATATATATATATATATGTTGTGGACTTTAAATCTCATCTAAAAATAACATACTGGGGTATCAATAAAGATATACACCAACAAGACAGTGTCAACTTTGAGAAATCAAACTACTTTTGAACATAAATCAATCTACATTAATTATAGAATTCAATTTTATTTTTAAGCAAAATATAGTTTCATTTATATAATTAAAAAATAATATATAGAGACATCAAATACAGCTGCCATAATTAATTTACATAATACTGTTAAGGAAATAATGTAAAAATAATACCTGGACACGTACACGATCTTTTTCTTCACAGTCGGCAATTTATAACAAAATACTGCTTTAGAAATACATGCTATAGAATAAAACCTCTGAGTTGAAAGCGTGAAATCACTTTCATTTATATAAGTAATCTAAATATGAAGACAATATACATTTGCCAAACAAATGCGTATACCAATATTGACTAATAATGATTAATAATTACGGAAATCTAACAAAATGGCCAATTAAATAAAAAAACCCAATATTAAGAACCTCTCTTAAACAAAAGAAAATATCTACAATTCACAAGTTATAACTATTTTTAATAGCTACTAGCAACACTTCTCAGGGTTGACAGTAATGAACACTTTTAAGAAACATGTACTTAGTTAATTCAGCGTTTTAAAAAGAAATTATTGCAAATTTTAAAAAGCCATATGTTTAAAATAGTTTAAACAGGCTTTAATAAAATCCTTTAACTTCAAGGATAGTTACACTGGCTAGATAAACTGCACTGTTAAACTCTTATTTAATGAAAAAGCGTTGTTTAACCGCCATTTGTAAAGTTGGATTACCCTTAAAGTATAAAGTAAGATTTAAAATGTATAAGCTTTATTGAATTTAATTCTTGATTTGTAATATACAGCCGTTGATTCGTCCCTGGCCAGATTTGATCATATTTCAAGGGGTTAAGATGTATCCCTCTTAAGGGATTCATCATTTTTTCTTATATATGAGAAATAATAGTAGTAAATGTTATATATAACATTAATATTTTCATGTCCACCCTTTAAAGTTTATTTATTTCTAACATAAACTCCAATTTGTTGAAATAATTTATCTCCAAAAAATATATATGACCGTAATTTTGTATGGGGTCATATTTAAGTACACTCACTTTAAGCTTTGAAATATTGCGGAAATTCGTTCGATATAGCCCGAACTAGCGCCTGATCTTCCTTACTGCAGTCGCCTTCCTCGCAGAAGATGCGCGCGAAACATCGCAAGAGGTCGTCGCGACGGTGCAAGTGGCTGCCGTAATCAGTATTACGGATAATACCTTGCAGGATCAGCAGGTATTGTTGACGACGCTGAAATTCGAACATAACACATGAAAATTGTTAATAGTTATTAACTTTTTTTATTGCTGAAGAATGAACAGAAGACAGGCTTACGGCCCACTTAACAATAATAAGCAGTTATCGTCGCCTAAGGACGGATGTTTTGCGACGCTAGGGGCACTGCGAACACTCTGCTGTCCCAAAGGGGTACAGGAACCATGGTCACTAATGCCGGAACACATCACAAGGTTATCATGGCGGTATACTTATATACCCAGGGTGTTTGCCATCCAGACGGGCTGGGCGCCCTACTACGTAGCTATGGTTGTTTTGTCGCCTTTTACGACAGGCCGACCCCGGTCGCAGAGGTTAATATTCTAACTCCGCCTCCGGCACGGAGAAAAATGTTGACAGAGGAAAGCGAAGAACTCAAATTAAAAGTTTATTAACAGTAATTTTACATAGTAATGAGTACAAATACAGCGCACGAAAGAAGCCATTGGAGAAAAGAGTTGTTCCATAGAGTACAATAACATATTGTACTCATTGCTTTCCTTACAAATACATGTCAGTGTCTATTTAATATATATTCTTCTTCCTGCCCTTATCCGAAACTATGTGGGGTCGGTACAACATGTTCTCTCCTTCTACTCTTCTCTATTAGTCGTCAACTGAGAACATTCACACCTTTTTTAACCATATAATCTTTTACACAATTACAAACATTAAACAAACAAACATTAAAAACTAACTTTGTAGGAGTCCGATAAAAATACAATAAAGTTTAAATGGGAAAAAGACGTAGAGACTTGCGCAGGAGCAGCTCATATCGCGGACCTAAGTCGACTGAGTCGGAGTCGGTAAGCGACCAACAGCGTGCGGGTGCGAGGCGGCTACCCCGTTCCCCGCTGCCCCCACGCACGAAACCGCCATCTCCCTTGCCATTTATTTAAAAATACTATTATAAAGAGGAAAGATTTGATTGTTTGTTTGTTTGTTTGTTTGCTTTGAATAGGCTCCGAAACTACTGACCCGATTTAAAAAATTCTTTCATTGTTGGGAAGCTACACTATCCCCGGGTGACATAGGCTATATTATATTTTCAAAAAAATTAGGGATCCTTACTAAAACTCCAATAATGTAACCCAAAGTGTAAGGAAATTACCTAAAATATTATTTAAATCGCGTGCGTTGCGAAAACTATTGATGATAGAATAAAATAATGTACTACAACTTTGCAGAACACATCATTATTTACGAAAAGTGTCGCGACAGCATATGTCTAACTAATATAGTTTTGCCACAATAAGTGTTCTTTTATTTTAAAAAATTAATTGAAATGCCGCCCCTAGAAAAGGCTCTTTATTTGGATCTTGGTATTAATCCTTATCAAAATAAATTACTTCATATTCAAAACTGTTTCAATGCCTTTATATAACTTTTTGAATTATTCAATTCGGATATTCCATTCGAAAGATATCACGAGTTTAAAAATGTAAGTATTATAAAAATATTGCGTGGTAGCCGCTCACCCTGTCCGGCTAGCTAGGCAGCACCTTATGCAATGTAGGCGTGCGTCACTGGGGTTTTTACAAAAATTTGAATACTTATTAAAAAATAACGAAAAATAAATAAAAAGTAATAACAAAAAATCATTAAAATAAAAGCTCATAGAAATAATAATATTCAAACTTTCTTTATAATTTTATTTTTTTAGTAACCTGACGCAAATAGAAGGGTTTGCCCTCAGGGGCGCTCCTCTGTCCGAGGAGTGCACGGGTGTGCGTACCCGAGGTGCCCGAGCATCCGTCGCTTCACTCCCCTCTCCGTTCGAGGCGACAGAGTCCTACCTTTCTTTCCGTCTACCTCTTACATGCTTTCCAACTTAGCTCTCTGTTCGTGGCGTGGTCCCCGGTAGGATGGTTACGAATACTGATTGGGGTCCCGTGTTCTACCCTGGGACCTGATTTGGTAGTCGAAACCATGCCTATTTCGACTGCGCCTGCACAGGGAGTGTTCCCGGGGCGGGAATTGCATCCTCGCTGTCGGTTGGTCTTGCTGGGCCGGCTACGATGTCAGGCGACTCTGCTTTTTCTGGAGTGTCGTCTGGTAGTCGTACCCACGCCTGACTAGCACGCGACGGGGATGCGAGTCCCGCCCGGAATTGGCCGCGGACCTGTCGCTCCCGGCCCTGGTTCTATCCATGGTCGGGGGCGATCCTGGATGGACGGCCGTCGCCTCCTTTTGCGAGGCAGTAGTGTCTGCAAGGGAGGCGGCGGAACGGGAGCGGGAGTCCGCCACCGCACTCCCCTCCCGCCAATGTAGGCCGCGTCATCAGCGCCGGAGGGCGGGCAACGATCTCCGGCCGCCGTAGAAAGCGGCCGCGGGCGGCCCCTCGAGGGAGGATCCGCCACCCGCACTATTGCCGCGAGGGAGAAGGCCGCGTGCTGTTCCGCAGCCCCCCTCAACTCCTAGAGTTGTTACAAGAGAGCGCCGGGGGGACGAAACCCTGACCCCCTGGCACCAGCACTTTAGAAGGGGCCCGCTTTAAGACAAAGCGTGGGCCGGCGCCGGCCTGGGCCACGAGATCGGCAGGCCATATATCCGTGGGCCCGGGCGTAGGCGATAGGAGAACAGCGGGGTTTTTAGTGGGTAGTCGGATAGTCGAACATCTTTTCCAGAGTCCCTTATATCCCTCGGTCCCCCCGGGCCGGGGGAACCCGTCAAGAGAGATTTTTCCCCGAGACCGAAAAAAAATAGAAGGGTTTAATTTTTAATTTTTTGTTAAATACCCATGCGAAGCTGGGACGGGCCGCTAGTTTTAAATAAAAAAAATAACAATGGCAATTACAGATCGTGTCACTAACACCATCCATATTTTCTTTGGTCTACCTCTCCTCTAGTATCCATCCACTGTATATATTATGATAACTAAAATATCATATAGCACGCTTAATCATAAACCTGTTTTTTGGGAAATCGCAAAAAACGTTTTGTCATTTACGACTTATCCCATATATTGACTTAAAACTAAATACCGGTAACTTAGTGTGGGAAAGAGATATCGAAATAAATCTTAGTTTGGCCGATAGAGGGCGTAGATACAATGCAGCCCGTTATATTATCTCACTTTAGACCTAAATCGTAATCGGGCAGTTTATGATTAAGCATGCGAAATGCAATTTTACTCTATATTCAATACAATTCATAGAAAACAAGAGCACCTTTCAGAGTTATACAGCGAAGGAAAAAATGACATGTGACAAGAAGAATGCTAGATATCAGAGTGGATGGACACAGAAGGATTGGTAGACTGAGAAAAGATGGAAGGATTGCATAGACATGGCGAAAAGAGTTGTGAATGTTGAGAAGATGAAAGCTAAGAGGAGAATGGAAGGAGAGAACATGTTGTTCAGATATGTGGGAACATAAAGTGAGATAAGGCAGATAGAAGAAGGAAAGGAAAATATTTTTGTAGAGTTAGCAAGTGTTTAATGTGTTAAAAATATATAAAATACCGTATCCCCAGGCGACAAATCGGCCAACTGCCTCACGATGATATCAATGGCGACTTTTACGTCATTCGTGTAGAAATGCTCGGCCGTCTTCTTGCGGTTGAAGAGGTCAATGACCAGTTTAAGCACTGAATGCGCAGGCGCAGGCTCGTGGTCAAATATGTGCACAGGATCCTCTGGAGAACAACAACAAAGGTCTAGTGTTGCGAAAGATTGTATGAAAAACTGCGAGATGGATGGAAGGACAAGCTCAGTCAGCTAAACATCTTACTGCATATTTCTTTAATTCATCATCATCATCATCTTAGCGTTGAATCCCAGTTGCAGTTCCAAACTCGCTTCGGCGCCCGGGGTTCGCTTTCAGACTTTTTCTTCTCCACTTCGCACGATCTCCGGCATCTTTAGTGGTCAGTCCATTGGCACGCATATCAACCCTTACGATGTCAAACCAGCACTTTTTGGGTCTAATTCTCCTGCCGGGACCCGGTGGTGGCGGTATGAACAGACATTGTAAGACCAATGTAACGGACACGAAGACTGCCGCGAATGCGAGTTCCTAACGCGCTCCTTCCGCGTTACTCCACACATCCACCGTAGCATATTCATCTCCGTGACTCGCAGTGCCTGCGCTTGTGTCGCTCCAGCACCGGCTACGCTTCACATCCGTATAAATTAAAGTACTTAAAAGTAATTAAAGGGACAGGCCTAATGATGGTCTTATAGACCTGTCTTCGCCACATTGAGCTTCAGACCGCCGTTCTCAAGCGATTCCTTCCACGCCTTCATACATCCCACCAACCTACCTCTGTCCGAATGTGCCAGCGCGATATCATCAGCACACATGAGCAACCACAGGGGCTGCTCATGTGAGTTTCTGATGCTGTTTGACAGTACGATGAACAGCAACAGACTAAGGACGGATCCCTGGTGTACTCCGACAATGATGGGGAAGGATTTTGTGTCGCCAACAGCGGTCTGAACTACGGAATCGGAATCGCGGTACATGTTTCGGATGATGTATTGACATCGGATGATGTATATTGATAGGCCTCTGGAACCCTTTTGGACCGCAATGCCCACCAGATTATATAGACGAAGGCCTGCATGTCCAAAAACTGGCAATACAGATGCGTATTCTTCGTCCTGTATTTCTCGGCGACAGTCCTTAGGGCCAAAAACAGGGTTAATTGTCCCATGACCAGAGCGAAACCTATATTGACATTCCGACAGACAGTGTACTCCTGTCGAATCTGAGAGTCGATAACCCTTTGCCTTTGAAAACTGGAGTAATGATACTCAGTCTTCATTGGATCGGGATCGTACCGGTGAGGCGTGTCCGGTTAAAAAGGTCGGTTAAGATGCCCACACCATGAGAGCCGATCGCCTTCCAGGTTTCAATGGCGACTCCATTGGATCCAACAGCTATGCCATCCAACAGCCATACATATTGAGAATATCCTCCCCTTCCGCGTTGCGGCTATCGTACCCAAATCCACCGTGAACACGCTAAAATTCTCCACATCCCTCACCCACATGACCGTTCAGATCACCCCCAAAACGATCCCCTGTGATAATGTAAATAAATCGATTAACTAAAAAAATGGGATTCCATTCTCCGAGTAGATTTCAAAACGCTATTTCATCGGCGTCATCACAGCCGACCTGTGGCGCGTAGGCACCTATCAGATGGGTGACTACCCCATCAATAAGCAATCTAACGACTATTCACTTCCAAAATGTGGTTCTGGAACGTATATTATTAGAATTTTGACATTATATGTAATATTAATGTTTATTTAAAAAAAGAATCATATGAAATATGTTTCTTGTGATACAATTTTGCGAAAAGGATCTATCTATATAATTATTGTAATTTTTTGTAAATAAAGTATAAAAATAAACAAAGAACAATTTCATAGTAATTTAAACAATGGAGATGCTAAGAATGCTGGTCCACCATACCTGTAGACGAATGTAAAAAAACTATTGATAATATCTTGTATATTCTGCTTCTAAAACTAGATAATTCTTATGTGAATACACATACTTATTTAAGAAATACTCTCGAAAAAAAAGCACTCAACAGGTAATATTATCTAGTTGAAATACTTCAAACTAATCTTTCTGCTAAATCTAAATTTTATTTAAAAGTTTGTATTTACAATCTATCCAAAATTTCCATACATATTAGAAAAAATAATCCACTCACCTTCCCGATTGAGCAGCAAAAGTATCTTCTCACAAAAAGTCTTTGCTAAATCTTGCTTTTCAAGTGCATTCAAGAGCAAGTTGTCGTTTGGATTCTCAAATTGCAGATTATATGCGAGAAGGAGGGTCAGAAAGAGATCCGGGATCTGTTCATCTACATCCGTTTCTGGAGGGTTTTCTATAAGATCCAGAAGGAATTGGGCAAATTCCACTCCTAACTGTTCAAAATGGGTAATCGGAAGTTTATCCCCCATAGATAAGACCATCGACAGCAGTAGAGCGGAATGTGAGAGACGGCTAACGGCACGAGGGTTGTCACGCATGTCACGGGCTATCTCTGCAGGGAGAGCTGATAAAGCCAATGTTGCTAATGCGGTACGTTCAAGGCCACACATTACGCCGAATGCCTGCAATAATTATAAACAGATAAAAAGAACTCTTTATCAACATAATTTTATAATTGATTAAACAAAGGATGGTCTTATCGCTAAAAGTGATCTCTTTTAGACGATTGTCTGGAAGAGGTCTGGGTACATGCCAGCACTAGTTTTTTTTTAATTAATGTATTGGGACAACTCTGAAAACTTAATCTATTTGTGCAGGGGCGGAGAAAAAATACTGACCTCTACCGTAAAAGTCGGCCTGTCGTAAAAGGCGACAAAACAACCTTAGCTACGTGGTAGGGCCCCAAACCCGCCTGGAAGGCACCCCCTTTGGTCTTAAGTATGTCGCCATAATAACCTTGTGTTGTGTTCCGGCCTTAGTGACCCAAGTTCTTGTACCCTTATGGGACAGCAGAGTGTTTGCGATGCCAACGGCGTTGTAAACACCCATAGGCGACGGTAACTGCTAAATTATAAGCGCCCTCAGTCTGTTCCTACAGCAATAAAAAAATCAAGCTGTTACTGGATACATCATCTGTGGGATGAACTATAGCTAGGTTTTTTTTTAAATATGTTTAATAACAAACAAGATACTGGCATAAATTTAGATATTTAATTACTTTTTTTTATTGCTGTAGGCCAGCAGACAGGCTCACAGGCCTGACTGTTTTTAACATCGCAAAAGATAAGTCACATTAAAAAACCTGTTAAATTGATATGTCAGATCTTGTGCTTCGTTATTATGTAATATTTTATCTGCCTATAATGCGCTATCCAACCAAATTAAAGACTAATTATCAACAAAAGTCATATAGATAATGTGTGAAAGAGATAACACTTAACAAGGACCAACTAACAAGTCACTTGTCTCCCTCTTTAACTCAATGTTGCAATACATGCTCTAAAGTTGGTAGCTACATAGTTTTCTAAGTGGTAAGGCCCCAAGCCTGTCTGGATGGCAACCACCCCAGGTGTATAAGTATGCCTCCGGTTCCTGTATCTATATGCGGACAGCAGCGTGTTTGCGAAGCCCCTGGCGTCGCAAGCATCCATTAAGCAACAGCTTACTCTTGACTGGGCCTCCATCCTATCTGCTGTTAATTAGCAATAAAAAAAATCTATGTACATCAGGAAATAAAACTTATTCTGAAACAAAATTTACCTGCAAAAGCAGCTGCCGCAAGGGCCACCTTGTTTCCATCTGGTAATATTGGACAAGAGTTGTTACATATGCATAGCGATGGCTACTCAATACATGTTGCGAGATGTTCATATCTGCATTTGACTGAAACACAATTTCATTACACATTATAAGTATTTTAAATGTAAGTTTTTTTATTGACTTTCAATGCTCACGGCCATATATTCTTGAGCAGTTTCTGACTGAGGCCAAATAGCTCCGGTCAGAATTGAGAATAGTAGTACTACACCATCATTTTACTAAATAGTTATAAAAGGGTGACTAATCAATTATTTTCTTGTGCTAGTTTACATGCATTAAAAAAAAAGATTCGCCATTCGGTTTTCCATTTGACATTTCAAGTAGCAGTCAAAGTAGAGTACCAGTTTTCTTTTTTATTCCTGCGACCTAATTCAGGAGTCATATATATTTCCATATAGCAGTAGTTTTCTAAATAAAATAAAAAAATATATTATATGCTAAATAGTTTTTAAAAGAAATGAAATATAAAAGATCGTTTATTCAGAAAAGAGATACGAAGTTTGATATAAGAAGTTTTTATAATTTTAAGTTATGATCCTATTAGATTTTTAATTCTTGCTTGCAATAAATAACTAACATAAATTTTTCAAAACCTTGACTTTTTATCTTAAATGTGCTAAAAATTTAATATGAGCATTGTAGAATTATGAAATTCATGCTTAATTTTGCATTTTCACTTAATCATAGTTTAAGCAAATTTAAAAATTAAATTAAATACACAAGTACTCACCATAACAGATATCAATTCCAGCAACTGTGTTTGTATGTCATGTGCATCGTCGTGCAGCGCCCATCCTCTCTGCTGCGCGTCGTTCGCCGCTTTTGAAAGCGCATTCAAAGCGGTCATCATCCTCAGTGCATCGGGAGCTGCATCAATTGCGTTCTTTGGGCAAGTTATGTTGCTATTCGCTTCACGTAACAATGCATCAATTATAGAACGAGCTGCGCCTTCTGGGAGGAATTCCTGTAGATCAATAAATTATAATATATAATATTTTCCATATATTTTATATTCATTTTCGTATTAAGTCTTTTTCCAACAATTGGTTCTTATGGTTTTTCTAGTTTACAGAGTAATTACACTCTATAATTTATATTATTTTTTCCTACAAGTTATATAGAAATTTTTTAAATAATTTAATTCCCATTAACCATCAATAAAGCAGTATTTTAACTCATTTATCATATATTTCTCTTCTGTTAATATTACTATTTTAAACCTGTCACTTTTTAAAATACCATGAGGAAAATCAATGCGAAAAGCAATGGACAAAATTTACATAATATCTAAGAAAAAAGAAATACCCAAAAATAGGTCTAAAATAAAAATATTAAATTTACCCTCAAAGAAATAAGAACTGTTTCAACAGCAACTTTGGACATCTCATGGCTGAGTTGAGTCTCCTTCCTCACAGCCTGTACAATCTCATAGATAGCATTTGGCTTAATACTCTCACTGCTGTCCTGACTGTCATCTTGGTTGTCTGTATCTGATGACATTTGACGGGGCGATTTGCTGATTGAGTGTCTTTTACAGCCCTCAGAATCTGGGGATATAATAAAATATAAATAAATTTATTCAATAAAAGTTATAGCAATATAAATGTTCCAAGAAAGTATTTTGGTTATTATCTATTATATTATTTATTACCTATGCGGGGTCGGAGAAAGAATACTGACCTCTGCAGCCGGGGCTGGGGTGTCGTAAAAGGCGACAAAACAACCCACCCTAGCTACTGATGGTGACCACTTTTGATTTTAAGTATGCCGCCATAATAACCTTGTGTTGTGTTCCCGCAGTAGTGACCCAAGTTCCTGTACCCTTATGGGACAGCAACGTGTTGGTGATGCCACTGGTGTTGCAAACATCCATAGGCGACGGTAGTTGCTTAATTCTAAGCAGGCCGTCAGCCTGTCTACTGTCATACAGCAAAAAAAAACATCCTAATTAATTCTTATAATTTTTTTATTGCTGTAGGACAATGGACAGGCTGACGGCCTACTTAGAATTTAACAGTGACCGTCGCCTACAGATGTTTGCGATGCCAGTGGTATCGCAAACACGCTGCTGTCCCATAACACATGTACAGGAACTTGGGTCACTAATGCTGGAACACAACAAAAAGTTTTGTTTTCTTGTTAAGAATTTTTTAAGAGGTGGAAATGCTTGATGTATAACCCATCAATGGGGTAATGTGGTACTCACAGTCAATGCACTCAAGCACTCAAACAGATTTTACTTAATTATAATGTGTTTCAAATAAGAATAAGACCGACTTTGCACTATGTTGTGACATCATAGTATAGGATTTTAATATATATTCCACTAACTGTTGTATAAAATAAAATTAGGTATGTTACCTGTATTTATGATGTCAATTCCACTCATTATTATTGATACGCAAATAAGGTTTCTTCCAAACTGTACTTTTCTAGAGACATTTGACAGATAGAGGTCATTGACGTTCCTATTCTAATTTGAATCACATTGTACAAGGGGATACTCATTGTTGATATATCTACTAAAACCACCCTAATGTCTATGGCCCAACACCCGGATCGAGGGATATGTTTTTGCATGCACCTTGATCAGGGTGGGCCATACTCAATACCTGTCATGTATGGCCACACTACACTATATAGTGGGATAATATTGCATGCCAAATACCCCTCTCAAGGCAACTTTAGGCTTTGCACCCTTGTGATCGAAGGCTGGGTTGCTAAGACATAGTGTAAAGTAAAATCTAATATTACCCAAAACAGTGTTGGATTGAATTTCAATATAAATTATGTTTCTAGATTTATCTTCAAATATCATTTTGACAAATAAATTATTGTTATTAGTCACATTAACTTGACTGCTTCTTCTTTTTACAAGCATTTTATCTGCATCAGTAACTGTATACATTTTTGAGTCCAAGATCACTAAGTATCACAAAAACAGGGAGAAATTTCTATTTGCCTTATCACTTAGACACTTGTCTGTAACCCTTCATTTTATATAGAATATAAAAACTTGCATCTAACCCCACAAACTTAAAAGGAACACTAGACAATTTATTATCAACATAGTCAAATTTCAAATTCTCTGAGGATACCTAAACCTGAATTAGGTTTTTATAGCAGTCATATTCCACAACATGTAGACTAGAAAAATACCCACAAATGTTA
Organism: Malacosoma neustria; assembly: GCA_963693495.1. Lineage (NCBI taxonomy): Eukaryota > Metazoa > Arthropoda > Insecta > Lepidoptera > Lasiocampidae > Malacosoma > Malacosoma neustria. The sequence goes on from OY856376.1 coordinate 8,235,473, forward strand.
TTTTGGACTTTAACACTATATCACTTGGAACCTTGAAGTTTGACACCTTAGAGCAGAAAATGCTCCAACTACTCAACTATGGAGATCTTTAATAGAAATGGAGCAGAGCATCTTAATATAAATATTAAAAGCTAAATGAAGATCAAACATTACATACCTTTTACATAACTTTTGCTGGCTGACTTAGACGGGGATTGCATGGTTTCCTTATCCTCAAATATATGCTGTTGTGAGACCACAGGCTTAAGATCAAATGCTGGCGATACTCCGTTAGGAGGTGTACTATCATCAAACCTTGGTGGAGGCTTTGGGGCAAGTGCTTTTTTAGTTGGTTTTACCAGTATTTGCACTTGTTTTTTCTTCTCATTTAATTTAGCTAATACATCTTGCTTCTGAGACATTGTAATTTCATTCAAACTTTTAATACAATCATTGAGAAACGACAAGAAGAACTCTGGCTCCACCTATGCAAAAAATTACAAAATTATCTGGCTGACCTGTGACTGGCTAATTGCTTATAATGATTTTTACCTTGACTGACGCAACGTAATTAGAGGGCACAAATCCCAGTTGACCTTTCCTATTAACAACATACCACCAATTTCGCTGTTTTGTATGAGTATGTTGCAGATAGAAAAACTCTCCTTCAGAGAAGCTTAATGTCTTTGCCAGAGTTGCTTCAAAGTCAAATAGAGCTTTGAGCATTTCCATGTCATCTAAAATATTAGAAAACCACATTAAAACTAGGACTAAAATAAAAGTAAATAATGTGGGTGAATTAATATATAATTTTACCGAGACCATTCTCACTCTCACCCATGTTTATTAACTCTGTTTATTAATTTATGAAGAACACATTCTCATAACTAGTTATCTGTTATAGAGCTTTTAATTCAGCATTAAAATAAATAAATTTTCAAAACAAAAATTGCAGATTCTCCGAAGATCAGATCCTTTTTTTGACAATTTACTTTAGTTCAGTTCTTGCGGTTATGGCTCCAATGCCTCTAGCATCGATTTTGCCAGTATCGAAGTTACAAAAGTGACAGGTTATAAAAAAAAAAGAAACAGTAATTTAAAACGCGAGAATTTCGAAAGCTAACATTATCTGAAATCCTGAGGACAACACAAAATATTATCATTTTTTAGAAATTATAATAAGATACCTACTAATTATATGTAAATACTATTTTTAATCAATAACTTACACAAAAGTAGAATAAGTTAAAAGTAAAAACAAAATGTGCAATTAAGTTTTTAATTACCCGTGCAGAGGCGGAGAAAGAATACTAACCTCTGCGGCCGGGGTCGGCCTGTCGTAAAAAGCAACAAAACAAGCCAGACTTCCCGTAGTGGGAGAAACATCGAGTGGGGGAGCTATCATTTAAAATACACAAGTTTAATGAATGTAGAAAATCAAGGAAAATATTAAAAATAGAGTCACAGGAATTACAGCCCCAAATGTAGTGATGAATATTAAAATCTCCCAATATGAGGAGGGGGGTAGGGAGTGTTGACAAAATGTTAGATAGCTCAGAAATTAAATCAGTAAATTAAGGTTTAAAGACAAAATTTTTTGACAATTGCAAAGAAAGAAAATCAATTGACAGTCAAACTGCCATTTCTACATTTTAGATTTTAAATTATGCATGGCTGTAGTTTCAAGTCTTTCTGTATTAAGCATATGTAGCAGCACAACGATCTACTCCTCACGCTTACAAGCAAGCGAGACAAATGTGGCGAGCGTAGATTTTTTTTTTTTTTTTCTTAAAGCTAAGGCTGTCATCGTCTCAGACGACTAACGACAGCGACACCGGGCGGAAAAGGCATTCCGACCCCGTGGGAGCGGGGTCGATCAGCCGTGGCAGCGTGCTCGGGGCGCGTCTCCTGTGAGGCGCGCTCCCGGCTCGAACGCTGCATGGGGAATATACGAAGGGCAGCCACGAATGGCAAGAATACTATTAATTGGGGACTATCGACTTCACCGGTGAAGCCGATCCTATTCTAATCTACTACCGTTTCGGAGTGCTTATAGCTGGGAGAGAAGAAACGGCGAAAGAAACTCCCCCGCAACACATCTATTCTACGTGTATTTATGTACTGTGTGGGTTGTGTGCGTCTACAGGCTATGGGGGGCGGAAGGCATCCCTAAACCTGTTCCGTCGGGCTGGTCCATGCCGGACTGGGGGGGATAGCGTCCGCGAGAGCATTCGCTTCAGCGTCCTAGAGATGGGGTCGCGTCTATCCGTGAGCACGTTTCGCGGTCGGCGACGCGCGGGGGGTGCTAGGCGGTTGGGCGTGTAGTTGACTGTCTCCACCACCAGTGGATTGGGATGGTGGGGAGCGAGACCGAAGAAGGATCGCGAGAGGGATACCATGTACTCCTTCACGGGAAGGAGCTCCAGGTCGCGGTGAAGGTCCGCGTTGCGCATGTAACGTGGCGCTTGGACTGCCATGCGCAAGAACTTATTCTGCAGCCGCTGCATCGAAGTGATGTAGCATTTGCCGGCATGGGCGAAGACTACGCTCGAGTACGTCATGATCGGTCGGATGCAGGTTTTGTAAAGTGTCACCTTATTTCTAAGGGACATCTTACTCTTCCCGCATATCATTGGGTAGAGGCGACCGAGCACAAAGTGTGCTCTGTTCCTTACTGTCCTGATGTGTTTACTGAAGTACAGGCCTCTATCTAGAGTGACTCCTAAATATTTGACCTCATCAACCCAGGGGATGACGCGGTCAAATAACTTTATGGGGAAGAGAGAGTGCCGACTCGTGCGAGTCGGCCGACTCTCGTTTTGAGTGCGGGGGCCGCGAGCGAACATGATCGCTGCGCTCTTGTCCGGATTCAACTCGATCCGCCAAGTGCGGAACCAGTTGCCCAGCGTCTCAACCGCCGTGTTGAGACGACTGCAGATCCGATATTGATTGATATCGGATGTGAAGAGGGCGGTATCATCTGCGTATAAGGCGAGATGTACCTGTGGGGTACGGGGCATGTCGCTGGTGTACAGCGTGAAAAGTAGGGGGGACAGAGCCGAGCCCTGGGGGACTCCGGCTCTGATGGGCTGGAGAGATGAGCGCGTGCCCTCCACTCTGAAGCGGAAGCTCCGATCAAGGAGAAAGTCCCGTAAGATGAGCACGAGTCTATCTGGCACTCCCAGTTTGTACAGCTTGTAAATCAAGCCGTTGTGCCAGACCTTGTCGAAGGCTTTCGCCACATCGAAGAAGACAGCACCCGTCTTCCAGGGTTTGGGGGCGCGATTGAAGTTCGCGAGCACGTGCTCCGTGATGCGGAGCACTTGCTGGGGGCACGAGTGTCGGGCTCGAAAGCCGAACTGCTCGTCGGGGATCAGCTTATTTTCATAAGCGAAGTCTCTGAGTCTGCTCAAGAGGAGGCGTTCGTACAGCTTGCCCAGCGCGCTGAGCAAGCTGATCGGACGGTAGCTGCTTGGTTTCGCAGCGGGCTTTCCTGGTTTTCGGATGCCGATGACGTCGGCTTCCTTCCAGGCGGAGGGAAAGGAGCAGTTATCTATGGCGGCATTGAAGATGCCTACCAGAATCATCAACAGATGTATCGGGAGTAGCTTGAGCAGCTTGTTGGGGATGCCGTCGGCCCCGGGAGCTTTCCTGGGCTTGAGGCCTTTTATTAGGTCCTGTACCTCTTTTACCGTGACAGACTCGAGTGAGTCTTCCGCGAGAAGAGAGGATCTCCGTTCGACCTCGGCGTCCACCTCGCGCAAGTGGGCCGGGTCGACGTGCGCGGTATTGGGGGAGCATTGCTCCTTGAGGCTCTCGGCGAGACACTCAGCCTTTTCGTCGTCGTCAAACGCGACAGTGTTGTCGGGTTTTTCGAGAGGCGGCATGGTCGAGAGGGATTCCGCTCTCAATGACCTCGCCAACCTCCAGTATGCCTGGTGCGTTGGGGAGATCTCCGAGAGCAGGCTCTCCCAGCGTTGGTTCCTGAGTTCCTGAATGCGGGCTTTCACTTCCCGATGAAGTGAACGAAAGGCGACTCGGTTCTCTTCTGATGGGAAGCTGTCGTAGGCTCGGGCGGCGGCTCTCTTCCTCCTCAGCAGCTCTCTCGCGTCCCTCGGGAGTGCCAATCGGCCGTCCTCGTACGGAACTTGCCGAGTGGACTCCCGAACGACGGTTTGGAGGTGGCCGGTGAGGGTTTCGATCGCCCCTTCCGTGTCCTGAAGGGTCCTAATAGGGGCTGGAGCCTGCTCAGGGTCATCGAATCCTCCATGTTGGAGTAAGTCCCTGACCCTGGACCAGTCGGTGATTGACTTGGTCTGAGGCGTCTGGTCGGGTGGAGGGCCTAGTTTAAGGACGACCGGGCGGTGATCCGAGTCGATGTCATCTAGGGACTCGATTGAGCGGAACTGGAGGGAAACGCCCTTCAGTAGCGCCAGATCGAGAACGTTGGGGGTGCCTCCGGTGGCCCGATTATACGGGTACCGGGTGGGCGTAATGGGGGCTAGGATGCCGAAAAGCAATTCGTCAGAGTGACGGAGTAGAGCTCTTCCGTTAGTGTTGGATGTGGAACAGTTCCAGCTGGTGTGTTTACAGTTTAGGTCACCCGCGATGATAACCGAAGGGCCTAGACTGAAGAGGGATGCAAGCTCTGCTTGAGGTAGCGGGCGGTTGCAGGAGAGATATGCGCAGACGATGACTATGGGCTGATGGCCTGTCATCGCTAATCTGCAGGCAGAAACTTCGAGATTTTCTAACGGAGGCGTATTTACTGGGGTGCAGTGCAGCGACCTCTTGTAGTAGATAAGCGTGCCGCCCCCAGGGGCGGATCGCCTGTCATTACGGATGATGTTGTAGTTGGCGATCCTAAGATCGCCAGTACTGGGCTTGAGAAGGGTCTCCTGCACGAGTAGAATATCTATTTTTTCTTCCTTCAGGAACTCGTGAACCAACTCTCGTTGGCCACGTAGGCCGTTGGCGTTGTAAGTCGCCAGAGTCAGAGAGCGGGGTTTTTCCCTACGTGTGCAATCCATTTGTGATTAATGGGTTGCCCTATGGCTCAGGATTTCCAGCAACTCGCCATGTTCCATGGCTAAGATTAGCTGGTCCTTTAGCGACGACGCTTGCCTTAGCTTTTGCGCTAAGGTGCGTACCTCTTGAAGGTCAAATGGGAGTGACGTCGCGAACTTGGTCGCAAGCGCGATGTCCTCCGCCACGGAAGGGGACGTGGTGACCGGTGCTGCGGCGGGTGCAGCTGGGGCCGGTTTAGGGGCAGGCTTCTCTGAGAAGCCTGCGACGGGCTGCCGGGGGTTCCGGAGAGCCGGGAACCCTGTCCAGGCGTTGAACGCCGGAGCAGGTGCCGGCACATAGACCGGTTTGGGGGCGGCCGCTTTGACGGCGGCTGGGCGTTTGCCCTTTATGGGTTTGCCCTTGGGCTTGGTTTTTGGGGCGGCCGAGCACCCGCGGTAGTTCGCGGGATGCCCAGTCTTCCCGCATAGGACGCAGGCCGGTGGGTCGGAGGATTCTCGGGTGCGGTTGCACTCCGAGGTTCCGTGGTCACCGAGGCACTTGACGCACCTCGGCCGGGACTGGCAGTTGCGTGCCGAGTGCCCGTATAATTGGCAGCGATGGCACTGCCTTTGGGATGATTTGTTATGTGGGTTCTCGAAGATAAGCTTCGAGAGCCCGCACACCGATTTGACATTAAAAATTTCCTTGCCCTCTTTGGAGAGGTCAAGGACCGCGAGTACCATATTATATGGCTCCCGCAAGTTTCCTCGGTGCATTCGGTGCACCTCGTGGATCGGGAGGCCTTGCGCGCGGAGATCCTCCAGTATCTCGGAGGTTTCGACCTCCTTAGGGAGTCCGCGGATGACTACGCGGAGTCTCTTCTCGTCTTCCAGAGCATACGTATAGTAGCCTATACGGTGCTCTAGAAGGTAACGCGTGAGGGCGCGGTGGTCTTCAGGTGACTTTACGGTCACCCTGATACCGTGATAGATATCTCGTGCTTCCACGAGATGAATTGAGTTACGCGGGAGGGCCGCGTGAACATCCCTCCAGAGATGCTTATCTCTGATGATGAGGGGAGGAGGGGGGCGTACGCGACGCGGTAACGGGGCCGTCAGCTCCGCCTGACGCGGCTCCTTGCTGGCCGGCGCAGCATCGGAGCCTGAGGTTGACGAGGGGGCCTTGCGCCTCCTTTTGTTAGTGTGGACTCGGAAGCCCTCCGAGTCCACTTTTGGGTCGACCTCCATGTCCGAGGACGACTCGGACGAGTCCGTGTCGCTCTCAGACCCAGATGCCGACTTTGTGGCGCGCGTTAGTTGGGCCTCGGGGCCCTTTTCTACCGGGGAAGCCGGAGCATTTGACGCGAAAGGGCTCATTAGAGCCGCGAGGGAGTGTGCCGTTCCGTTGAGGACGGAGTCGGCGGGGAGAAGAGACGCGGTGAGATCAGGTCCGCGGGAGGTGGAGGGAACGGCGGCGCGCGGTGTCTTGCGGGGCGCGGGTGCAGCGGGTGCTGGCGACGCGGCGGGCTTGCGGGGCGCGGGCGCGGTCGGAGGGGGGGGCGCGGCAGGTGACGCGGCAGGTCCCGTTGGATTGCGGGGCGCGGTTGCGGCGGTGGCTGGCGGCGCGAGTGGTGGGGTGGGCGCATTAACTGATACGCGGGGTGCGGGTGCGGCGGAGGCGGGCTTCGGTTGCGGCCGAAGGTGCTTTCCGTAGAAAGCCGCGATGTGGCCGTTCAGGCCTTTTAACGTTTCAGGGCTGGTCCCCTGGACGAATTTTAGGAATTCGGCCAGGGTCGGGGTGAAGGGGGTGTCCCTACTCGTGTTCATCCTCAGGCGGGACAGCCCGGGGATGTGTCCGAGTGTGTAAAAAGTCCCTCTGCCGGGGTAGGCAGGGGGTGCGTCCTATCGTGAGCCCTAAGCTGTGTAGACCTTCGCCAATCTTAATGTGCGAAGGGTCCCTATCTGCTTTGGGGGAAAATCAGCCCCAAAGAATGGAAGGAGGGATGGGTAGGGTGGAGATTGGGCGATATCTGGGCCCGACTAGGGGTCCCCCCAAGGCCGGGTGGTCCAGACCCGTCCGAGTTTGCCTTTCCCTGAAGGGGAACGGCAGGCGCTCGGGGCACGCCTCAGCCAAGTGCGTTAGCACCGCTGGGTATCCCTTGGCTGACCACTCGCGTGGATTTACAAACTGTATGACCAAAAGCAACCTTTAAGGCAGATCGCAATTAGGTTGCAATTTAAACTCGCAACGTAATTGTGTCCACCCGTTCGGCGAAACAATGCACTGTAGCGTGGGAACGCGCCGGCACTGTGCGTAACTGAGCAATGAGTCACACTGGCTCACTGAACAATAGGCCCAGGTGCGGCGGCTGTCCGTTCGATGCGGCGAGGTGCGGTGTGGGGGGCTCGATAGCGTGCGCGGGCGTGTACACGTCCGTGCAGTGCGGGCGCTGGAGCCGGAGTGGCGAGCGTAGAAACCGCAACGTTTTATATTTACGGTGTGCGACACGATACGCAGTTATCTTCCGTCTCGCTCACACGGCTACATTTTATACTTGTATATTTTTCGTTTTAACTTAGCATATTTAGTGTTATATCGTTGTAACGTAGCATCTATGCACGTACCATTTCTGTAAATATATTTAGCGCAATTTGTCAATAAATCATGGAATCCTGGAAGTAACTTTTATTTGGAAAACTACTCCTAAGAAGACCTCCGAAGAAGAACTCTGCCTCAACAAACAAACCTATTGGAGGCCAGGAACCCCTGCACCTCCAAACATAGAAATATCATAATGTTTAAAGCTTCAAGCTTCGAACACAAAGTACTGGGTCCTAAACTTCGGATTTTAATCAATATCTGTTCTTAGAAGTTTGAAACAGCCATTTAACAACCGAACACAGATCTTTAGTTGGTATTGGTACTATAAGTTTGGTAGATATAAGAATGAAAAATTTGAGAAATAATCTAAATTAGCTAAGATTGAGCATATATTTCCTCAATCTCATCTAATTAAACTTGTACTATGAGTAAAGGAATTAAGTGAATCAATTTTCAGTACGCAATACGCATAGAGTAAATAACAAAAAAATTTCACCTACGGATTTCACTTACGTCCTCGAAAATACAATACCGAAAAAACCGTTCGAAACAGACTGTATCTTAAGAATTAGACAACTATAATAGAATTATGAATGTTCAAATGTTTATTACAAATGATCATCGATAAATCTCAGTTGCAACCTAAAATTTCGCTTCGGCATCCGTGGTCCCCTTTCCGACATTTTCTTCTTCACTTCCCACGTTTTCGGGATCCCTGGCGGCCAGTCCATTGGCACACATATCACCTTATAAGAAGCCAGCAGCCTTTTGGGGTTAACACTTCCTGCCCAGTCTGGCGGAGGAGTCATGGCTATACATTTGTTCCTCACATAATTGTAGTGAAGTTGTAGTGATGAAGTTAAGATCACATTGTTTAAGTCCTTCTGCCAGGTTTTCTACACGTGCAATCTTTGGACTGACTACACATAGGGAGCCGTCAGTGCTCTGCGAGTCCAATACAACAATGGGTTCAGGATGTTGATGGGGTTGCCTCGCTTCTGCAGCGCATCGGGAATGTTCGCGGAAGCGCGTGTTGACGATTTCCACGCTATAATGAGAAAAAGAGCTGCCTCATTGCTGCACCGAGTGTGGGGCGGTACCAACATCATCCTGAGCACCATTGCACAACGATTCGACTCCCCTACACTGATATTATGTGTGCGAAACTGTTTGACGCACACAAAAATTGTGACTAAATTGTGACGATTTTACTAACGTTAAATCTAGATACTTACTAACCCTATGACATGTATTGTTTGATTTAAATAAAATTATTATTATTATTATTATAAGTAGTCGGTTGATGTAAAACGTGGCCACCCCTCATGTCGTTTGCCCCACGCAGCAGCAATGCGTGCCTTGAGGACTTAGCACCAGACACATCTAATACAGATCCCAGGTATTTCACCTGTGCATTCGACCGTCTCGCCGCCTATGCGCACAGGTGTGGGATCTGTAGAGTTGCAGGCCTAGTATTTGATTACCGCCACATTGAGTTTTAGACCGCCATTATCGAGCGACTACTACCACGCCCTCACGCGTCGCACCAACCTACCTTTGTCCCCCATTTATGAGTAGCCATGGGAGCTGCTCATGTATATCTCTGATACTGATTGCTACAACGTGTAGGTAATATCACGCTGTACAGAAATGGCCTAAGGACGAATCCCTAGCGAACCCTGACGGTTATGGGGAAAGGTTTCATGTCACCAACAGAGGTCCGAACTATGGAATCGGAATCATGGTACATGTCTCTCAAATGGACTTTAAGGGGAAAACAAATTTCGATCTTCGAGCAACTTGTATTAAAACAACAGTCCATAATCACCTACCGTTGGACTCAGAACTCTCCCAACACTCACAAACTCTCTCTATGGGCGTTAAAGCCATGCTTGTTTAAGATGGATTGGCTGATTACATACTTCCATAATCTCGGTGTGTCGTTTCTTCACGATTTTGCTTCCTGCATCAGTACTGGTCAGTTTTCTTATAATATGCACATTAAGCAGAAAAAAATGATTAAGAGGTGCTGCTTGTTCTGCTTTTTTACAAGTTGCGGGTTCGATTATGGCATTTTTTTACTGCTGTATGACAGCAGATAGGCTGACGGCCTGCTTAGAATTTAGCAGTTACCGTCGCCTATAGGTGTTTGCAACGCCAGTGGCATTGCCAACATGCTGCTGTCCCATAAGTGTATAGGAATTTGGGTCACTAATGCCAGAACATAACACAAGGTTATTATGGCGGCATACTTATGATCAAAGGTGGTCGCCATCCAGGCGGGCTTGAGGTCCTACCACGTAGCTAGGGTGGGTTGTTTTGTCGCCTTTGCCTTTTACGACAGGCCGACCCCGGCCGCAGAGGTTAGTATTCTTTCTCCGCCCCTGTACGGATAAAATTTCATCTTTTATTACTGTGGAACAGCAGATAGGCTGACACTTTGCCGTCCACATAGGGGAACTGGAACCTGGGTCATTTATACCGGAACAAGGTTATTATGGTGGCATATTTATAGATCAACCTAGCTAGGGATTTTTGTCGCCTTTTACGATAGGCTGCCTTCATCCGCAGGGTCAGTATTTTTACTTCGCCCCTGTATGGAAAAAATGGCAATATGCGATTCAAAACCGCGACCTCTGAACTCCTAAATGCAATTTAGCTGCCATCAACTGGAATTTCAGGTAGATAAATACTAGTTGAGTTGAGTCCCAAAAGTGAATAACCTCACTACCAAAAAATCCAGGAGGTGGTGAGTTGTTAAAGATAATAAATAATTTTACACAATTTTTCGTGGATATTTCTTTTACTCTAAACAGCGGAGCTTTTCGATTTAAGTCGTTATATTGCCCCGCTAAACTCTTTCCGATCCCACTAGGGTGGTGGCTGCCGTATGGGACACCATCGCCTCTTTCTGTGAGACAGTCATGTCCAAAGAGCTACTCTTCGCCGGAGGCTGGTGACCGATCACCGTAGCCAGCTCACCCCTGCGTTATAAAGATTCTATTATCACAGTGTTAGAATAGAAGAACTATTCTAACACTGTGGTGGTTTTAATGGGTATACAATGAAGTGCGTCCCACAGGCTAGAGAATGGAACGCCAGGCCTATTGCACAGGAAGTCCCACACTACCCCACCGCAAGTTCCTACATGGCGGCACGTGCGTAACTACGTTCACTCCTCAAAATAATGGCGACTCAGAGAATCTTCTTAGTGCCAAGCTATTTGACTATGAATACATTTAACTGCAAAATGTTATTTATGAACCTAAAATATTCCCATATTTTTGCTATACTAATGGTTATTTACATTAAATACATTGCCTTCTATTTGAACGGGTGAACAAAGTAAGAATTCTAAATGGTTTTTGTTTTGATAAAATTATGAATCCAGTTTAACTATTAAATAAATTATTTTACAGAAAATGGTGAGTGGATAAAGTAAATAATATTGTTTTAGTATTGATAAGAGCTACGTGCAAGCGCTGGGAAGTAACCGGCGACCTTTAACTTGTACTGAGTACCTAACATTATTATAACAAAACTAACTTTGTCTGCGATTTCGCTTTTTATGGGTCTCAACTGCCTCTTAAAGCAAATTTTCTTTTTATCTCAAACCAAATAATTCAATATTTTGTTTTTAGCTAAATTTCGATACTTTTGACAATAAATCAAGCATTTCTGCCTAAGTACTTTTTTTTAATGCTGCAGGACAGCAGACAGGCTGACTGCCCGCTTAGAATTTAGCAGTTACCGTCGCCTATGGGTGTTTGCATAACGAATACGCTGCTGTCCCTTATAGGTACAGGAACTTGGGTCACTAATGCCGGAACACAATACACGATTATTATGGCGGCATACTTAAGACCAAAGGTCGGTGGATAGACAGGATTGAGGCCTTACCACGAAGCTAGGGTAGGTTGTTTTGTCGCCTTTTACGACAGGCCGACCCCGGCCGCAGAGGTTAATATTCTTTCTTCGCCCCTGCACGGATAAAAAGTACTAGGATGTGGTGGATCTGATAATGAGATAACAGAAAAAAGTGTATGAATTTGACAATGGGTATGGTTCATTAAACTGTCGCCAAAATATTCGTGTCACTTTTTATTCTTCTTCATCCCAGTGTCAAATCCCAGTTGCAACCGAAACTTCCGTTTCGGTGCCCGGGTTCCGCTTTCCGACTTTTTATGCTCCACTTCGCACGGTCTTCAGCATCCCTGGTAGTAAGGCCATTGACACGCATATCACCCCTTACGACGTCAAATCAGCACTTTTTGGGTCTACCCCTCCTGCTGGGGCCCGGCGGAGGTGGTATGGCCAGACGTTTGTTCCCAACGTAGTTAGTCGGTTACCGTAAAACATACCAGCGAAGGCGACACTCCTGCAGTTTGTCCGCAATGTCACGGACATGAAGGCTGCCAAGAATGCGGGAGTTCCTAACGCGGTCCTTCCGCGTCACTCCACACATCTACCGCAGCATTTACCGCATTCATCTCCGTGACACGCAGTCCCTGCTTGTGCTGCTCTAGCACCGGCCACGCTACACAGCCATATAAAAGGATAGGCCTAATGATGGTCTTATAATCCTGTCCCTTCAACTTAACTGGCATCTTAGGGTCACAGATAACACGAGTCACCTCACGCCATTTGTTCCACACGGCAGCGATGCGTGCCTTGACTTCGCAATTGATGTCACCAGACGCATGAAACACAGATCCCAGGTATTTCACTTGGTCCGTACGCTCGACCGTGTTTCCGCATATGCGTACGAGTATGGGATCGGTGGAGTTACAGGTCAAGTACTCGTGTCGCTTTTTATTAATAAATACTAAGCTTACTTCAGGTTTTTATAGGAAAAGTGGTGACACTGCGAAAGAAAGTAGCATATCTATTATGGCTAAGCATGCAGACCCGTCGAGCCAAACCCACATGCTGTATGTGAAGCATCTTTTGATTGATTTAATACGTATAAAACGGCATGGAGATAAATTAAAAGGATTATTAAATAAGTAATATCAGATTTTATCAATGTAATGTAATAAACAAATATTTTCTCTTTATCTTATAATACTAGTTAGTTTCCATGTCTCAGTTTTTATCAACAATTGTGTTTTCTTATGACACACTTATTTAGTATGACTACTCGCATAAATCATGATATGAATGTGAGGTTAAACAGATGAGTTCATTCCGAAGGTACTTCCCACATATTGATAATAAAATAAACAATGTTAGGGGATATACCTTAAATTTCCTCAAGATGTGGTATAAATATGGGAAGCCAATCGAGTAATCATCATTCCGGTAACATCGAGGTAAACAAGATGTTGCGAGTGACGTCACTGTTTGCTGTTGCACTTGTAGTTTTATTTGCCGAGTGCTCGTGTCAGCATATAATATATCCGACGTACAGGCCTCCACCTCACAGGCCAGTAATCATAAGAACTGTTCGAGAAACTGGGACGCCTCAATGGATCTATCAAGGTGACATGCCTAAGGCCCCGGCTACTGGCGATCATCCCTTCTTTCCGTCCTACATTGATGACATAAGACTAGATCCTAATAGAAGGTATACTCGGAGTCTCAGTACTCCAAGTGTAAGCCGAGGAGCTCGCGGTGGTCACACTTCAAGTGGAAGCCGAGATACGGGACCAACGCACCCTGGATATAACCGAAGAAATGCAAGGGATTTAAGATCCTTCCAGTGGCCAATTCCTCCCTATAATCCTAGTCCAACTTATCCAACACTACCTCCTTTTTATGTTCATCATGTTACAGCCAGAAGTGTTGAACATTTAGCTAGCCAAGAACAACTGACTAGCCAGGAACAACTACATCGTGGGGTCAGAAGTGTCGAATCATTACTTAGCCAGGAACATTTAGCCAGCCAAGAACAATTGACTAGCCAGGAACAACTGCATCGTGGGGTCAGAAGTATCGAATCATTACATAGTCAGGAACATTTAGCCAGCCAAGAACAATTGACTAGCCAGGAAAAACTGCATCGTGGGGTCAGAAGTGTCGAATCATCACACAGCTAAGAACACTTGGCCAGCCAGGAGCATTAATTGGTATATTTAATTATTTTATAAAAAAAAAGAAACAAGAACATTCTTTTGGTAGTAACATATGGAATATTGTAAATTTTCATTCAATAAATTTGATTATTTTATTTTATATGGAGAGCATTTTTAGAAACTCTGCAGCATATATATTTTAAGCTATTTGTAAAGGTTTCTTGAGATCTCCTGGCCTCCGTTATAGTCGTGGACATTTCTTGGATTTTGGGTTGTTAGGGTCACGGCGTGTATTTTTTTTATTGCTATAGGATAGCAAACATGCTGACGGTTCACTTAGAATTTAGCAGTTACCGTCGTCTATGGGTGTTTGCAATGCCAGTGGCATCGCGAACACGTTGCTGTCCTATAAGGGTACAGGAATTTGGATCACTAATACCGGAACAGAACACAAAGTTATTATGCCAGCATACTGAAGACCAAATGCGGTCGCCATCTAGACGGGCTTGGGGCCTACCACGTTTGCTGCCTTGGTTTGGCTTGATTAATACAGAAAGCGTCATGACGGCTTGCTCGTCGAGAAGAGTTCGAACTCTTCTCGCTAAGTCCTCCATGCTAATTTTTAATAAAAAAATTAACATACCGCCATCTTATCCCAAAGTTAGCAGCTGAGGACTGGTTATACGGATACTAGATAAGATTTATCTAAGCCCGTCTGGATGGCCACGTTGGTCTATAAGTATGCCGCCATAATAACCTTGCGTTGTGTTCCAGCACTAGAGACCAAGGTTTCTTACCACTGGTAATACGACAGCCATGCTAGAGGTCGTCAAGTCACAAGTTTATTTGTTTACGGGTGAATTTAATGATACGGAAAATCACAATTTTTAGAAATGTCTTGGTTTTTTGTATTTTATTTTATTTATTTGGGAAACATACAATTACAATAAATCGCAATATAAAGATAACATAAAAATTAACAAGTCAGTAAAATTTCCACTTAAAGGTAATTAATACACATAATTGCATCATTCAATAGAATAATAGTAATGTCATAAATTAAAATTATAAAATACATTAAAAAAAGAATTGAGAGATCTTTATTGATTTTAGTCATTTGCATAATTCGATTATTTTTGATTTACAATTTACAATGTTGAGCAAAAAATGTCTACACTGGTGTAAAATTTATTATATTCAAGACAAAATCCGTGAAAAAGAGTGTTTCTTGCAAGATTTGGCTTTGTTGAAGGTAATGAAAAAAGTGACACTTGCCTTAAATTAAAAACGGGAACACCTCAGGAATACTTGACTTATAAGGAAAGGGGAATCCATGTGATTATTGAGTAATTTGAATAAAAATACTTGGTCCCGCATAGCCCTCCGCACTGATAAAATGAATGAATTTCAGGCAACTGTTGATTCATACGATCGCATTTATATTTTAAGTGTCTTATAAATTTATTTTGTACAGATTCAATACTGTCTTTATATATTGTACTGTGGGTTCCACACTGTAGATGTATATTCCAAAATGGATCTCACGTAAGAATTATACAGTAAGGTCAACGTGGAGGGCATTTTAAAATCTTTTCCAACTCTAAGAATAAACCCCAACATTTAGAAAACTTTATTAACTATGTGATTCACATGGGAACAAAATGTATGTATTTAATTGAAGTTAACGACAAAGTAGGCTTAGCTTATTGCCTTTATGAAATAGGCGGACACATTGTTATGAAATGATGAATAAAAATTTCCATTATGACTGGAATAGGTTACGTGTCTTGAATTGTTAATGGAAATCAGTATTTACATTATTAAGGTGAGACCAACTGCTTTATTATAAAGGTATATCAGGCATTATTTCAGGCCTCTTTCAAAGAAAAAGTCCTCCTAAATTAATACTTGGACAGGAACCTATTACTTAAATAATATTTTTATTTCAAATAATAGGTTCAAAAGAAATAGCTTCCTTAAAAGTCTTGGTAACTTAACATTTTTTAAAGGTTTTATGCACTTACAGTTAACGGATGTACACATATAATAAAAAGTATTTACATCATCTATGCTTCTTGGGAATCTATAGACACACCATATGAGTAAGCGCTTTTAGAGAGCCGAGCCTAGTGGGCCGATATTCCTATAATGTTTATGTTTCAAATTAATAAAATCCATACTAATATTATGAATGTGAAAGTAACTCAGTATGTCTGTTTGTTACGTTTTCACCCCTAAACAGCTGAACTAATTTTGATGAATTTCGGTATGGAGATAAATCGGACTTCGGACCTTGGACATAGGCTTTTTGTCGCGAAAATAAAATATGAAGTTGGAGAATTAGGGGTGAACGTAATTAAGTTGTATTTTTTTTATATTCATTACTCAAAACAAAGTTTGCTGCGGTCAGCTAGTAATTCATAAAGTAATCGGAACTAAAATATTTATTTTATTTCATTTTTATTAAATTTTTAAAGTTCATTCTTCAAGTAAAATGTTCTTCATTTTAATAATATGAGATAAATGTACTCGAGTTTTTTCGAAATCAAAAGAAGTTAGTGTCACAGAAGTTACTGAAGTATTTCCTTTGAAAGATGCCTTTAAGAGTCATCTTTAATCACACCAATTGAAGGGCCGAAGGGAGTCAATGCTTTCTGCGAAACACTCGAATTCGCATTTGGAAAGATTTTGTATGATACTTACTTTGATTATTGAAATAATCAAAGGTTATTCGAAAATGTTTTTTTAATGTTTCTTAAAAATAGTTTTCATTTTGTCAAAGTCTAAATAGAAAATTCTATATGCACTTCAAAATGTACTGACAGAAAACTGCGTCAAGAGTTAAAACTTTTAGAGCACATGTCTTTGTAGTCTTTTAAATTAAAAAAAGACACTTCTGTGTAGAGAAAGCTATTAAATGGTATACTATTAAATACTATATAAATAATTGCACAAACTGGGGACAACCCGATCGCATCCCAGCTATTTTATAAGTTTTCGTTTAATATAAAATTGTTGGTAATATGATTTAATATATCAATAACAGATATCACCATATTACAAAAGCAAGCAGTCATACATACATCACCCAAACTCTGGCTTTGGCGCCCGGGGTCCGCTTTCCGACTTTTTCTTTTCCACTTCGTACGATCTTCGGCATATCTGATGGTCAGTCCATTGGCACGCATATCAACCCTTACGACGTCAAGCCAGCACTTGTTGGGTTTACCCCTCCTACCGGGGCCCGGCGGAGGCGGTATGGCCAGAATTTTTTTTGCCGCCCATATAAGTAGCCAGTTGCCGTAAAACGTGACTATACTAGCGAAGGCGATACTCCTGCAATTTATTCGGAATGACACGGACATGAATGCTGCCGCGAATGCGAGTTCCTAACGAAGTCCTTCTGCGTTACTTTACACATCCACCGCAGCATATTCATCTCCGTGACTCGCAGTGCCTGCTTGTGTCGCTTCAGCACCGGCCACGCTTCGCACGATTCCGCACCTACCGAACACACAAATTTCACAAGAAACACCTGAGAGCCACATAATATCACAGACAACCTATAAATAGGATCAGAGGGAGAAATAAGCCACAAATCACACAACAATAGATCACCACAAACACCCAACCAAGATGCACACATACCAAACGCATATCAGGAAGAGAGCAGAGGGAGACTCCATGTCTTCTTGGAGGGAAACAAACACAAAACACATCATTTATACATCGTCCTCAATAGCTAGGGAGACATGAGTATCTCTCTTCCCGTGGGCTACGGGATGGGATATTCATGAAAAACAGAAAAACAAATACAGTGAATTGTTTAAAAGAGACTATTTATTATATCTGTTCAATTTAAAACGTCATTGTTCCAATTTAATATTCATTCATATTGACAATACAACTAACGGAAGTTTGTTCCTCCAAATATGAGTTTAGTCCGCTTATCCCTTATGAATTATTCAAACAGTCGCCAGATGGAGATCTCAACTCGGCGGGATATGATATCTCCTAGGCGGGAAATGACCGTTCAAATCGTTCTTTTATGACCATATCACAATTATATTTATTACTCTAATGTATACTAATGTAACATTTTGTTATATTAGGAAAACTCAAAAATAAGTTGTTTCTTACAACTTATAGAGGTATACTATTCAATTCAATGCATCACGAATTCCTAGAATAATGGGATACTTCATGTTCTGCAAGCATTACTGAAATTCCATTTTTTAGGAACAATATGAGATTAATGTGATTAATTAATTATTAGATTAATTATGTCAAAATTCCGTCAAAATTATCAAAATTCTAGTGGAAATTTATTTATTATTATATAAAATTTACAGAAGAATAAGAAGTAAATCTAAATAAAAATGACGTGCTTTTATCCTAAAGACTGCGAACAATTTGCAGTATGTATGATGTTAGTGGCCCCTTGTACAAAAACGTGCTATGAAGATCCACCTATGTGCTATCCCTGCTTGCCACGATGTCCTTTGCCGAAGGTTATGTATTATTGTGAAAAAGCTGCGTGTTTCAAGGCCTCTAACTTTCTAAGAGGAAGATTGCTGTGATCCACCACTAAATTATAAGAAGATTGTGCGCAAGCACCTGCGCAAGCTGCCTGTTTCTGCATTCAAGCGCAATGAAATGCAGGACTAAGAGCAATCGAAGACGCTTGACACTGCGAATTTCCTATTTAGAAGCTCTCGTGACATAGTTGTCGAATGTGATTGTGCACGGACCCCGTAAAAGTCGGCGACCCAGCAAAAGTGTCACCCTGCACATCCAAACCGACACTCGGATGTTGTTTGTTCAAGAAGAAACCAATAAAAGTGTAGCTTGAGGATATGTTAGATGACTAACAACGAAATTTCGTTTCCTACTTTCAATGTGAAACCAGAAAATAATTTAAATAAAAAGGATGACTGATTTTTTTTTTCCCCAAAAAGGGCTTAACGTCAGGCAAGCGGGCGGTTGTAAAAACTAAGCCATAACTATTGCAACATGCAACATGTTGTGCTGACCCTATATAATGTAGGATAAGGGCAGGAGGAAGAAGATTTTCATAAATGGAGATCAGCAGATCTTATCTTTATGCTATATATAAAAAAATAGCGCATCGTTTACTACTTATTTTAATAATTATGTGTGTGATTGAACGTTTGAAATCTGAAAATATAACCCATTTCAAGACTATACTACAATTTAGATAAGTTATTATAAAACATACTCCATTAATAATAGTGTTTATAAAGATAATACAAATCAACTGTCATTATCATGTATTATAATGGATCATTATCGTTTATTTTAGTTTATTGGAATTTTTTATTGGTGTCGCTCATATATATGTGTAGAGTTTAAAAATAGTTGTGTGAAATTGGAATACTTTGTAAACTATGTTGTAGTTGCCCATTAATTACTACCTTTTATTGTCACTGTTGTAGTGTGTGGTGTCGCACCAGAATAGCACCACCCCATCTCCTCCCTTGGGTGTCGTAAGAGACGACTAAGGGATAGAAAGAACGGAGGATGGGCAGCAGCATCTTTCCGTGAGAGCATCACCAACTGCGAATACTGCGATCGCCAACCCGCCTGCCAAGCGTGGCGATTATGGCAAAACCCCCCCCTAAAATGACAGATACACACAGGCCCCGGCCCCTAGTCCCCGGCGGCCCCGTTCGTGGTGGTCACGGTAGCAGCCACATAAGCGACGGGGCAGGGGGTGCGAAGAATCCCCGGGTTCGGATTCGCTACCAAGAACGACGACCTTTGGCCCTGGCAACATACAATGTCAAGACACTGCGGACCAACGAGAAGTTGGAGGAACTGGAGGAAGTTTTGAGCAGACTGCGATGGGATGTTGTGGGGTTATCTGAAGTCCGAAGACAGGGAGAGGACTCAATAATCCTAAATTCCGGAAATCTGCTCTACTTCCGGGAGGGCGACCAACTGTCCCAAGGTGGTGTCGGGTTTCTCGTTCACAAGTCTCTTGTGAACAACGTTACTGAGGTGGGGAGTGTTTCGACTAGGGTAGCGTACCTAATACTCAAAATTACCAAACGGTATTCGTTGAAGGTCATTCAGGTTTACGCTCCGACTTCGACACATCCTGACGAAGAGGTGGAAGCCATGTATGAGGACATCTCAACAGCCATCCACACTTCTAAAACCCACTTTAACGTTGTCATGGGAGACTTCAACGCAAAGTTGGGGAAACGTAGCGGCGATGAGTTGAGAGTGGGGCAATTTGGGTTCGGAAATCGGAACACCCGAGGCCAGATGCTGGCCGACTTCATGGAGAAGGAGGACCTGTATATGATGAACTCCTTCTTCATGAAGCCAGAACAACGCAAATAGACTTGGATTAGTCCCGATGGTGCCACCAAAAATGAGATTGACTTCATTATGTCGACCAAAAGACAGATATTCAATGATGTCTCTGTGATCAATTCGGTGAAAACTGGGAGTGATCACCGCTTAGTAAGAGGCACATTGAATATCAATCCAAAATTGGAGAGGTCTCGACTGGTGAAGTCTACGCTCCGACCTGCACCCATACAGATCCAAAACCCGGTAAACTTTCAACTCGAATTGCAAAACCGCTTCGAATGCCTCGGTGACTGCGTTGACGTGGACGAGTATAATAACAGGTTCGTGGAAGCTGTTCAAACGGCCGGGTCTAAATTCTTCAAGGCCAGCCGTTCAAAAAGAACCGGAAAAATCTCAGATTCTACTCTCAAATTGATGGATGTGAGACGTCAAATGACCCTTCAGTCCCCGGACGATGCTTCCCAGTATAGGCAGCTAAATAGACAGATCTCCAAGTCCTTGACTCGCGATATCCGCCGCCATAACACAGACTGTGTAAAGGCGGCTATAGAGCGTAACAAGGGCTCTAAAGTATTCGCACGAGAATTGTCTATTGGGCAGAGCCAACTGACGAAGCTGAAGACCGACGACGGCAGGGTCGTTTCGTCTAAACCCGAACTTTTGAGGGAAGTCGAGAAGTTCTACGGACAGCTATACACGACCACACGGGCACCTGTTAACAACAAGGCTAAAGACCCAAGAGCCAAATTAACCCGACACTACACCGTAGATATCCCAGACGTCAGTCTGTACGAGATTAGTGTGGCCCTTAAACAGCTTAAAAACAACAAGGCGCCGGGTGATGATGGAATTACAGCCGAGCTTCTGAGAGCTGGTGGTACTCCTGTGCTTAAAATCCTCCAGAAGCTATTTAATTCCGTCATCCTCGATGGCAAAACGCCGCAGGCCTGGCACGGAAGTATAGTGGTGCTGTTCTTCAAAAAGGGCGACAAAACCCTTTTGAAGAACTTTAGACCGATATCACTTCTGAGCCATGTTTACAAGCTGTTTTCAAGGGTCATCACGAATCGTCTCGCGCGCAGATTTGACGACTTCCAGCCTCCCGAACAAGCCGGATTCCGAAAAGGTTTTAGCACCATAGACCACATACATACGCTGCGGCAGGTTATACAGAAGACGGAGGAGTATAACCAGCCACTATGCTTGGCGTTCGTGGACTATGAGAAAGCCTTTGATTCGATCGAGACCTGGGCGGTGCTTCAGTCTCTCCAGAGGTGCCACATTGATTATCGATACATCAAAGCGTTGAAGTGTTTGTATGAAAACGCCACCATGTCAGTCCGTCTCCAGGATCAGAACTCGAAGCCTATCCGACTGCAGCGGGGAGTCAGACAAGGCGATGTCATATCGCCGATGCTGTTCACTGCTGCGTTGGAAGATGTCTTCAAGCTTCTGGACTGGAACGGACTGGGCATCAACATTAACGGTGAGTACATCACTCACCTTAGATTCGCAGATGATATCGTAATCATGGCTGAAACCATGGAAGACTTAAGCCATATGCTTGATGGCCTCAATACAGCTTCCCAAGGAGTAGGTCTCAAAATGAACATGGACAAGACGAAGATCATGTCTAATGTCCATGTCGCACCTACCCCCGTAACAGTTGGGAACTGTACTTTCGAAATTGTTGACGAATACGTCTACTTGGGTCAAACGATCCAGTTAGGCAGGTCCAATTTCGCGAAAGAGGTCACTCGTCGAATCCAACTCGGATGGGCAGCGTTCGGGAAGCTCCGTAAAATCTTTTCGTCCCAAATACCGCAGTGTCTCAAGACGAAGGTTTTTAACCAATGTGTGTTGCCAGTGATGACATACGGAACGCAGACGTGGTCGCTAACTATGGGCCTTATGAGAAAGCTCATGGTCGCTCAGAGAGCAATGGAGAGGGCTATGCTCGGAGTTTCCCTGCGAGATCGAATCAGAAATGAGGAGATTCGCAGGAGAACCAAAGTAACCGACATAGCCCGGATGATTGCAAAACTGAAGTGGCAGTGGGCTGGGCACATAGCTCGAAGGACTGATGGCCGTTGGGGCAGAAAAGTCCTCGAATGGCGACCGCGTACCGGAAGACGCAGTGTTGGTAGGCCCCCCACAAGATGGACCGATGATCTGGTCAAGATCGCCGGGATAGGTTGGATGAGGGCAGCGCAGGACCGATCATCGTGGAGATCTTTGGGGGAGGCCTTTGTCCAGCAGTGGGCGTCTTCCGGCTGAAATGATGATGAGATTACTAAAATTTTGACATATGTATGTATATAATAGTTTTAAAAAGCAAAAAATCACGCTCGGACGAAAGTATGTGTATTATTTGCATCGAACGATAAAAACGAAACTTGTAGCCGAAGTTTCTTATTGAATAAATGAATTAAATATAAATATTTTATGCCAATTTAAACAGACCCATCTATGATTTATTTAAGGCTAGTCTAGTCCTAAAGTAAGGATCAAAACGCTTGTGTTAAGGGTAGTAGTCAACTAATATATTACTTATATACTTTTGTAAATAAATAAATACTCTACTTAAACCCCCAGACTCGAGACGGAAAGTGAGTCCGTGGTTTCCGCAGATGCTTCGATGTGCGAAAGCCGTTACGTCACTTAGGCTTTCCTCATAAGCTAGCAGATGAGGAGGACTTGAACACTATATTACTGCCTTAGAAACGAGAGATATGCATTTCGTTGTCTGAGATCATAGAGCCACAATTTGAATTATAATTAGTTATGAAAGCAAGTATGACACCCATACGATGATAATACCCACAACTGCGGCATTAGTGTCTACGATACACATGCTACAAGCGTGGGGCGACGAGCGACCAGACTCTCCAGGCCTCACCAACCAATCTCCAGCTTCAGTAGGCCTCAGCTACACGGCCTGTTGGAAAGGGGGCCACAGAACCGCAGGCCAAAGATGGGGCGTGCATTTTCTCGCACCCGAGTCCACAGGTAGCTAGGGGTAACGGGCTCTTACACGGGAATCCCACACTACCCTGCCTCGAGCCCCCAAGCGGTGCCGCATCGAGCATTTCCACCTCAAGAACAAGATAAAAAGTAGCACAATACCTAATTTTATTTCTTAAAAAGATATAAAGAAAGCAAGCTTATGAATAATTGTAGTACATTAATATCAAAGAAAAATGTCTACAATAATTCCTCAAGTTAAATTTTTTTACAATAGCCAATTTTTACTCCGACATTTTAACTTCTTTACCTTCAACAAAACCCTATTGTTCGAGAGACTTCAATTTCCCATGTCAATATTGAATGAGTGAAAACTTCACTTGGTTTCTGTTGTATTTTAATGAAAAGGCAAATCTTTGTGAGGCCTTGTACCGTCACAATTATTGTATTTCTAACAACTTATGAATATCATCGTTTTATCGATTAATTCTGGTTATCTACGTCCA
Organism: Malacosoma neustria; assembly: GCA_963693495.1. NCBI lineage: Eukaryota > Metazoa > Arthropoda > Insecta > Lepidoptera > Lasiocampidae > Malacosoma > Malacosoma neustria. Next base: position 8,258,886 of record OY856376.1, read on the forward strand.
AAGTAAGTTAGGCTAGAGTCCTTCGTGGCGCATCTTTCGCAAATTGGAACACCTTCAGAGGTTACGTGTTCCATTCCCGCCCTGAGTCTGGAACGTAATATGTAACATGTACAATATAATTTATATTTATTCATGAAAATATAACAGTATATCAGTATTTACGCGGTGGAGACGTGGACAGTACGGGAATCGGAAAAGCGGAAGATAGATGCTCTGGAGATGTGGTGCTGGAGGAACATGCTCGAGATATCGTGGACGGAGTTTCGCACCAACGTGTCCATACTTCAGGAGCTCGGCATCACGCAGCGTCCGTAAACCGTAGTGCAATCGCGCGTTCTACAGTACTTTGGGCATGTCTCTAGGCGTGATAGCGACTGCATAGAACGGCTGGTAGTGCAGGGAAAAGTAGAAGGAATCAGATCGCATGGCGGGCTGGATTGACCAAGTGAAGTCCACAGTGGAAAACCGAGGGTCTGATTGCGCCATACAGTCTGCCAACAGGGAGCGATGGCGTGAGATCGTGCGGAGAGCTGTGTCCGCCTCTACCACCGAAGTGGATGCCTCAACGTGACTACGACCGCTCTGTCAAGAGTGAAACAAAACAGAAGAAGATATCAGTTGTAACAAGTATTTATTTATTTAGACATATTTCAGTTTTTATTAGTACATACTACTAAGTAGTGCTGCTCGACATCAGCTAGGCGTATTATCCCTATTTCCTGGTACCTCTTTATTCCTGTGCAAAACAGTTCTTACGAACGTTTATATTGCATAGTCTCAGGATTTGGAATGAGCGACCGACTGAGATTTTCCCATCACGATACGATGTGAGGTTTTTTTTAAAGAGGCGTTATAAAATTTCTTCCAGGCCACCAGTGTGTTAGCTATGCCTCTGGTATTACAAAATTTCATAGGTGACGGTAACCACCTGCTATTAAGTGGGCCGTTTGCCAGTCTGTTGAAATCCAGCTATAAAAATGTTACCTCACAATATATCTCTGTAAAAAGTTTTCTGTGTAATAATTTCTGAGACACGAAAACTCGATACTAAATTTAGCTTAGAGCGTTGATTAATTAAAAGTTAATGTATACATGAAAGCAGTTGCATAGATTTAAGTAACGTGCGAGCGTGAAATGTACGCCACAAATAGCGGTCCCGGCTAAAGGGGTGAATTTTCCGCACAGTTAGTGGTTTTCCCTGCGACAAAATGCTTGGGCAATTCGAGCTCGTAGCTTGCGGAAATTCACAGCTTTTAGACTCTATTTAACACGTACATTCCTATTCAGGACAAAAGAGAACATAAATAGTAATAGTGAACATGACCGCATTGAAGCTGCTATAAATAGAAAAAAATTTAAATGTTTGTTTTAGTAAAAATCTGGAATTAAATTATTTGTTTTCAACAATCGTGATTTAGGTAAAAGAAAACTTTGGTACAAACTTGAAACACAAGTGGTGTTTATTATTTTTGTCTTTATTGTTATTTATTATTATTGGCTTGGCAACGGAACACATGTTTGTTTTATATATTCGTCTTCAGCCAATTATTGTTCACTGCTCGACGTAGGCCTCCCCAAGTCTGGGCCACAAACACCGGTCCCTTGCTTCTCCCATTCGGCTCTTACAGGCAACCTTTCGCAGGACAACCGTTCATCGAGCTAGGAAACGTCCATACATACATACATTTGTTGAGACGCGGTCTTCACTCCAGGATTTGTTTGCTACATCACCCATTAGTCCAGAAACAGACGCGACCTGACCACTGCCACTTCAGCTTGTATATTTTGTGATTTATGTTAGTCACTTTGGTTTTCATTCGGATTTCCTTATTTCGGATTTTGTCTATAAGAAAAACACTCAGCATAGCTTGTCCATACAGCCAGCTGAACAACTTAAAATTAGTGAACAAGTCTCGCTGTTTGATAAATGATTTTGATATAATTAAAATATTATTTATTTAAATTACAAAACTGGCTGACACGGGCTGAGTTAAAAAACCTTACAGCCGGTTGCATGTGTTATTGCCGTTAAAATTAAAAATTCATTTGATTTTGAACCCAATTAATTAAAATTTTTAACGATGACCTAAAATCCTACTTTTCTACATTTAATAAAAGAAAATTGGATTTATGGGCAATAGAAAACATAAACTACCAGTTTTGTGCATATACCAAGGCCCGAGTCGGTAGGACTGTTTTAATAAGTCTGAAAGACAATCAGTGTCGCTGATATAGAAAGAAAGAAAGAAAGAAAAAATGTTTATTTAGAGCACAAAATAATAACATGTTAAATAAAATCTCATTACAGATATAAGTGCCCTAAAAGGTCTTCTGCTCAGCATAGTTGGTTATAAGAAACCAACGCTGGTCTTCCGCAGAGGCCTTCTAGAATGACATGACTCATTAAGAAATGGAATATTTTATTGCTGCAGTTCACAACAAATGAACAATACATATTAAATAACTACAAAAACATACGATTTGTTATTATAGACAACATATGCCCATCTACAGTAAATATACCGTATACCTGAACACCTCACATAACCTCATCTAGTCCCAACGTCAGCAGTAGCACGGCACCCTTACCGCGGGCACCAGACAACCGATACACTACACATACATTTCTTTTGTAAACAAACACAAACCTTATCTGGATTAGGTTTATAAAATACTTGTATCACATGCCAATTTCTCTTGTCCCTTCTGATGTTGGAAAATGAATTTCTTTAGTTCGCGCTTGAAACTGTAAGAACTCTGCATGTTTCGAATGGGCGGAGGAATGTTATTCCAACATCTGGATGCAGCATAGCGGAAACTACCTCTAAATTTTGCCGTCTTATGTTTATTTGTAGCTAGCTGCACCGCACATTGTCGGGAACCCACGGATTTACTAGTAGCCCATACAAGTTTGTTGTATAAATAAGAGGGTGCTTTATTTTTAATGATATCATATGCTTTCACTGATAAGAGATATATTTTGTCATATTTTTTTGTAGTGTGGTGTGGATCTGGGTAACGAGAAGTTATTTCTCCTAGAGTATTATAAAACAAATGTATTTATTCATTTACACACTTTATAATTCACGCATGAAAAAAAGATGGATTTCGTTTATTTTTTAGTACATCTTTATACACATGACTTACTGCACAAAGAATCGATGCAGTTTCGCTTTGTACCTTGCTATAATTGCACAATTCATCTCAGTTGTATTTATTTCGGTTACGGTATTAAGTATTGTTATAAGTTATTTTGTGCACAATTTTACGTTGCTGCCTTCCGTCCCTTATCTTCTTTGTTTTTTCAGTAATAAAGTATAAAAATATTTAAGGAAAACATATGTATCTAGCCCGGCAAGTAAAATTCCTTAAGTAACCTTTTTTTCCAGCCTATGACCTAACAATAGGAATCATGTTTCCTCAGAAATGAACTTTTGGAAAAAATAAATATGCCATTGCAATCCACACAGCGCCTTCTAGCCCGAACGCAAGCAGCAGAGCATTTGTGTGATGGGTAATATACCACAGATGTTCTATATAAATTAATCTTCTTTTATAAAAAAAACATATAATACTCGTACAAATACTCCTCGGAACGGGAATAAAACCGTGACACCTGCATGCGATGTGCGACAAGCAAAAGCCGTTGCGCCATAGTAGTCGTTATCCATGACCAAACACAAACAATACACGTATAAAAATGTCTAGAAATTATTCATGAAAATGGTATTCTGTATTTTGATTGTTATGGTTGTCAAAAAAAACAACTTTTTAATTAAAACAGTTCATTAAAAGTATAAAAAAAACATTTTAATTAGCGCTTCAACAGTCAGACAGTTATAACGAGTTGTTAAAAACTTTTTCTAACCATAATTAATTTATTTTACATTATCTTTTTATACAGATACGAGTACAAACAATTCTCATGTTCGTGGACCAATTTTGTTGAAGTTTTTTGTCACTTGAACGTATAATTCGAAAATGGTTTAAATTCATAATTCGTCCCTGTACAATTTTTTAAATTGCAGAACAAGTTTTTTACGTATCAGTTAGTATTAGTAGTAGTTATAATAAAATCATAAATGTGCCACGCGGCTTTCATAACGGATTTGTATTTTTTTCATAATTCATTATTTTGATTATAACACGAAAAACGGGTTTAGATATAATCGAAAACACGACACAGTTGGAGCGACACAAGCAGGAGCTGCGTGTCACGGAGATGAACATGCTGCGGTGGATGTGTGGAGTGACGCGGAAGGACCGCGTTAGGAACTCCCGCATTCGCGGTAGTCTTCATATCCGTGACATTGCGGATAAACTGCAGGAGTGTCGGCTCCGTTGGTACGGTCACGTTTTACGGCAACCGGATGCTTACGTGGGAAACAAATGTCTGGCCATGCCGCCTCCGCCGGGCCCCGGCAGGAGGGGTAGGCCCAAAAAGTGCTGGCTTGACGTCGTAAGGGGTGATATGCGTGCCAATGGGCTCACTACCAGGGATGCTGAAGACCGTGCGAAGTGGAGTAGAAAAAGTCGGAAAGCGGACCCCGGCACCAAAACGCAAGTTTGGGTTGCAACCGGGAAGAACGCTGAGATGATGATGATGATGACACAGTCTACGATGGTAAATTTGTTAATATTTATGGTATTATAAATATTTTGTTTAAATGTTTTTCTATTTTGAAATTAGTTCATATGTATGAAGGTTAAGAGAATGATCTCACAGTCCTGTCGGAGTCATGGTAGATTAACGAGGGAACACTAGGATGGTTTGATGAATATACCATCGACGTGCTTCTTATGTCTAGGAGACGGGGTGACGGCGCATTGCACGATTCCCAAACAGCAGAGCGACTTTCACCTCGAAAAACCATCTTAGAATGTCAATAGAGTTGATGGAAAGAAGAGAAACAGGTTATTTATTTAAATTTTTATTGTATTCTAATTCCATGTGGATTATTAAACTATTGGAGTATAATTGTAAATTACGAGTGTATATATATATATATATTCTCTTTTCCAGTGTATATTTTATAATTGAAGCTGCTCTTATTTCAATTCTTATAGAAAAATAAAAAAACAGCTTTTAGAAATATTCTTTGCGATTATTTGTCCAGTACATTCTTGTTGTTATGATGCCGTCGGCGCTACCTGTCATGTATTGAAAGTGATGGGACAGAGATCTTTCTTTTTTTGAAACGTGCTTCATAAACGCTCATCGGGCCAGTATAGGACTTCCATGTATCATCATTAAAACTGTGTTCTGTCATGCCACTGGAGCATTAGGATCGAGATCAGACTAATTCAGCTAAATTGGACTCTTCTAGAATGAAAGAGACCTGAGAATTCAAAAAGTATGTACTTTTTGATATTAAATATGATGTATGATATGAAATAGCATTAAACATATAGAATTTTCTTATCATTTCCTTTATTAAGGCAAAGATAACACACACAAAGCGCCACATTTCGGAAATTTTCGATACAAAGGAGTTTGTTTAAATTAAATAAGACTGGTATTAAATATTAACTAACTTAGGTTTTAATTTAAATATTTGATATCTCGAAGGCTGAAAGTTTTCAAATTAATTCCTGCTACAAACAGTCCTTGTTATTACTTAAATATCTTTAAACTTTCAAGTTACCTTCAGGTACACGCCGCGGCCTAATCAGTAATTTAGACAATGCTCTCAGACATTTTAGGCTGTGAGTTTTCTTTACATAAATATATAATACTGTTTTTTGGCATGGAAATAACGTGTCGCATGTAAAACAAACAAAACAACATATTTCGCATCTCCCAAATGAAATTTTAGCAACTGCGTGGCATCTGATAGTGAATAATAATAAAGTGAAGAAATAGAAAGTACAATATGTACACGATTAACATACTTCAAATTCAACAAATATTTTAGCAAACATTAAAAAGTTTTTCATTGTTATTTGGTTTTTAATTCAATATCGAATGGGCGAATATCTAAAAAAGTAAACAACTTTGGAAAGGTTATAAATTTAATTTAAGTTTTCCAAGAAACTCTTTATATTATTATGTCATCATCTCTCTTCTTCTAAATCCTTCAAGATGTCGTTAAGAGTGTTTAATTTGCAAGCTTTTCGTGCTAGTATTCTTCGGCGACAATACGTTTGTTATGCATCCTTAGTTCCCAAAGTAGTCAGGGTGGACTCCCAGGGGTCCACGGGACACTTGATAGGGGTCTACGCTGATGTAACAAAAAATGGGGGTTTACAATTCGTAAGCGGGGGTCCTCGAAAATTTATTTGCTTTCGACAGTGAAGAACTAAAATGTTGGCATGACGTCACCTATCAATGTAGGCAGATAATATTTTAAGAAGCTCACCGACTGTGACTTATAAACTTGCATATTCCATATTCACTTGCAAAGCGCCGCCACTGCCGCCGCCGCTGCCGCCGCCGCTGCCGTCACCGGCCGTCCGCAACGCTTGTTTACACGTGCAAAGGGACGAAATACGACTTGTGGTGTGTGTGCTTGCAATCTTGCATGAACTTATTTGATTGTTTACCAATATAAATACGAATGCTAAGAATAAACATTACTCATTTGTTACAATTAATTAAACAATCAATTCTCACTTTTTTTCGAAAACTATTATTTTCTACCAAAAACCAACTACTATTATTTCGTGGTTGGAGCTCAGCCGCAACGCGAATTTCCATAGTAAGATCTAATCTTCATATTTTTTGTCGAGTTTTGGGAATATGGTAGAAATGTAGCTGCAGGGGGTCAACGGGAACCAGCTAAATTTTGAAAGTGTTCTATGAGAATAAAAGTCTGGGAACCTCTGCATTATATGATGAATAGATTAGCAATACCTCTAAAATAAAACACTAAGAAATATCTTTTTATTTGCTGTCTATGAAACTACTAAGCATACACTTGTCTGACTTTAAAAACTAGATGGGTTGCTTTTACTGCTCTCGTTAGTCACACTGTGGATAATAATGAAATATATTTACGATAAATACTTAAGAGTCTAGGAATAACACGAACTAGCCACTTAAGCAAATCTCCTTTACATTTTCATTATTTAAATCTTCAAATAATGAAGTGATTTACTAAAGTAAATCACTATAGACATGAGTTTCGTAGTATATTATTGTTTGCTTATTTGGAATTGCAGCGCGCATTGCATGGCAGCATTTTACAATTTATTTTTTAACTAATTTTAAAAGAAACTACAGAGAAATAAAAAAGGTTTAAAAGGTTACAATATACATGACTTCATTATGTGCTTATTTTAAATACTGCATAAAATGTTTTAATATGAAACTACAAAATATGATGAATAGTAAATTTAAAAACTTATTTTAAATAAAATAACATTCTAAAGTTTAATTCATTGACGGTAAAATTTAGGCTTTCACTACACGAAAAGAAATTAATAATATAATCTTAAACCGCACCTATATTCACAGTGAACCTATTACAAAACTATACACAATTAAAATCGATAAAAATTAATCAAATCTGCATTTGATTAAAAATATCTTAGTTTTAACACCATTACTACCATAAAATATATAGTAATTTTCTTATATAAGATTGATTACATTAATTAACATAAATAACACATATTTTACAACTCAATAGAGAACACTAAGGAAAATTACATCTAAGTTAGGATAGCCTTGTATATTAATTGTTAATCTCTCCTTTCAAGTAATTTTAGCAAAGATTGTTTTATACAATTGGAGTTCAGCAGACAGGCAAACGGCTCACCTTTGCAGGTGATCACAATCTTCTTTTTTATTGCTGAGCAACAATAGACAGGCTGACGGTCTACTTAATAGTAAGCAGTTACCGTCGCTTATGGATGTTTGCGACGCTAGGGGCATCGCGAACACGCTGCTGTTCCATAGAGGTACGGGAACCTGGGTAAAGAATAAGGAACCAAGCTATGGACGTTTGCAAGTTGAGGCATTGCCAACTAGGTGCCGGTTTCAAAGGAATTTTTAACTCCTTTTTTGAAAAACCTCATATCGTAGTGCGCTGGGAAAACCTTAGCCGGAAGCTCATTCCAAATCTGAAAAGTACGTAACATGAAAGTTCTTGAGAACCGTTTCGTACTGCAGAGACTCAAGGAAATGGGCATGAATGTCCAGCCAAGCAGTGCGGACTGCTACTAATCTAATACTACCTTTAACGTCTTTCTAGTAAGAAAGACGATAAAGGCACAGTTCTAAATAGATCCTCGGAACAACCGAACTGCATTTATACAAGCAGTTATTACATATTTAATGGCAATCACCTGCGCTGCCAATTGCCAACGCGCAGCACAGACTTATTAAATTTAAATTCACCGTTAGAGCACTTACACCGACTATACCGCTTTGTGAAAATTGGCTTGCACGAGCCTTATGTTACAGCAACAAAGAAAACATAATGGCCCATAAAATTTAAATTGAATACCACAGTATCAGATATATCCTCGTTTTGGAAAATACGATAGTAATTTGCGCTTACACTTTAACTTTATAGGTTTTTATTGCGTTATTATGGTTTTCAAAATATTTTTACATTGTATAGGTATTTTGATATATTAATAAATGTAGTTTTAATTATATAACATAACGTAACATAATATAACATACGGATAAATATTTTATAGTATAGTTTCTTTTTGTCTTTAGTAACATATAAAATACTAGCTGACCCGGTGAACTTCGTACCGCCATATTTTATTTCTCTAATCGCAACTGAGGAAATGAAACCCTTCCGGTAAAATCGAACAGCGCCATCTATTGGGTGTATTTGCAACCTAGATGTCAAACAATATTGAAGAATTTTATCGATGAATCAACGTACACCGCCATCTATGAGAACTTCTTAAACTAAACAGTAAATAAACACTTGCATAAGAAACAATTAATTGATATATTTTATTCGTTTACATTCACGACATAAGCGAATAATTGAGATGATAACTATCCTATCCAGTAAGTTAGACCAAAATAGGGGTACATGCGAAATTTGACTGAAATCGGTTCAGTAGTTTTGGAATTTATTGGCAACATACATAGTGACACAAGATTTTTATATATATAAGATAGAAGATAGTTTACTTTTAATTTTCCTGTCAGAAATTGCTTACAATTAATTCTCTCGTTCAGAGAGGATATCAAATCAAATTATTTTGTATCATCATATCATATATATAGGGTTAATGAGGCATGTTTATTTCAAAGCATTGTTGTGTAGATAATTAAATACGGAATAATGAAAATTTCCTTTGCGCTTAAAACACCGCGCTGTATACGTGACGCAGGACACGAGCGGGGTCTCGGGCTTTTAAAATGCGTATAATTCCAGTTTCATGTTTATATGTACAAGAATGCGTGTTCCACTCGATTATATAAGTCAGGAAGGATGTAACTGAAAATTAGGGCTGTGTTGGTAGGCACTGTCGTTGTTTATAAAATTTTAAAGAGAGTTAATCTAAGAAGAACGTGAACGTAAAGAGAATTCCTTAGAAAATGCATTTATTAAGTATGGATGGTGAAAAATAATGTGAAATAATTAAGACTCCACTATGAAGTAATATAGTGTATGTCTAAAGAAACTTCAAGACTAACTAAACTTTGTATTGAAATATAAGAAAAGTTGTAAATAAGAAAGAATAAGTAAATAATAAGAAAGAAAATTTATTTCAATAGATGCATTTACTGAATATTTTTAAAAAGTGGAAACTCAATATACAAAATGATTGATTTTGCACTTATATTGAACACTACTGGTATTGTTGTTATGAATAAGAAATAGTAATTCAATTACATTTCATATTATTTGTTGTATTTGCAAAATCAATTGATATTATTTTATATAATTATGCTTTTTATTATCATTGGTGTTAAATTCCGATTATATTATAAATTATAATTTATTTATAGATATGTCAAATCCGTCAATATTATCAAAACTCTATTGGAAATTTATTTATTATAAAATAAAATTTAGAAAATAATCCTAACATTATTTAAGAGGATTTTATTCTCTCCTTTTAAAGAGATAACTTTTATTACGCTTCTACAATTCTTACACATACTAGAAATATTGTACTTGCTGTTGTAATTCAATTCGCTTGTAAATACTAAAACCTGGTAGTATCCATAGCTTTTACTTCTCTGTGGAATACTCCAGAAATAAATTTTGTATTAGAGGTTTTGTTTAATTTGTTTAAAATAAATTTTTTTTTCTCTCATTGTTGAATTTACAAGAAACGTTTATAGAGGCCACTCGTAAAACCAATCGAAAGGAAAACCGAGTGATAAATAATCCCCCCTCGTATACTATTTGTAGACAAACAAATAGAGTTATCTAAATATCACTTTTAAAATCACACTTAGAAAGTGATGGGAAAGTTATTTATGCTTTTGGTCACGACTGAACGGCCAAATAATTATGATTAATAAAAGTTTCATATTCTGTAATAAAATTAAAAATAATGACTCTGCGAGTGACTTGCTGACTCTTTCTAATTAATATCCTTAATTGGTTCTGTTGTCGATACTTTACACTTTTGCGATAATGAATCTTTTTCGATATAATTACTTTGCTTGTTAACGCAAATTAAAAAGAGATTATCTTATCTCAGCTTATTTAAAGCGTTTTGATATTAAATTTCTAAGATAAAGAATAGTAAAAGAAAAATATCAACAATAATTAATAATAAACATATATCTGCTATTAAAGCAGATAGGCATTTTTTGAAATACTCTTAATGTTCATTTTATATTTTTTTTTATAATTTTTCTTCTGTGCTAATTATATTGATGAGTAAATAACGTATGTGTTCCTAATATTTAATATACAATTTGCACGCGGTCACAATACTTATTTGTAGATAACATTCATTACTCATAAATAAATGTAACATACTATAAATTCTTTACCCCAGGACTCAACAGGAATCTTTTTGATTCCAATTGAATTCCAGCTTTGCGTGTAAACCAACATTCAAAGAGAAAAGTTTTGTTTCCACTAACATTAAACACGAAGACAAAATTTGATTAAAGGACACGTTCAAGGGATTGAATTGAGTTAAACTTCCTTCAAGTTGTACAAAGTTTTACGCTGGGAAAACTATCTAATTCGGCAAGTAAGTAGTCAAGTCACCACTGTTTATTTGTAATTGGACGTAGTTACGCAAAAAGGATCCAACCCACAATATGGTAGAATAATTAGTTAGTATAACAAAGTACTCATTCTGGGCCTAAAATAAGAGCAGTTAAACTTATTTGTATGAGAAATGATACATTTACGCTTATATTTTCTTAAGAACCCATAGACACTAACAAATACATCAATGCAGAAATACAGCTAAAACTTTAATCTTTAATAATTCAAAAGTAACATTTTGCGGGTTGGATCCTTTTTGCGTAACTACGTCCAATTTATATATACTATTTATGAAAAGAGGATAGTGATAGGAGAACATGCAGGTGACATGGGTAGTAAAATAAGTAAGCTGAAGTGACAGTAAGCCGGTCACGTCTGCTGCAAGATCGATAGATGATTGAGGAAACAGTTTCTGGAAAGAAGGCCATATCTCGGCCCCCCATAGACAAAGGGTTATCAGTATATGGTATTTAGAGGGATAGTAAACTTCTCTTTCTCCATTCACGTGACTCTCATTACAACAGGATGAAGGTTAGCGGATAATAATATTAATTTTAGGTTATCTTTATATAAGTTTCTTCTAAAAGTTTTCGGATGTAGCATTTAATAATTTGGAGATTTTGTCTAACTGTGTGTTTAAATTATTATGTATAAAATTTTTTAATAAGATTTAACAATTATATCCGTGCGAGGACGGAGTAAGAATATTCCTTTTTTATTATTTATCCTTGCGGCCGAGCTGCGTGTCCTAAAAAGCGACAAAACAAACCACAAGCTAGGTCCAGGTCTTTTTTTTAATGCTGTAGGACAGGAGACAGGGTGACGGCCCGCTTAGAATTTAGCAGTTACCGTCGCCTATGGGTGTTTGTAACGCCAGTGGCATCACGATAACGCTGCTGTCCCATAAGGGTGCAGGAACTTGGGTCACTAATTCCGGAACACAACACAAGATAGCGGCATACTTAAGACCAAAGGTGGTCACCATCCAGACTGGGTTGAGGCCCTACCACGTAGCTAGGTGGGTTGTTTTGTCGCCTTTTACGACAGGCCTATCCCAGCCGCATAGGTTTATTTCTCCGCCCCAGCACGGATAACATATACACGGATACAATTGCCTGGATGGCTACCATTCACAGTATCTAAGCACGCCTTAGAATAACTTTGTGTTCCGGAATTAGCGCCGTAGGTTCCAGTGCCTCTTCTTGGAGGCTGGCAGCACGTTGCCAATGTTCTTGGTGTTGCGAACGTTCGCAAGTGACGGTGACCAGCTGCTATGAGGTGCGCCATTCGCCAGTCTGCTTAGCTACGGCTATAAAAACAATTAGAATTACACATATTAGAAATTATAAACATATTCAATAACCGTTCAGAAACTTCGTGGTTAGAATATTCTGGAATTCTCCACTCATTGAGTAGTCTCATTTACTCAGGATCAAACGCAACGCGCAACGTGCCAGCATCTTATTACTACCAGCTTGGTTTTTAATACGAAGTAAAAATAGCAACTATTCAATATCTCATCTTGATTAGATCGCCCATTAATACTTTTAACTCATACTTTAATATTTATTATTGGTGTTTCGATCAATAAGCAATTAATTGTTTATCAATCTAGTGATCTAAAATGATCAACAATTATAAGACTAAGGAAAAGGCAAGCTGTTAGCGTGCTTTTTACCTAAGAACCCGTAAAAGAACTAGGTAACAGTTTATTACTTTAAGTATACGAGTAGTAAAGGACTTCTTATACTATTTTGTTTATTCTTTAGAGGTTGCAGGGACAGGCGGCGATCGCCACTGTAAGGCAATCATTGCAGGACACCAATAAAGCCGTTAGGGTTGTCTAGAAGAGATTACTACTAAGTGATAAGGCCGCCCATTGTTTGTACCTATATTTAGATATATTAATAAATGTAGTTTTAATTATATAACATAACGTAACATAATATAACATACGGATAAATATTTTATAGTATAGTTTCTTTTTGTCTTTAGTAACATATAAAATACTAGCTGACCCGGTGAACTTCGTACCGCCATATTTTATTTCTCTAATCGCAACTGAGGAAATGAAATTTCCTTCCGGTAAAATCGAACAGGTATATACCTAATTTTTGTATATTTAAAGTAAACAATAAATACTTTTTCATTCATGGATTCATTTATTCAAAATATTCGTAATTTGAAGGTTAAACGTGTAGAAGTGATCTATGAAAAATTGGAATTAAAATGCATTTATCATTTTGAATTTCATTTATTTATTTTAATACTACATAATAACTAATTATTAATTACCAAGTTAGTGAAAATTTCTTAATGTTAAGTCGGAAAAAATAAGTAGTTCAGTATTCTAATAATACAGTCTCGTAGTCTGTTTGTTTTTAATTAAGAATTTCGAACGAAATTTACATAGCAGACGTTGAAATGAATCATACTGTCATGCGTTGGATTAAGGATATATATTTATTGAAATATGCATATGACATACGCCTTTTAAACCTGCATATCAAGATGAAGAGTGTGTAAATACCCGGCAGCACGTCTTAAACAAGCATGCTAGGTGTATATATATATATATATATATATATATATATATATATATATATATATATATATATATATATATATATATATATATATACATATATACATATATATATATATATATATATATATATATATATATATATATATATATATATATATATATATATATATATATATATACAATTTTTTTTACAATACCTTACATTTTTTTTTATAAAAGCATTACCATAGTATTACTTTTATATAAAAAACAATAATAAAATATCCTAAAAAATATAAAAAAATCGTCTTCCAACAGCAGCGGGTCCTTGCAGTTCCAAACTACCGGTGGTCAGGCAACAGAGTAAGGAACCTCCTCACAATACGTGCCGTATCTAAGAGAGCTGCCTTCTGTATTCGACCCTTCAGCCAGGGACCAAGCGAGAGCCTTTCAAGGTGTCGATCAAGACTTCGCTATCAGACCATTCACTGACACTACTATCGGAATTATGATTGTACTATCCAATTTCCACATAGCAGTAATCTCGTGTGCGAGATCAATATATTTCAATTGTTTTGCTTATTCAGCACCAACGAGATTACCATCATGTGGAATTGCGATATCTACAATCATAGCACGTCTCGCAGATCGGTCCACTATTACGATGTCAGGTTTATTAGCAACAATACACCTGTTCGTGATAATCGACCGATCCCAGTAGAGCAAATATGAACCATTATCGAGAACTGGCTCAGGCCGATATTGGTAATAGGGTACCTCCAAGGTTACAAGATTATATTTCAAAGCTAGTTGTTGGTGGATAATCCTGGCTACTAGGTTGTGCCTGTGCAAGTATTCGCTGTTAGCAAGACGAGAACATGTCTGATGGATTCACCAGAGAGGTGACACGCTCGACAAATATCAAGCGTACCGTGCTTCAGAATGTACTTCCTGTAGTTGTTCGTTTTGATAACCTCGTCCATAATTGCACAGACAAAACCTTCGGTTTCCCCAAATAGGTCTCCGGAGCGTAACCAGTTTACCGACGCTAGTAAGTCTACATCGGGCCCATTCAAAGTCTTATAGAACCTACCATGTAACTCCTTGCTTTTCCATATAACTGCTCAGTCGGAAGCACTCATCACCACTGGACTTGGCCAGTTCTGTTTCGCTAAGGATAACGGAGTTAGTCCCTTGTCAACTGACACCACATCACAATTCATACTCCGAGCCCCATCGGCATTTAGAAAATATACTCTGAGATTGTCCACCTCGCGGTTATGGAGGTCTTTGACATTTAAGAACCCTCTACCTCCACATTTCCGTGGAATGTACAATCTCATAACATATTATATTTCTTATTATTAATTTTTTTTTATTATTATTATTCACTGACCGTGTAACTCTGGCCAGTGAAAAGAATAGAGTCACCCTAGGTCATTCCAAGGGAGTTGTAAAAGGCAACTGATGGACCACTCCTTTGCCAGCTTGCATGCGGCAAAGGAAGTGCACCTCTCGGTTTTCCTCTTCTGCTCCCGCAAAAGCCAAAACTAGCCAAAATTTTAAATGGTACGAACAAGAAAAGGTCGAGTCATGGATAGGGCTTCGCCACAAAACGAGGCGCAGAAGCTTCGCCCGACTTCTGTGACAAGTAAACAAGAGCTGCCATGCCGTGGGCGAGCACAGGCCACGTTAGCCCAATCCAAACTCCGCTTCGCAACATTGAACATTGGTACGCTAGCGGGCGCGCAAGAGAGTTGGCCGATATACTCTCCAGGCGGAGGGTGACCGTGGCGTTTCTGCAGGAGACTCGGTGGAAGGCCAGCAGATCCTGGTTCATTGGGAATGGCTGCAAGCTGATCTTGCTCTGGAGAGATTGGGGTAGCCATAGTGCTCTCGGTGGACCTCCAGAACGACATCTTAGAAGTGAAACGCTGTAGCGATCGGCTTATAGTTGTGAGGGTACTTATCGGTGGAGTAATTACCCACTTTATAAGTGCCTACGTGCCACAGGTCGGTGGTAGCCGCCGATAAGATAGCGTTATGGAAACTACTCGGAGAAGTGCTTCGTGGGATTCCGTTTCACATGGGGTCGTTTTGGGTGGTGATCTGAACGGTCATATGAGTGATGAATATGGAGAATTTGAGCGTGTGCACGGTGGAATTGGGTATGGGAGCCGCAACGTGGAAGGGGAAAATATTCTAAATACGTGTGCGGCTGCCGACATCGTGAACACGTATTTCAAAAAGAGACTCGAGCATCTCATCGCCTACAAGAGCGGGAGGAATGCTACTCAAATCGACTTCCTACTCACTAGGAGACACCACATCAACAAAGTAGCCAACTTCAAGGTCACACCCGGTGAGAGTCTCACTGCACAACACTGTCTTCTTGTCATGGACCTCTGTGTGAAGCCTAAACAGAAATGTGTTGAGCGCCTTCAGCGCTGAATCAGGTGGTGGCTGCTTGATCAAGTCAAGTCTCAGGAGTTCACCTCTGCCATCGGCGACAAGTGCGCTGGTTGTGAGGGCGAACTATCCTTGGGTTGGCGAGAAAGGTGCTTGCTTTGTCTAAGGGCGGTCGTAAATGTGACAAGGAGATATGGTGGTAGAATGATACAGTCCAGAGGGAGACCAGAGTGAAAAAATCCCTCTTTAAGAAGTGGAAACCATCCAGATATCCTGAAGATCGCGACGCATACAGGCCTGCCAAACGCGCCAATAAGAGAGCTATAGCCAAGGTCAAACGGGCCACTTACAGCCACTATACAACAAGTTGGAATCGTCTGAGGGGCAGAAGCTCATCTATAAGTTGGCGTGCTCCAGGGTCAAGGCAGCACAGGACATTTCCCAGTGCCGCTTCATAAAAGACCCTGGGGACAACCTGCTATGTGAGGACCTCGTGGTGAAGGATAGATGGCGCTCATATTTTCACGAGCTGCTGAATAAGCAGCACAAAGAGGTGCAGTCGCCTTATCTCCCTCCGAATCAAGGACTAGTGAAACCGATAACGCCTGCTTCTGCAGTCCAGAATTGTCTTCGCCATATGAAGAATCGGAAAGCTGTTAGTACCGATGGAGTCCCCATCGAAGCCTGGAAGGCGATGGGCTCTCGTGGTGTTCTCAGTTATTACTTATCATAAGTTGAAGAAATCCTTTTCTTGTACGACTTCAGTTGAAATTAATGGCTCACATAAACCTATTCATGTAACATAGAATTTTTGTAGAAGCTACATACCTCAACTGCGTCGTGAGAGACAAATGGAATACTTTGTTTTCACACAAAGTGTTTTGGGGTGTTTATTTGTGTTGCGCATGAGTTATTTTACGAAGTAATCCGCCCACAGCGACTTGGGTTTAGGTGTGAGATTTTCGAGAGCATTGTTTAAATTAAGTGGCCCGAGTACCTAGGATACGGCGGACTGTTGCCATTTTCAACATGCTTTATTAGAAATTCTGAATAATACATTAGATAATTAGGGAAATAGCAAACTTACTTTTCTTTTTTATATTAAAATAAACATATCATATTTTTTTGGACACCGGCCGCTAATATAGTATCTATTAGCCACATCCCATTTATAGGCTGATGCTACAATACGGAAAGGTTGAAACACTTGGTCCGTGGCTTCCCGAAGATTACAAACTTTGTAGAGAGCTTTACAAGTGTTAAGGTTTATAATTTTGATGTATATTTTAATTTAATTTTGTATAAAATGTAGAATATTTCCATTATTTAAGCTGTTAACAGTGTTGTGAGAACTGGTATGTATTTTTTCAATATTTGAATGCTATGATTTGACTTGTGATATTGGAGTTCATCAGATGACCCACTAAGACTAATTTAATAAAGCGCCAACGATTGTGCTGTATTTGTTTCTGCTTTTGATTTACATGAAGCTGAAATTATGGGGTCGAGCGGTATCTCGGAGTAATTCTATGAATTTACTAGTTACCGCAAGGGATGGGCCCCACAGGTGTGACGTAATTCATCTGTTAAGCTACAATAGCCTGCCATCTCAAGACTGACGGGTTAGTGTAAAAACCACTGCTACTCGCGCTGACCCTGTTTTCGTAGAACCCGTCGGATCTAAGCTGAAAAATACCTCCTAGGGAAAACAACGCCCTCGGATCTCATGCTCTGATCCGGTTGCGTTGTTTTTGGGTAGCTGTTGCTGCTGAGCAGTTTGGGCCTCAGTTTCCGGGTACCGCGCGACCGGAGCCTTGTATAGCTCCCAGAATCATTCAGCGGATGCGGATGCCTTCAACTATCACTTTCGCTACAGAGACGTGATTTAAAGGCCCCTTCAGACCTCCCTGTTAAGCAAAAAGTGGTTTATAGAGGGGTGGCGACGGGATTTGGACGGGGTAAGAGCTCCGTTTCGAGCTGACAGCGGAAACGCAGGGCCAACATGTCCCTGTTGTCAATGTCGCGCGTTACTCCGTGCGGTGGTGGTGGTCATATCTTACGACTGCACGGGGCCGCGGTACTGACCTTAATCGGCTGTCACAAGGGGAGACAACCTCATATTAAACACCCAAACTCAAGCCGCGACGCAGGGTAAGGAGGTGTGGGTGGTTGGGAGGTGGGAAGAAACCCAGCCATTACTGCGGTTCATCGGTGTTTTTATGGTAAAAGTTTCTACTCGTGGGAACAAAATAAAGACAAATTTTGAAATTAACATTGAAGATGAAGTTGTGCCCGTAACGGGTGAAGACGGAAGTAGCCAGCAGTTCAGAACCAAAGGGACAGCGGATGCCAATGAAGATTTTCTAGGAGATCTGGCATATTCCACAGGCAAGGGAAATAGTGTGGGCCGACCCGATATTCCCGGGGTGGCCGCTCACATTAAAGTTAGAAAAGATGCAGCAGAATCAGACTTTGTACGCTTTATTATGTCGAGACTTCAACGCAGGTCTGTCAAGAAGAACGGGGTGCTAAAAAACGCACCAAAATTATGGGAAGTAGGTCTCAGTCCGCTACCAGTGAGGAAGACTGTCTCACCAACCATTCAGATCGAAAGCAGTGTCCCTCAGCAAAACGGGGCCAGATCTTTCCACCCCTAAGTAGAGATAAGTACTCGGGGCTATGGAAAGCGAAAAAAGACCTGGCAGACCTCACATGCGCTAGCGAGAAAGATTGCGCGGAGGAACGTATCGAAGAAATAGCAAGAATAGAAGATCTACCCGGCTTGCTGCTAAGGCCGGCCCGGTAGAGACAGATGTTGAAGAGCAGACTACAGAAAGTCTACAGAAAATGATAGACGACTCACTGGAAATTGTCGTTATAGTTTCTCAGATGTCTAAGGATTTAAAGAGAACTTTCCAAAAGCCCTGAAGGAAGCTGTGACGGCAATTAAGTAGCCACCGCGGAACTGCAAAAGAAAACGGTTACAGACGAGGTTGAGAGACTACGTGGAGAAAATTGCCGTATGGAAGCGCAGCTCACGAATCTCCGGCAACAAATGGATAACTTGTCTCAACAAGTAGCCACCATTAGCCGGAGGTCTGAACCTCCGCTCATCACTGAGGAGACGGGGGGACCGTTGATGGAGACGTCACAAGATCAGGTGTTGCTGAGCTCATGGTGACGGTTGAAACCATGATGAATACCACGGACCGATACAAAGTGGCAGAAGGCGAATCCTACATGTACATCAGATCCTTCCCTCCGAGATTTTCCCCTCCCACAAATGGAAAAGGCGGTTGCGCGGCAAAGGGCTGAGGTGTCTACACTGGCTACGTAAGCCGCGCGTGCGTATACTGTGCTATGCACAGTGCAAGATACCCAACTGCCTAGTAGGCCATCTGTAGACTCTCAGGGGGAGTGGACGGAGGGCCGTAATAGGAAAAGAAAGACAAAACGGCCTTTCCAGACCTATCCTTCAGTGGCTATTAATACACTGGCTGCCAATCTCACGACTACAGACGGAGCCCAAAAAGGCTATATCTAAGAAAGAGACACTTGGTGACACGGGATCAGTACTTCAATGCGTGGGTTACCATTTGGGTTGTAAATGAAATGATTTGTTGATAAATGATTTGTCCAGGGTTCGCCGACCAATAAGAAGCATTAAAAATGTAAACATTTTGATACCCGAGACTAGTTCCAAGAAATTGCTTAAGGCCTCGTCCCGCGCAGCCGCCTCCTTCCGCAGGCGATGTAAATACACGGGTTCGCGGCATGCTTGCGCCATTCCTGGCTATGATATCGCGGTGTGTTTATGTGGTCGCGCCGTTGATCTATCTACGCTCGAATTTGTTATCTGCCGCCGAGAGATCCTTGATGATATTATTGTCGTTGCCCGAAGCCTCTTCCGAAAAATTGAACGCAGAATGAGGGCGATGCTTCAAGGCGTGGATAGAAGATTCACGCGATGTGGTCGACATTGACGTAACCAAACAGTTCTTATCAGAGCTAATCCCCTTTTTTCTTATGATTCCTATATCTATTATACGTTGGCTACAGACATGTAGATTGCGCGAACCAAAAACAAAAAGGAGTAACCTATGCGACTTTTATGGAAAAAATGAAAAAAAAATATCAGAAGATATACCAAAATAAATCAATTTTTAGTACTGATATTCGTAAATTGGGTAGCTGAAATGTATATTTAATCGCAAATGGGTCTCTCAACGACTTTCGCGGCTAACGAGACACGAGGGGCCCGTAGCGATGAATCAACATGGCCGTCCCTAACGTGGAACTGTACCAATAACTGAAACACGCTGGGGATAGCATGCATTGGTTCGTTGGTAGGTGCTGAAATTATCTTTCGTTGTGTTATAAAAAAATTGTGCTTGTTTAAAAAAGTCTGTAGTGACTTGGATAATACATAAAAATTGCGTTGTTCCCTATTCACACTATCCAGAAGAAGAAAAAAATATACAACTTTGGTTGAGCGTGTTTAGTAATTTTTTTTTATTGCTGAGGAATAGCAGATAGGCTGACTTAATAGCATGCAGTTACCTTCGATAAAGAAACAAAGTGAAGCTGTCGGTCTCAGCATAAATAAGGCTAAAACTAAAATTCTCACGGTAGACCACCTCGGTACTATAACGCGCTCAAACGAACTCAATGATCTGGAATTTGTAAATTGCAGTATCTCCGATCACTTGTCACAAATGAGGAAGGGAGTGAAGCAGAAATCAGGAAACAGATTCAGATGTCTAAAGCAGCAATGACAAAACTCACCCGGATATGGAGGTCGTAATATATTATATCCAATGCTACAAAGGTGAGGCTGGTACGGACACTAGTATTCTCTATTTACTTCTACGGTGCGGGATCCTGGATGATTAAGACAAGCGACAGAAAGAGAATTGACCCGTTTGAGATGTGGCGGCGTATGTTGCGTATCCCACGAACGGCCCGTAAAACCAACGTCTCAATTCTTGTTCAGCTTAATATCACCACCAGACTCTGCTTTCAACGTATCCTTGGCTTTGGAGAGATACGTACAACCTCGAAATATTGATGGTGGTTGGTAGGGTTGAAGGAAAAAGGCCACGCGGACGATCTCCGTTGCGATGGACAGACCAAATAAGATCCCTTACTGGCATGCCAGTTGCAGAGGCCATGAGATCGGCAGAAAATAGGAGTACCTGTCAAAAACTCATACGGCAATTGTGACGGCAGCCCCTACAGGCTAGACACGACCTTCAATAACTAAAGTAGGTGACTGGAAAGAGAAGTTACCTTCGATGTTTGCGATGCGCCTTTAGATGTTAGCGATGCTAGGGCATCCCGAAAACGTTGCTGTCTCATATGCAAACAGTAACCTGGATCACTAATGCCGGAATACACACAAGGTTATTATGGCGGCATACTTATAGATGAAGAGTGATTGCCATCCAGACGGGCTTGGAGCCCTACCACGTAGCTAGGGTTGTTTTATCGCCTTTTATGACGGGCCGATCCCGGCCGCGGGATTAGTATTCTTTCTCCACCCCTACATGGATATAAAGGCTCTTAGTATTATATTAATAATTTACGTAATAATTATTATACAGAGAGTAAATATATAACTATTACTAAAACTAGTTATTATTATTAGTTTTTGTTAAAACCAATTACTAGTTATAACTTTTTTAATTTATACTTTAGAATTCTCCACTATTATTTACTATTTCAGTTGAAAATTTGTTCTCCGAACTTTCAGGGATTATATTAATAAGGCACTCAAATAAAAAAGTAAAATATGAATACCAAATAAGATTTCTTAAATTAATATTGACGAAAAGATACTTACGATTCGCAGATAAGAAAAAAATTAATATTGCAAACATTTTTCAGAAAGGGAGTTTATTTAGAAATTCAATAGACAAATGTAGTTTCTTGTCAGACAGTAAATATTTAATGCTGAATATGTTATATATTTCTTCAGATAGATGGCAGGTCAAATGCTTTCCCTATAAGCATTGCCATGAAGAATTTAATTTAACCACATCTATGTTATATTTTTTCTTACGACTCTTTGTCTTGTAGAAGTTATCAAGGTAGGATACCGACGTAAATTTTCAGGATGTAAAAATGTTTAGTATCACAATTCTTCTAATGTGGACTGGATACAGCTGCGCAATGACAGTAAGAAGGATGTGTACTCTAGCATCGTGAAAGCATGGCACAGTAGAATGCACCCATCGAGGCCGATTTACTCAACTCCGGGACGATCTTACGGCAGTCTGGAGTGAAAGACTCGCAAACCAGTGCGGGCCAAAACAACATCGCAGCGATGTGGCCGGCCCTGCTGACAATGGCTTAACAGGCGTCACGGCACTCTGTCACTCACATCACATGTCACTGGGTGGCGACCAGGGTTTTATTTATTTACTTTACGAACTTCTTTAACTAACCTCTGCGGGCGGAGCAAAAAAAAATCAACCACACCAATTTATGAGAATAATACAGGTCGTCATTTAACCTAACTATCCGCTTAATAAATTCAGACTGCGACGTAAGTCCTTGATCAAGATACCTTTAATTAAGGGTCAAAGTACCTAATTACTATACACAGCTCGGACCAGTCATCGCACTAATTACTTAAGTAATACTTAGCCAGTATTATTAAAAGACTACTAGTACCTCCCCAATTAGAACTTGCTTAAGGTAAGTTATTAAATTAATCCTAACGATATTGTGAAAGTAAAAGCTGAAGAGAGCATGGGTATACACCATTGAATTTCATTTGTTAGACATTATATATCTAATATATAAAATTCTCGTGTCACAGTTTTCGTTGCCATACTCCTCCGAAACGGCTTGACCGATTCTCATGAAATTTTGTGAGCATATTGAGTAGGTCTGAGAATCGGCCAACATCTATTTTTCATCCCCCTAAATGTTAGGGGTGACCCACCCCCAAAATTTTTTTTAAATTTTTTGACATTTTATTATTTATATGGCAGAACAACGTTTGCCGGGTCAGCTAGTATATATATAGGTATATATATATATATATATATATATATATATATATATATATATATATATATATATATATATATATATATATATATATAACGATAATTATGTAATTATAACGATAATTGTATTAATCTATTATTATATGTTCTGTGGTATAAAAAGCCTAAAACATATTTCAGAATACTTTTTCTAACCACCATTTTTTTCAAAAGTTAAAACCGGGCCTGAAAGAATGTGTAACGCCGTCTCTTCATTAATCCGTCTAGGCACGACTCGCGCTCATCTTTATAAAATTATGACACTCTTCACTTGCAGCTATAAGTCAGTATCAGGCACTTCGTTCATATATTATATAAGAATAAACGAAATTATTATAATTATACTCATGTATGTGCTATTCCAAAAACAAAAGGCGTCGGAAATGGCATACAAATATTTTATAAAAATGTTATAGGTTTATTAACAAACTTAATGTGTGATATACCAAGTTGTATTAAGTAAGGATGCAATTTCTAACCTATTTATAATTATTTTAAAAGTGTTTTTGTTGCTTTGTTACAGCAGATAAGTTGACGAACCATACTTAATAACAGGCAGTTACCATCGTTTATAGATGTCTGTGTTGCCAATAGCACCGTTAACATGCTGGCGTCTGCATAGGAGAACTTGGATCCCATTAGGGATCCAAGTTCCGTATAAGATGGAGACGAGACCTAGGATGGTTGCCCTCCGGACGGGTTTGGGTCCCTACCACTTAGCTAGAATTGTATGGCACCTTTTAAAACAGGCCGCCCCTGCTGTAGTTGTCAGTATTCTTTCTACGAACCTGAACGAAGGGTATTTCAAATCATACTTATAAAAAGACTGGCTAATCTTATTTGATTTTATTATTTGGCAAACGGCTTTAAATTGGGGTGTGTATATTGAATAAAATGATAGACCTAGAATTATATGATATAAAGTTATATTTTCATTATTCCGTTTCGAAGCTGCCATATAATATTATTACGTTTCGTTTATTTTCATAGAATTATTCAACACGTACAATCCTTTGATTAATAGAATAAATTCATTTAAAATTTATTGCAGCTTTTGTATCATTATGTTTGAATTCGATAATATATACGAGTACGTGAGATTTAAAATTTATATTCGGAATTGAAATTAGTTTGTTTATGCCCAGACGTTTGTTTTCAATATTATTTGAGAGACGACGGGTCATCTGGGATTGGCAAAAGTAAATGAGCAATGGCATAAAACAGTTGAAACTTTAAGCAGAAAAAGCTTTGAAATATACAATTTCTTAGAGTTTTCAATTTTATTCGTACTTGAGCAGTTTGTATTTATAAAAATAACAAAATATGCGTTTCAAAATTAAGATATTTACTTGACATTGTTGATCCTACAAAATATAGAATAAAATAATTTTGTTTGGATTTATGAGACTTGAATAAAACTTATTTATTCACTCATTATATTATTATTATTATATTATTATCATTATATTATTATTATAGTGATATAATTTTTTATGTGACACTATTTAAGTAGTTAGTATTCTTTTTATCATGTACAACGAGTGCTAAATAATTAGCCGGCTTGTATCGAAATTTACTTTTAAGCCATAACTTTGCTAATAAATAATTTGAGTTGTAAATATTTTCGAACCTCCCCAAAAGGTGGAAATGCCTGACGCTTACCCCAGCGTGTGGGTGGTGTGGGATTCTCCGTACAATGTGCCTGTACGTCTCCTTCTCTAGGTCTCCTTCTCTTAATTCTGTAAATTGGAATTTTGTGAGGGGAAACATTCGACTTGTAGATTTTAAGATTTATGTCAACTAATTTTGAGTTAGAGAGGTGAAATAAACAATAAAGTTAAAAGAATCAATGTTGTACATTATCACTATATTCTTAAAGTTAGTATTCGAATAATTGAGTTGTAAAGTCAAACATTGCTGTATTTGAGATACAGAAGTCCAATTTTATAGACGGATAACAAGTACTCACTAATGACTTATATAGGGATCAGATTTCGAGTAACGGAGGTTCGAGGAGAAGGGAACACAAACATTATTCGAATTCGGTTTTTGACGTATCGAAATTTAACTTAAAGAGGTTCTGCTGTACCTGTCAGGTTTATGATAATTATATCTATAAGATTGATCTTATTAAAGATCAATCTTAGAACAGGATTCGTATTTCGTAATCATTGTGTGATTATGACAATTTTGGCTTTTCTGAGGCCTATTTTTAATAACTTACCGTAAATCTAACCTATCTATTTTATATAAATATGAAGCCGAGTAATAAGTTTGTGTCAAAAATTTCTACCATAGTAACGAGTCCGAGTACTAGTGTCCAACTGCAGCACCACTTACCGGGTTTAGTTATGATCGTAAATAATCACTGAATCTTCTGTTAAAAATCATCTACATACATATATACGTACCTTCTTATAGCAGTACAAAATAAATCCCTGTCATTACGAATTCGCCTAATTGAATAGCTTATTACAGACACTTGTGATTGAGAAGCTGAATAGTAATATACTTGCCTGGTGTGGCCATATAAAGCGAAGAAAAGATACAAAAGAAGGGGTAGACTAAAGAAAATATGGATGGATTGCGTGAGAGAGAACATGTTGTGCCGACCCCACATAGTTTGGGATAAGGGCAGGGAAAAGAAGACACTTGTAACCTCTCCAGGGCCTTCAACTTTGTTTGTCTCTTCGAATGTAGATATCATAGTTGCCAAGTACAACAGGAAAAGGACATCTTCGCAAGAAAACTACGCTCAGATGTACCTCCAAACGGCCTTGGAGTTCCTTATGTTATCCGTTCTTTTAGGGGGAGGACCAAGTTCCTGGGAAGTTGGTCATATTTATATTTTTAAGTTTATTTCAAAGTATCACAAGATACATAATGTCCATTGAGATAAATAAATCGGGGAGGATGTCCCAAGGGGATCGATTTTCATAATAAAACCATCGCGCTAAATGGACCCTCACCAAACGTCACCATTTCGCCCAGTCCCGTCGCCCTTTCCAATTTGTTTTATACATTATTTTGTCTTCACTACAGCCGTACCATTGTTTTTTTCACATTTTATGACTGTAACATAAATCTTCACTATAGTAGAATATATTCGTTTCATTAAAGCAGATGCTTTTGTTGGATTTATAAAAGTTTATGAAATTTTAAATATTTTATAACAAAATTAAACGAAGTAGAAGCAAATGTTTACAATGTTTCAAATTTGAAGCAAGGATTGAGGAAAGGGGTTCTTTCTTAAGCCTTGGTAACATAACATCAACAGACATATTTAATTAAAAACTAAAGATCGTTGCCATCTACAGGGGCTTAGAAGCCTACTAAATCCATACTGGAGCCTGAATTAGCCTCCGAATAGCGGAAAATGATGAAGAAAGTTAAAGCTAAAGAAAGAAATAATATTCAAGTAATTGACATTAATTTGGTACACTACTTCCCGAGTAAGTCGTGACGTGTTACTGATTTACTTTAAATATACCAATAAATTATATTAATGTGTCTATACCTGTTCTATATGAGTAAAATATTATTACATATTTATTATAATATAATATGAAAATAAAAATTGAATAAATAAAAACAATAATAAATAAATTATGTCAAAACATTTGCAAAGTTTACAAAGGGTGTTTTACATTCTTTATTTTTATACTTGTTGATTTAAAATTGACGTCGGCAACGATACCCGTCAAAGGGGAGACAAAGGAAGACTTGCATGTTGAGAAGTATTGAGGTCACCGGAAAGCGCCCTCGACTTTTGAACGAGATCACTGAACACAGGTCGCTGCTAACCAAAGAGAGCGCCAGTTCGCTTAAGCTTGAAGGAAATGTGATACAAAAATTTTAACAAATTTCTATAACATTGTATATTTATCCAACATATCTTGGTAAATTTTCATGTTCTTTAATCTTTTAAAGATTCAACGTTATTGTGGTATTTTGTTCAACTATGTAAAAATCATTTCATTATTGAATACTTCGCAAAAACTATTCCAAAAGAAAAGGATGATGATGCATACTGCGGAGATCTGAATGCTACGATGGATGAGTGGAGTTACGAAAATTTATAAAATTAGTGCAAATAAGTGATTAAAATACTAAAGACTAACAGACCAGGGTAAGGCCCATATCAAAAGAAAGGAAGAATACCATGTAATAAGGAAAATGCTAGACCAAAGAAAAAGATGATGTGGCATAAAGGCTGTGATGTTGAGATGAGGGCCAACAGAGGAGAGAGGAAGGAGAGAACATGGTGTTCTGACCCTATATACGAGTAATGTGGGATAACGGCAGGATGAAGGTTTTTTTGCAAAAAATGCAAACAATGAAGTTTTGAATAGGCAGAATGAAATTGATGAATAGGCTTTTGTGGGTATTCCTTGGTAGCCATTTCAATATGCTGTTAGGGGATCATTCCAAATAACCGCTGTCTGAAAAGTAATTTATTCCTCAGCAATTAAAAATATAGCCTTTTTTATTGCTGTAGGATAGCAGACAGGCTGACGGCCCGTTTAGAATTTAGCAGTTACCGTCGCCTATGGGTGTTTGCAACGCCAGTGGCATCGCGAACACGCTGCTCTCCAATAAGGGTACAGGAACTTGGGTCACTAATGCCGGAACACAACACAAAGTTATTTTTGCGGCATACTTAAGACCAAAGGTAGTAGCTAGGGTAGGCTGTTTGATCGCCTTTTACGACAGGCCGACCCCAGCAGAGGTCTGTATTCTTTTTCCGCCCCTGCACGGATAGAAAAGGGCTATAAAACAAGGAAGATGTATTGAGTACAGCAGCCAAGTAGGCGCAAACGAAGGGCGGCAAATAAACAGTAAAAATGATGTGTCAATACCGCCCTAGCCGACCATTAAGCGTTTACGTCCCAAATTCTATTTCCAAGAGAATGTTGTGTCGTTCGAATTTGCTTCTGCAAAACCTGTGCCATTTCATGAGCACGGTTCGGCAGCAGATTGCCATTTTAAGTGCGGATCTCAACTATGAATAATTCAAAGTTATATAAAGAATGTTTCATACTATTGCTATTCATTGCTTAAAAATCAGTATTTGATGAATCTTTTAGCTATTTATAATACATTTTATTGTTTATGGTTAGGTAATAAGAATATTTAATTATCATATCGTATAATAACAGTATCTCTAACCAATACCAGATCTAATTATTTCCTTATTCCAGGGGTCAACTTGAAGTACTGTCAAAATACTGGACCTTGTTTACATCTTGGTACATACTACCTTTTTAATAATAAAACATAATCACATTCCTACTGAGTTTAATAGTTTATAAATATGATGTTAGTCATTATAACGACTTTTAGTGCGTATTTTTATTTGTTCATAGTAGCTTTTTGTACATTTTGCAGAATTAACTTTAAATATAAATGAAAAAATAAAAAACTTAAAAAAAATATTTTTTATAGTATTGTATTCATGGCATTAGTAAACACAAAAAATCTCGATTCCAAAACCGGAAATCACAAAATTTAATTATTTATACAGGTGTTTTGAACAAAATGGCTTACAATACTTTTTTTTATTTTGTAGTTACTTTGAAAGCATTATCTCGTGACATCTTAAAACAGTGCACTTAGGAGATGGTGGATTCCATTACCTCGATAACATGCGACCCGAAGAGTATCCAGTAAATAACCGCAATATTGACACTTGAATACTATTTAATATATTGACTATTATCGATTGTAATTTGAATGAATTTGAAAGTTATATTGTACAAACGAAATATGTTTTCTAAGTTTTATGAATTACTCTCTAAAACAGCGATACTTAACCTGTGGCACGCGTACCCTGGGGGAACGTGGTGTCACATTGAGGGTACGTGAAAAGTCGGTATCGGTAATGGCGGAAATACTAAGAAGTCAAAACAGTTAAGTTAGCTTACCAAGAGACTATTGCCACAATTAGCATATTCATTTTTTTTTAACAAGCATGCATTCAAAGTTTCCACTTCGGAGCTTGAGGTAGACTGTTGGGTACCAACTTCACACAGCGTAACTTGCTCTCTCTCTCTCTCTATCTTCATTAGACTCCGTTGTTGCAATATCTTGACCGTCTTCCTCTACTTATTGCGGTCCATGACTTGGTGTAGTGCCGCGCTGGCAGGTGGTTTTAGGTGTTCAGATACATGGTCTAGCCATCTTGTTGGACTGCGTTGGCTTGGCCTGTTGCTCTCCACCTTTCCTGTC
This sequence comes from Malacosoma neustria, assembly GCA_963693495.1. Classification (NCBI taxonomy): domain Eukaryota; kingdom Metazoa; phylum Arthropoda; class Insecta; order Lepidoptera; family Lasiocampidae; genus Malacosoma; species Malacosoma neustria. Next base: position 8,288,261 of record OY856376.1, read on the forward strand.
ACCATCAGTTTCGTTAGGTTAGTACTTGAGTATTTGGTGCGGGCAGACACTGAAAAGGCGCTGGGGATTTTCTAACTTCAGCTGTTTTAGGATGGAAATATTGGTTCGGTGAGCTATCCAAGGAATTGCAGCATGTGACGCCAACATCACATCTCAAATGTAACTTACTCAGCGCTCTATTTTCGTTGACCCTGGGGCTCTTCCTTTTCAAACATATTCACTGTTAAGGTATGTTGCTGCTTGATCAGTATGTGCCGTTTGGACCATTGCATGTTTAGATAGTCAGTTATGTATAGATAGATTTTTATAAGGTTAATAGTTTTGAGGATGTTATGATTTTTTTGTCGTAGCCACTGAAAACACAAATTCATTTCTTACATTTTCTTTATACTAAAACAACTCCCAACAATTAAGAAAAAAAAAATTACACAAATGAGCTAAGCTAACAATACATAAAATAATATGAATAGACCTAAATTTACTTTTTACCACAGACTTCTATCTAACCCTCATATGAAAATTAATTATTAACGATCAATCCCCACTGAAAATAATATCTTAATGAATCAACATTAAGTATTACTATCAAGTAACATTGTAAAGACAACTAAATTTATTCTAGTATGTAAAAGGTGTTGTTTATTCAAGGCTGTGTAAAGCAAAAATAGTAACAATCGATGAGCAATCCGAATAGAACGCATTCTTAGAACATAAGCATCCATAATGAATATCAAAGGATTACAAAATAACTACACCAGAGCATAGCGATCGAATAAATGCACAGATTTAACAATACGGGAATGGTAAGTTTATGCTTCTTTCGTGTAGCGATTGCAAAGAGATTTCTCTTGAAAATACAACTTTAAAATACATCTCATATCCGAGCTTTAGTTTATGCGGTCATTTGCTTTGTTCTGTGCAGTTATTTTAATATATCTGGAAATAACTGAGTGAACTGAATGAAAATTAATGATTAGAAACTCTTCATTGATCACCTTTCATTAAAATACAGATAAGTAAAATTCTTACAAATATACACAAATCGGCGGTGTGGAATTTGTGAAATAAAAATTGAAATGGACTTTTATTATAATTTTATAATTGAAATAAAGATAAAAAGTGCGCAAGGGGCCAAGTGGGGTAGGTACCAAGGTGCGCAATGTGGTACAAGATTTTGCTATAACTTGTGGGTAAATTCTGTGCTTTAAAGTAACGCACCACCAGACGCTGTTCTAAGTAATGACTATTTTAACCTTGATATTTTTTACTGCTGTATGACAGCAGAACGGCTTACGGCCCACTTAGAATTTAGCAGTTACCGTTGCCTATGGGTGTTTGCAACATCAGTGGCACCACGAACACGCTGCTTTCCCAAAGCATACAGGAACTTGGGTCACTAATGCCGGAACACAACACAAAGTGATTATGGCGGCATACTTAAGACTAAAAGTGGTCCACGTAGGGTGGGTTATTTTGTCGTCCTTTACAACAGGCCGACCCCGGCCGCAGAGGTCAGTATTTTTTCTCCCCCCCTGCACGGATAACCCTAATATTGGCAAAAAGTTAACATTTTCTTTTGTTCACCGAGAAACCTACTTAAAATTTGAATAACTTAAACCATTTACTTGACTTCTCTCTGAAACAAAATACGTTAATGTATTAAAAGTTCCATCATAAAACAAGTCAATTCAAAAACATACTACTTATCAATTTATTTACATATTACTGCGTGTTTAGCTATACAAATACGAAATAAAAACACAACTTAAACTTTGGCACGACAATCAAAAACTTGTAGTAAAATGGCATAAATTAAATGCGTGTTCCTCAGAAATCAGGCGGCCTTGTTTCGGCAGAGTCGACCTTGGCAGTTGGCTTTGACGATTGCTGCTCGTCACGTTATCTTCGTATCAGAAAACATTAGTGTAACTTAGGGACAGAGGAACTAACAGCCTTTTTGATTCACATTTCTTGTTATGTATTAGAGACAGTGGATACGTGAATCAAAGAAGCGGCTCAAAGTTACACTGATTTAATACGCGTATGCAGCATAACACATACATACATAATATAACACTTCTTTATAACTTGAAATAACAAAATCAAGTAGTTTGTTTATATGTATAAAAAGTTCGCATTCAATAAAAATTTTCTCTACTCGTAAAATCAACATTAATATTTTAACAAAACTTGCGTGCGTAAAACGTCTCTGTTCCATGTAGCCTAATTCAAAAGGCTTACGCGACGTGACACCGTGTATCACGAACCCAATCTATTCAAGCCAACTAATGCAATCAAATGTGCGTCTATATAATGCTCATTTAGTTATTTCTGCGGTCGCGTAAAATATCAATGAAAGTAAAATTATATTCCATTTAATTATCAATTTAAATCTTGTACAATATAATTACAGATACACAACACTGGAATTATTAATGCAAACTTATAAAAATAACCCTATACAATGTAACGCATTTGTTGAGGATTCTCGTTTACTTTATACAACAATATACGCGAAAAATGACACGGGAACTGAACAAATTTTGTACTACATCGGTCCCCACACTAGAAGGGCATTAACACATTAAATGCCATGTCGGTCATCAATGGCCGACAATTACTTTCTGACGATTTCTTCCTAAATCTTTGAGAATTTATAAAGGAAATTGAGATCTTCCGGTGTCTAAGAGAAGAAGAAAAATACTTCATCATGAAAACTATTATTACCCTAGTAAACAAATTTATGCTATACATAACTGACTACACAATATCTAAACTTGGAATGGGCAAATCGGCATACTTTCGCCAAAATGCTTGACAGTTAACGTGTTAAAGCTCCACCAAGCTCGCATCTTTCCTGGCCTGGACTGGCTTTGGGTGCAGCTTGCTGTAGAACCTTCCTACGTTGCAATACCTGATACAACTACGCTACACTTTTCGGTGTAAGAATTAAAGTTTTGGCACGGTCAAGACCTTTCCAAGAGGCAAAAGCATAAAATTTAAACACAGAGTGCAAATTGTGGGTTTGTCAAATGTTGACATATAAGATGGCTGGTGACTATATTCTACAGTACTACCCTCGCCTCTAATAGACATGTGAGCAGTCGCCAAAATTGGATGAACAATGATTTTCTACCAACATCTAGGCAAGGGCCGCATTTCTCATTAATTTCCCCAAAGAGCAAGTGAATATGTCCCACTCTGTGGAATCCTCGCAAATTCTGCTTAAAATACTAAGAGCCCTAGTTACAGGTACATAGCGTACGTTTGTTTTAATGGCTGGCAAATCAAACCACTGACGCCGCCTTAATGCAATATATGAAGTGCTTTACAGTCATATAGATATAATATAAAGAAGATGTAGTGACAAAAATTGAGAAAGGTATGCTGAGATGGTTTGGCCATGTCGAGAGAATGAATGAAGAACGATTGACGAAAAAAGTGTGCAAGGCGAGTGTGAATGGAAGTGGTAGACCTAGGCGGACGTTTCGAGACCAAATCAGGGACGTCTTGCAAAAAGGCCAGGTCAAGAGTACCCTAAACCGAAGAGCATGTATGAAGGGGATAATGAAAGTGGACGAAGCGAAACAAGTATGTAAGGATCGTAGCAAGTGGAAAGAAGTGGTCTCTGCCTACCCCTACGGGAGAGAAGCGTGAATATATGTATGTATGTTTACAGTCATATATCACAGACGACATGATAAATTAATAGCCGGATCGGACCACAAATTTTGGAACAATTTATTTATCTAGTAAGCATAACACAAGTTAGTTATTTTTAGTTTAGTTATTAAACAAATTAACAGTTTCTATTTGTTTTAGTTATTTTTCTTTATTTATTTTTTTTCTAATTTCTTACATTTTTAGTATATTAACAGATCTGTTTATTAAATATTAACTAACTTAAGAATTATGTAATATTTTATTTTTTGTAGCTTATCTCTACAGAAATGTATGTGTTAGTATGCTCCTGTGCAGTAGTTTAACCAATATCACATGAGTAATAACTAAGTACCCTACTTTAGGTTCAATAATATACACCACGCCAGATCGGAAATTTTATATCTATTTTTTTTTTGTATTTGGATTTAATATTTTATTTGTAAGGTATTTCAAGTTATTTGAATAATCAAAAAATAATAAAGTAAAGTAAAGAATTTCATAACATTTTTATTTTTTATGAAAGAACTCTTCAAAGGATATATTGAAATAAGTAATCAAAACATCTCCATATCTCGATTCAATGTAAAAGTAAACAGTGGGTTGTGAAAGCAAACATATACATATTACAAGATGGCGCTAAAGGAAACATTTACTAAACTCATCCGAATTAGGAATGGATGTTCTAAAATTTTTAGTATCTTTAGCGGCCTTTCATGACATAATATTCCTACATAATTATTTCGATCAATAGTTGAGCTCTAAAGAAGTGTAAATATAAAATATTCTGACAGTGGTATTAGACAACAAAAATTCTTTATTGTAAAAGCTAATAGGGCTATGCTAAAGGTAAATAGGAAGAAATGCACACGAAAAGATATGCTCTTCCCCGGACAACAGAGTGGAGTCGTTTTAGTGGATATATCAGTGGGTCCGCTTGTCACCTGTGGGGGTGGGCATGCGTGCATACCTCAAAAACTTAAAAAAAAAATAAGGCGTTTACAGGGTTCCGTCAAGATTTTGGGTTTTCTACTAGCTAGTGTACCCGGTCAAACGACGAGGTATGATGTAAGATTTCTCTTTAGTGGTAGGGGTAGATAGACAGGGATAAGAAGTTTTTTCCTGTGAATGTGAATGGAAAACTCAAAAATAAATTAATACACAAAAATATATTGGCACAAATAATACAACGTTATCTAGTCCCAAAGTAAGCAGAGTGACGCTTGTGTTATGGGTACTAGACAAATAATTCCTTTTTTTTACATACATACATATTTTACAAAAATAAGGCGATCGAACTTGTGAGTTAATCCCCGCATGCGTTTCGATGTACGATATGCCACGGAGACGTGAATATTCAAGCTTTAGATGAAAACGGATTTTATGAGGATGATGAGTATTATAATTTTTTTTCTGACCGACACCGTTGTGAAATTTTGAATAAAATATTATATCAAGTTAATTATGTCAGATCGTACATTTGCAATGATTCTGCCAGCCCGTTACTTCGCATGGTATGGCCAACAAACCAGATTTCAGTAAATGAAACAGAATCGACCAATAATAAAACAATATAACTAACTTTTCTAAGCAAATCCCCTCCGTATAAATCAATGAAGAAGTTACAAATATTTTTAAAACAAGCCCTCTCGCCACTTTGTTTGTGTTAGAAAAAGCCGCGCCGAATGTAAACACCACTTGTTATTATCCGGCTAATACCCGTACCTACTCATTGCCCGTTTGTTTGTCGAACAAACTTAACTAAATTTCTATTACTAGTAATCGTCTAATGTCGCTTAGTATATCATGACGCTTACTGTTCGATATTGTTTAATATACTCTTCTGCGGCCGTCACTTTTCAAGTGTTAGCATCATAATAAAAAAAAACAATTAGTTTGAATTGATTGAATAGAGCAGGGATTTCCAAACTATTTTATCCGTGCAGGGGTGGAGAAAGAATACCTCTGCGGCTGGGTTCGACCTGTCGTAAAAGGCGACCAAACAACCCTAGCTACGTGTTAGGGCCACAAGCCCGTATAGATGGTGACCACCTTTAGTCTGAAGTATACCGCCATAATAACTTTGTGTTGTGTTACAGCATTAGTGACCCAAATTCTTGTACTCTTATGGGACAGCAGCGTGTTTGCGATGCCACTGGCGTTAACCACCCATAGGCGACGGTCACTGCTAAATTCTAAGTTGGCCGTCAGCCTGTACGTACTGTCCAAGAGCAATAAAAAAGCAAAAAATTAAATAAGGGTGGATTTTTAGACCTCGTTGACCCCAGAAATCTGTTTTCGTTTATATCTATCTCCAGGATACCGATTTCGATTCTAAGGGGTCGATATTGACCACTTTAGGAATCCTTAGACATAAAAGGCTAGTCTGTAATCTCAAAGGAATCCCTGCAACAGATCTTTTATATATGCTTTGATACACATGTAATATCAATATTGCTCTTATATATTGGTATTAGAAACATTGTTTCTAATATTTGATATGGATATTTTAGATGCACGATACATAGTGGTGACTTAAATGAGTCGCATTTCTTTGTTTGTATATATTGCAAATACTAATTTTAGTTTGTCCATTTCATTTGTTAGTAGATGAGTTTGTATTCTCTGAATTACTTTTTGTTAATTTAATGATACTTGTAAATTTTAAGCACGATAATATTCCGGACATTGTGTAACAAACCGTAAGTACGCACTTATAGCTTTAAATATGACTTATGTATAAGTATAAATTATGTCAATCTACGCAAAAAATTATCTAAATTTACTGGTTTCTATCAAATAGACAAATATAAGTAACAAAAACGTAAACAAAGAAAGAAGGTACGTCGTTTTCGAAGAAACATTTGGTCTATTAAAGTCAAATTAGCAATTAGGAACAGTAGAGTCGGTAATGAAACCAAAATTACATACTTAATGTCGCTTTAATCTTCATTTTCAAATATTTACTTCAAACATGTACAAAACTTTTCATAGACAGGTTTTATTTATAAGACATCATGCAGTAACATTGAGTTTATGGATGTTTTTATTGAGGATTTAAAATACGCATATTATTTTTTTTATAATTTGTATTGTTAAATGATATCCTTAAAGAATTTACCAAGACTTTTAAACAATTTTTTTTATTGTGAATAGTAGACAGGCTAACGGCCCACTTAATAGTATGTAGTTACCGTCGCTTTAGATGTTTGCGACACTAAGATCACCGCTAATATGTTGCTGTCCGCTTAGGGGAACTAAAACTTGGGTCACTTATTCCGGAGTAGAAAACAAGGTAATTATGGTAGCATACTTATAGACCAGAGTTGGTCGCCATCTAGTCGATCTTGGAGCCCAAATACCTAGCGGGGGTTGTTTTGTCGTCAGAACAGACCGTATTCGACCGCACGAGTCTATATTCGCACTCCGCCTCTGCACGAAAATTTCCAATTCTGTTTTCGTAAAGTTACAAATCATACCATATCAATCATACTGCGTCTCCCACTCTGGGGTATTTAAATAGTTTGATTGATCTCTATATTCTTTAAACAAAGAGAAATGGATAACACATGTTACAGTTGTTAGTAAATGAAGACTTTGTTTCTTTAATAGCATAGTTAAGGTATACAGTTTTTATCTTATTATTCGCTAAATTCTTTTTAAAAGTAAATATAATTCAATTCATCAAGATGTAGACGCGGTCTATAATAAGAAGGGGCTGCTTTATGACTTATTTTTTATATACGGAGGAAACTGAATAACCATTCGGATTGTTTTTGTGTTGATTTTTGGTTAATGTACAACAATTTACCTAGAGAGTGGTAAAAGAAAAAATAAACACTTCATTTGTCTTCCCTGCTATTCTGGTATACGCTTAAATTTATAGTCACATTTAAAAAATATAAATAAAATTAAGATCTACTATTATTTATGAGTAATTTGACGGTTCACTTAAATTATATGAAAAGAGCGTATAATCGCTTGTACAAAACATGCTCTAAAATACAACCATGCTGCAAATAGGTCAATTATAAACATTGCTTCGCAAATTGTTGGCAACGTATCTACTGGGATGGAGAATATACATTAATTTTAATTATATATAGCAATGAGAATGTGAAAAATATACGTTTTAAACGTAGTCTTAGTGCCACGTGGTATGAAAATGATACAAATGGATGAATTCAAAAGGTAGACTAAAAATGAAATAAATTAGTAAAAAATAATATGGTGGAAGGTATGAATTTTGAGATGACAACTAAAAGTCCTCTATAGTGGAAATAGAGAACATATTGCGCAGTTTCCACGTAATAATTTATCCCTATGTATTCTCAAGACAGCAGGGTATACGCGGTATCTCTAGCGTAGCAAACACCCATAGGCGACGGTAACTGCTTACTACTAAGTGGGCCGTCAGCCTGTCTGCTATAAAAAAAATGTAGGACAAGGGTAAGGAAAAGAAGTATTTATATTATGCCACTTGGATCGGACGTAAATGACCACCCCTAATTTACTTATTGGATGTCATAAAATACTATAAACGGATAATGTCTTTGATGGATCTCAGGCAGGAAATAAAAGGCACCATTTGCGTTCAATGTGTCATTAAAACATTCGTACATACTAAAACGTAGCTTAGTTTATTCTACGAGTATAATGAACGTAGTAAATAAATTCAGTACGATTTTTATAAGAAAAAAATTTATCGAAATCTGAAACACGTAATACTGAATGTGATCGTAATAGGAATATGAAAAATGTGGGTCTACAACTAAAAAGTCCGTTTTTATAGATGAATATAGGATTTTCTGTTTTCAACCGCTTGGCGACCGTAGTTTTAGCTCTGTTTACTAAGCAAACAGTATTTGAATTCATGAATATGAACATACCCCCACGATTGTTAATGCTGAGATTGCACAGATAATATTAATATGTCCCAGGTTACTATTATATAATTCGACTACATTTTAATATATGTATGTACATATAATTGAATACGCTATGAAATTATGTCTGGAAGTAAAATACAATGGTATACAGCTTTTTCATGAAATACAAAATCATTATAATTAGTTTTTCTGTTTTTATTATATTATAAGACCATCGAATCCATAATATTTCAAATATTTCACGATAGTTGTATGTATAATATCTTTGAAAGACAAACGACGAACCCTGTATTCGCCCGATCCATTTTTTCTGAAATTGGATTTCTAGATACTTTTAATGCACTCCTTACCGCTTGGGGCCACTGTTGACATGAAGATACATGTCACTAATATACCCACTAAAACCACCCCAATGTTCCTCTATTGCCTTGGAAGGAAAGATAGGCTTTCGCGAGCGCCTCCAATCTAGGTGGGCCGGACAAGTCATGCAACCTCTATCCAGACTAGAATTAGCTGGGTAACTTAAACTAGCACCCAAATATTTGTTTTTCCTGACTATCAAACTCACTTCGCTAGGGGATAGGGCCCCAATGCCGTTAGGAAACCAATTTGGTCTATAACCCCTCATTGATTGATTTTATTATGTTCTGACATAAGTGACACAGGCTTCAGTGCCTCTATATGGACAGCAGCGTGTTCGTGGTGCCCCTATCCTGGCAAACATCCATAGGTGACGGTAACTGATTACTATTAAATGGGCCGTCAGGCTGTTTGCTATTCTACAGTAATGAAAAAACTTCACGGACCCCATATATAGTCGTAAAATTAGCTAGATCTGTATTTAAAATACATAACTGGTATATATAACCTCGAGTAGTTCATTAAAACTAATTCTAAGCTGGTAAGATTCTGTTACCACGGTTAATTTTTCCGCGTGTTTTCTCTTCTCTATTTTGCTCGAGTCAGTCATTTTTTAGCTTTATTCTTCTCATTTATTCTCTATGCTTTAATATTGAATGAGAATTATAGTGTCATTTCTAATTGTGTTAATATTAACTATTCTTTTTTTAACTACTTATATCAAGTTTGCTTATTATGTGCAAACAAATAAAGTTTTTTCATTAACTGCTCTCGCATAACAAGATTCGAATATATTATTAGTATGGATAGAATACTCTACTTGCTTTACAAATTATAATAATATAATTAATTTTGTCATAATATCTTATAAAGATAACTAGCAGAGAGATAAAGCTATGACAAAACTGCGGAGACGATCCCTTTTGACTACAGATAGTTCTATTATGGAAATCGTTTTGTCTCGAACGCACAAATAAGTGAAGTTACCAAGTGAACTGTATATTAACTGGTTGTACGAGTAATACGTTTTAATAACTCACACTCAAAACTTTTCATCCAATTAATTTGAACTTGGAAACCATTATGATAATGGTAAACAACACGAAGGTGTCATATTACAAGTTCTACAAGCTCGCGGGTAAAAATTTCCGAGCGGCGCAAAAGGGAAGATCGGGATACATTTCGATGAGTAACATCGGACGAGGATCGTGAGGCTGGCAACATTGCTGTTACTTCTATCCTAGTACGGCGTGTTTATTCTACCGCGTATATCGACCGGCGGGTGCGGGGACTAGGGGCGCGCGCCGCACCGCTCAGTCGCCATTTTCGCGCGGTTTGGAACACCCGTGCCCGTCGTTTCCCAATGACAGCTGCCGCCGGTAGACCTCATAACAAATCGTTGTACTAATCCACTATCAATCAAACGGACTGATAAGACTTTGGCGCGTATATTTTTAAAGTAAAAAAGGCTCGATTGTGCCATGTGAGAGTGCTGTTTATGAAGGTTTACATTTCAAGGCAGCTGTCTTATACGGTAAGCTAAGAAAAAGTGTTAATGTAAGATAAATTATAATAACTTGCTAAATTAAATTACTTACACCTTATAGTCTCTAAAATATATGAAAGCGGGCGGCATGCAGGCTATATCGTATTAGTAAACACGTTACATTGTAAAGAATGGTAAGAGGTTACAAAAAGTATAACTAAGCCCGCCAAAGTCCAAAACTATGTTCATTGTTAAGAAATGAAACATTTATCAGTTATTTAGAAGCTACTTTAATTTAAATTGACATTGCTATGTAATTATTGTTATTTTTTCTATATGTATATTTAAACAGTATACAAATCAAAGCGCTACGCCAGCGGCGTAGTAATATCGTAGTGGCGCGTAGCAATTAGTGTCAGATTGTTGAAGGAGTTATATCTAGAGTAATGAGAGAGTAATATTCTTAATTCAATTACATGTATATAATGATTAAGATTTATTAAATGAGTTAAATTATATGATGTTATGCTAATTTAACGATATAATTATTGGATGTATTTAATAATTAAAATTATTTTATTAATCTATCCGTGCAGGGATAGAGAAAGAATACTGACCTCTGCGGCCGGCTCGACCTGTCGTAAAAGGCGACAAAAGAACTCACACTAGCTATGTGGTAGGGCCCCAAGCCCGTTTGGATGGTGACCACTTTGATCTTAAGTATGCCGCCATAATAACCTTGTGTTGTGTTCCGGATTTAGTGACCCAAGTTCCTGAAGCCTTATGGGACAGCACCATGTTCGCGATACCATTGGCGTTGCAAACACCCATAGGCGACGGTAACTGCTAAATTTTAAGTGGGCTGTCAGCCTGTTTGCTGTACTATAGCAATAAAAAAATCTATTTATTTAATTGAACAGGAAACACAAGTTGGATAACTTTTTGTACTTCAGTTATGTTTAACTGTAACATAACCTGATTGAGTTATTTAGTGCTTTTAATTTAAATCTAGCAACGGAACTATTGACAACTCTATATATTTATAGGCTTTTGTTGTATTATAGTAAATATATTAAAGCTCGGAAATCAGGGACATCATCTTTTTTGTAAAAAAAATTCTGTTCGATAAACAATAATTACATAGCAATGTCAATTTAAATTAAAGTAGCTTCTAAAATAACTGATAAATGTTTCATTTCTTAACAATGAACATAGTTTTGGACTTTGGCGGGCTTAGTTATGCTTTTTGTATTTATTTATTTATTTATTTATTAAAAATGATTAATGACTTTCTCTACCATAATAATTTTTCCTGGATTATTTTGAGTAGATTATCGGATTGTTATTTTGGATCAGCAGACAGGCTGACAGCCTACTTAATTAGTAAGCAGTTACCATCACATATAGATGTTTGCGACGCTAGGGGAAATGCTGATATACTGCCGTTTTCGTAGGGGAACGCCGTTTCTCCGTACGGGGGCGGAGTAAGAATACTAACCCCTGCAGCCAGGGTCAGCCTGTCGTAAAAGGTGACAAAACAACCCTAACTACATGATAGGGCAAACACATCGAGATAGCAAGCCTTGGTATAAAGTATGCCGCCATAATAAACTTGTATTTTGTTCCGGCATTAGTGACCCAGGTTCATGTACCCATATGGGACAGAAGCGTGTTCGCGGTGCCTCTAATGTCATAAACATACAAAACATACATAGGCGATAGTAACTGCTTATTATTAAGTGGGATGTCAGCCTGTTTGCTGTTACTCAGCAAGAAAAAACTATAACCTCTGTCATTTATATCGAAACACAACATAAGGTTATGATGGTGAAATATTTTGAGACCGGTAGTTGCTATCCAGGCTCTAGTCAGTAGCTCTAATTTTTAGTATCATTATCGCCTACCACATAGCATATTTATAAATAAGTACCGTAAACAGGGTAATAGCTGCTTCAAAGTATAAACTATACGAGATCGAGCAATAAGCATTTAATTTACGTATTCTCAGTAATGTTACTACATATTTATTATTTTTTTGTTATAAATGAAAAACCTATGATTGTGAACAAAAAATGTAGATCGGTAGATCTGTGGCGAGATAGTAACAAAATTTAATTTATGAAGACGAATTATATTTTCAATTTTTTAAAAGTATTGGTAGGATAACGCAGTTTTCGTCTAAAGTAAATTTTTGTTTTGCCGTTGCTTGTTATACGTAAACACAGTTTCATAAGAAAAATATTGGTGACTGCATAAAATAACACTGCAACCTTGGAAAGTACCGGTGAAGGTGACAAATTAAAAATGAAAATGAATACAATGTCACCACCATACAGATAGCCACCACCTGGTGAGGTGATTTAGAAAATTTACATTTTTCACGAGTATAAACCATAAAATTAAAACTCATTGAAATAAATAATTCTAATCTACAATATTAAATCGTTCCAAACAAATTTTGTAGGTCATTTAGACTTGTTTCAAAGTTTGAATACATTTTAAATTTAAATTACCTATTAAAGACTTTACAAATAACTGCTAACATTGTAAAATCTTGTTGTATTCTTACTATTGAAAATGATATGATTTTGTATTTTTTTACTTATTAAACTTGCTTAATTGTTGTACTCTGTAAAATACTAAGGGTGTTCAATAGAAAGTGTTAATGAGTATGACGCAATTATCTTTTATTTAATAAACATTTAATGTTATTTTATTTTTCGGCGTAGTCATCTTTCAGGTTTACATTTTGTATATATAGTTATTCTAAAGCTGAAATTCCCTTTTAAAAAACATCTTCTTCCTGATCCTTTAAAAATCGTGTACCGCGGCGGCTACTGCGTCATCATATTCAAATGTATGGCCCTGAGATGTTCTTTTAACCGCCAAAATAGGTAGATATCACTAGGAGCTAGATCCGGTGAATATGGAGTATGTTTCATCAATTCAAAGCCAGCTTCTTGAATGGTAGCGATTGCAACTCTAGACTTGTGCGTGGAAGTGTTATTTTGGTGAAACAAAACAACTTTAGCGAGTTTGCGTTGCTTGCGTATTTCCTCACGCAACTTTTTTATTTGACTTGCATGCAAAAACCCCTTTATAGTGACTCCATGATACGCTGGTACGACCAAGTTTTACGGCAACTGGATGCTTACGTGGGAAACAAATGTCTGACCATGCTACCTCCGCCAGGCCCCGGCAGGAGGGGTAGACACAAAAAGTGCTGGCTTGACGTCGTAAAGGCTGTTATTTGCGTGCCAATGGGCTCACTATCAGGGATGCTAAAGACCGTGCGAAGTGGAGAAGAAAAAGTCGGAAAGCGGACCCCGGGCGCCGAAGAGAGAGTTTGGGCTGCAACCAAGATTCAACGCTAAGATGATGATGAGTGACTCCATGATTAAGGTATTCGATCATTACCACCCCTTGGCTGTCCCAGAAAAAAATAGCCCATGATCTTACCGACGGATGAAATCGTCTTAAATTTCTTCGGAGTTGGAGATGACGGTGTCTTCCAAGTCATGGACTGTTTTTTCGTTTCCGGGTCATAATGGTGAAGCCATGTTTTATCCATAGTTATGAATCGAGCCAAAAATTGGTCTAGATCTTGTTGTAACAAACTCAAACAGCTTTGTGAAATTTTCAGTCTTGTTTGTTTCTGCGCGTCAGAAAGTATTCTGGCCACCCAACGCGCTGACACGTTTTTTCATACCCAAATGGTTGTGTATAATATTTGGACACTTCCTATAGAAATCTTCATTTCTTCTGCTATAAAACAAACAGTAACACGACGATCCACCAAGACAATGTTTTCAACTTTTTTAATCATTTGTTCAGTCACTACCGATATAGGTTGTCCTGTGCGGGGGTCGTCGTTAATGGAAGTTCTTCCTCAATTGAATTTAGAACAGCAACGCGCAACCGTAGAATATGGAGGAGCATGACTTATGTTGCTCTCAAGTCGTGATTTACCAGCTTCGTAGTAACATTTTTCAGGCAGAGATATTTTATTACCGCGCGAACTAAAATTTATCCATTTTTACACGATTTATATTAGCTTCACCTTTTAAGATATTTTCAAAATAACAATTGACAACAAGCAGCCCACACTTTTTTTACAATAAAATTCAATTTTTTGGTAATCCCACTATCCTTAATTTACATTTATTGAAAATTATTTTTTACCTTTTAGTTTGATTTTTTATAAAGGCGTGTTTTTAGTTTTTTTTAACTATAATTTATTTTAAGAACACGTTCCGACACGACGCAAACAAATGACTTCTATTTTTAAAAAACAAAAGAGAATTGATTGCTTTTTTTATTATCATTATATCTAATGTCTGGACTATATCTGCCAGTGTTTATTTTTTTTCCAAGGAAAATGTATCGAATTATCACTATTTATTGAACACCCCTCGTACCTGCTAGTTTACTTATAGATTCATAAAGTTCTAGATTGCTGTCTCTCATATGAGCTACACTGGGAATGAATTGATTGACGTTTGTTTCGACTATTTTTGTGGATGAAGAAGCATATTCGGAGACAAATTATTTAAGCCTTGACCCTAGCGTTTCTACGAGGCAATCTCTTACATTGAAGCTCGAAATACTCGTATTGAATAAATTTTTGTCGATGCCCTTCTTTCTTTCTTTAAAAAATGCTACACGAAATAGATATAATTCTTATTAATCGTATACATATCTATACTAATAGCAAGCAGATTAAATAATTATAGAAAAATTAGTTTTTTAATACCAAAACTAACTTTAGCTCGGAAATACGCTTACACAATAATAATTTATTTTAAATATAAACACGCGCTTCAAATCGCGCTTAACAATGTTTTACAGAGTATAATAATTTCATTTATTGCAGAGCCAGTATTACAAAACATATAATAATAATAATAACAGCACATAGCGTCCCACTCCTGCGCTCGGGCGTCCCCTTACAACAGCATACCCGCCACACTTGTCCAAGACGAATTGACGGATTTCACATACCGGTGATCTTGGTATGCAGTTTTCTTCACGACATTTTCCTCCACCGTCGGTACATCGCAATTATGCTATAAGATACACATTGGGTAAGAAAAACTGTTTAAGCGGCGGAAGCCACCACAGATTTGAACCCGGAACCTCTAGATTAATCTCCAAATTTAATACCACTTACCTACTAGGTAAAAACATATACCTGACCAGTATTTATATTAAAAGTGATTGCGCAGATATTGCATGTAATCTCTCGCTAAAATAATGCTATTGGTTTGAAAGGCTACTGGATCAAAAAAGTTAGTTGACATTGATTGACATCAATAGATGAAGTTGTCAATTCAACATTGAAATCTTCCTCTTTCTCTCTTAATAATCCTGATGTTAAGTATAAATAGCTTGGCATCTTTTCAATCAATCGGTTTTCGATAGTAGTATGTCACGAACAGACCCACATAATCTGGAGCGGTTGTCTGGGGCCGGATCTAGATCGTTTACGTCATGATAATACATATTATTCTCAACCTAACTGTCTATTACGTAGAAACGGAGATGTTTTTCTATGTCAGGCAAACTGCATGTTTTAAATGACTATCTATCATTTCTTCTATTTAATGACGTAATAGGTCTTTGTATATAAAATACAAATTAAATAATAAAAGCGAAAACTAAACATTGCATGAATTTATTTAAATATGACCATTTGGTCATATTTATAATTGGATTTCTATTATAATGATTAAATGTTATTTATTTCCTCTTGATTCCATCTTTCTTCATATATTTATATTTTTTATAAAATATCTGTAAATGTGGTATATATATATTTATATATATATATATATATATATATATATATATATATATATATATATATATATATATATATATATATATACATATATATATATATATATATATATATATATATATATATATATATATATATATATATATATATATAGGTATATGTATGTGTGTGTAGCAATAAATGGTATTAATGGTATTGATGTTTAAATCATAAACTATATTGTAAAATTCAGTTTAAAAGGGTTCATTTTCTATAAACTAACGAGATACTTATATTAAAATAAAAATTAATCGTGTCTCAACCACTTATGGTAAAATATTCCATACGCATTATGAACAAAATTGATGTGAACGAAAATAAATATTATTTAAACTAATAATGATTGAATAACTTCAATGTAGGTTCAATAAAATCTTATATCCCCAATAGGCCCTAAATTTTATTAAGCCATAGACCACCGCTATTGCTATAAAAATTATTAAAAAAAACGTCAAATACCCATCATACACTTATGCGAGCAGTATATGGTGGGTACGCCTCGCCCGCTCAGAATTTAGCAGTTACCGTCGCCTATGGGTGTTTGCAACGCCAGTGGCATCACGAACACGCTGCTGTCCCATAAGGGTAAATGAACTTTGGTCACTAATGCCGGAACACAACCCAAGGCTATTACGGCGGCATACTTAAGACCAAAGGTGGTCGCCATCCAGACGGGCTTGGGGCCCTACCACGTAGCTAGGGTTGTTTTGTCGCCTTTTACAACAGGCCGGCCCCGACCGCAGAGGTCAGTATTCTTTCTCCGCCCTTGCACGGATAAAATAACATAATATCGTTAATAAAGTTACTTTAACACTAAATCTATTGATGCTTTTTATATTCCTACCACAGCAGGTAAAATGAGCCGTCTTTAAAAGTTAATATATCAATATTTGTCGGGGTCAAATCATTTGATATTTAAGTTAAATGTCAATGCTATACTGTTAAATACAATAATATTTGACAAAAACTTTAAAATAGGTTGTGGGCGTACATTTTTATTTATTTATATATTAAACCTTTAGTACATAATGTACAAGGCGGACTTAATGCCTAGAGGCATTCTCTGCCAGTCTACCTTGGGGTGATGCAGAGATAGTTTCATGGTAGGTGCACAATTGAATTGGAATTCGTTAATCAAACAAGATTATAATATTAAAAGCTATATATACTTCACATACTTACACATACATATATATTTAATTATCATCAGAAGACGAAAAATAAATATAATTATAAACTATAATACTTATATATAAATTCCTATTAATAAAATATGTCTGCACCATCACCACCTCTGCACCACCCGCCAGCCACAAGCGTTCTAAAACTATAAAACTAAATAGATAATTGAAACATAACATTAATAATCAACCAGACACAATAACAGTATTGATGACACATATTAATGACCTTTAAAGAAGACAATCTTAGACGGTTAAATCAATGTCATGTTTAAAATACCTAAAAATCTATGGCATACAGTGAGTACAGTCACTAAATTAAGAAATAGAGTAGGTATTTATTTAAACAAATTGAAACATTCCCTAGGTTAATTTGTTTTATCTATTGGATTTTAATTGAACCAATAATAACTAAATGAGATCTATTGTAATAAACAGTAGATGAAAAAGTTTTAAATAACATTTATTTAAAACTGTATCATTTATTTAGTGTTAAAGGGAACTATTGATATTTGACGAGGTGTGTTTAATTATATTTCCTTGTACACATCCCAACACAAATTGAGCTATAAAAAATAGAAGAGTAGTCTATCCCTATACAATACTCAACAGGCTACCTAAAGTCATGAAGTAATAGCTTCAAATAAAATGGAACACTTGAAAAAATAAGATATGAGTAAATACTGCGACTACTAACACGCCCTGTGTCTAGCGCTAAGACGTAGTGTAGGACGCCCCCAGCCCGATGGAGTGATGACCTACGCAAGTTTCCCGATCGGGGCTGGATGGGAAAGACAAGGGACCGGGATTTCTGACGCAAAGCTTGGGAGGCCTACGTCCAGTAGTGAACGGCTGACGACGACAAGCATAGATACCCAACCTTAAAACGGAAATTGAATCTAACCTCTGTAGTAGATGTATTCTGATATGTTCGTAGTTATATGTGTAAAGTATAATAATATATTGTTCTGAGTTTTTACATATTTCCTAATTTTGTGTAGTTCTTATTAAGTTACGGTTACAGATATTTTATTAAATGCTTCATAATAAGGCATTTGTGTTACTGTACAATTTTTCAAGCGTAAAATTACTTTTAAATTTCATAGTTCATAAAAAGAAATATTGACTTTATAAAACAATTTAATTGTAACAACCTCTTTTCCTCAAGTATTTCAAAGAATCTGTGAATTTCGCTTCGTGAATACTTACTTTTACTTAGCAAAAAGAACTTTTTATTCAACAGAAAGAATAAAGACGGATTGTGTTCCTCACTTTATTGAAATTCGCTTGCTACGAGTTTTAGGAGAGGCTTTTATATATTTATGTAGACCGTAAATGAAAAAAAGGTTTTTAAAAATGTAGCTACACTTGTTTATTATAAAGTTTTTGAGTTATTAAATCTTTAACAGCAATGCAGCAGCACAATTGGGTTTGCACACAGTGCGTAGTTTATCTTGGTAGTAAAATTAATTCCTTTTTGTGCATGAAAATGTGTTTACTAGACATATAAGTGAGTGTAAATGAAAGATAAAGAATTCGTTTCGACAAAAATACATTTATCAAACAATTTAACTACATTGGAAGCTGGAATAGTGTTATAAAAGTATTAAGCTCAGCGTTCAAATAACTGTTAAGAGCACCCATTATTGTATTATAAACAATTTTCGGCTTGTGACTGTGACAATTTATGGCCTGGCCTACTCAATATATCCTTGTGAACTAACTTGTCGGACCTCCCCCATTTTCTTAGCAAAAATTTAAGTCCGTGACCATTCAATTTGTAAATATAATAATTATTTATTTATTTGTCGAACAACATGGCTCGCATGCGCATCGTAGGGTAAAAACAGTCTACATGCGCGTTCGCACACATGCCCGATGCGCTACAGGAGCAAGGCAACCGCAACAACACCCTGAACGCGTTGTTATATTGGACGCGAAGTGCGTTGTACGATCTGCGCGAATAATCAGCCCACAGACTGCATGTGTAGAAGCACATGCAATAGGCTCTGAATAAAGTTAATTTCACTCCTAGTGAGCATCGAGAAAATCTGTGAGCTATCATATTGGTCCTTATCGACAACGCCCTTCGCTCTCGTTCAATGTCTTCATCATCCCCGAGGTCAGCAGAGAGTATATGCCCGAGATATTTGAACTTAAATACCCTTTTCAGGGGTGCTTCATTCAAAGTGATAGGGCAGCTGCTGGGTGGAGATCCACCACTAGCCTCAAAGATCATGAGTTCACTTTTCTTAGTATTATATACTAGCCCATGTGTACTAGCATACTATTGATGGTTTACATGAGGGAACAATTGAAAATATATTTTTTCACTTCACACAGTATTTTGCCTGAAGATTTTCCCCGCCCGGTTAATTTAAATTTCCTCGTCACCCTATTTCATTCCAAATCTATTAATATTTTATACCATTTCCTTTCTTTAAATAATATATATTTGTAATCATTAACTTATGCCATCTTGTCCTTAGGTTCTCAGAAAATATTTTCGGAGACCGTCTAAATTGGATTTACCAAAGCTATTTTCGCTATTACATCATCTGACAACTCTTACTGCTTCCTTGGCAAAATCAGTTCTAAACCATTGGAGCTATACTCTTCTTGCTTAAATTCTTCAATACTGAAGGTCGTGTTCTTGAAAATCAACCATGGCCTGTTTCGTAACCTGTTTCCACTTCGTCCGGTCCTCAGCTTCTCGAATAGCAGTTGCTATTGGGAGGCCAGTGAGGGGGGTTACCTGGTCACATCAGCGGCTAGGTAATAGGTCACGGGGTGGCTTTCTTTCCACCTTATCCGTCACGATCAGCTTATCCAAGTTATCCGGCTGTCGTCGGCCGATGTGACCAAAATAAACAAGAATCTTCCAATAACAGATTGTTGAGAGCCTGACTTTAATGCGAAGCTGGTCCAGAATATATTTATCTGTTTGTTTCTACAAGGTACACGGAGCATTCGTCTCCAACACTACATTTCGAGTGCATCTATTTTCTTGCGCACTGGTGACCTAATTGTTCATGATTCTGCCCCCTAGAGAAAAATTGAAAAGACAATGTTCGGACTAGTCTCATTTTGTCACGTTGGAAACCTTTCAATTTTGCTATATGCATGTCAGCTTGATCATTGCAGTTTGGCCATTTATGCTCTTCTTTAGATCTCTGATATACTTCCTCCTTGGTCTGTCTATAGAAATCGAGGTAAACAAACTCGCTGACAAATTCTAAGTCTGAGAGTTCTCCAGTTCTAGAGAGGTGGCCGGATTTGTCCACAACCATGACTTTCGTTTTGGATTTATTAATAGAGAGTCGCACCAATCCACACTCATACTCCACTCTGCGAAACAAATCAAAAAGTTCCTTCTCCGATGATGCGAAAAGTGTGGTGTCGTCCGCATATCTCAGGTTACTAATTTTCATGCCACGATCGAGATGCCCTCCTCCTACTCTTCCAAGGCTTTCCTCATTATATATTCACCATATACGTTAAAAATAAATACATAAAAATAAAAATACATACGGAACGCAGACGTGGTCGCTAACTATGGGCCTTATGAGAAAGCTCATGGTCGCTCAGAGAGCAATGGAGAGGGCTATGCTCGGAGTTTCCCTGCGAGATCGAATCAGAAATGAGGAGATTCGCAGGAGAACCAAAGTAACCGACATAGCCCGGATGATTGCAAAACTGAAGTGGCAGTGGGCTGGGCACATAGCTCGAAGGACTGATGGCCGTTGGGGCAGAAAAGTCCTCGAATGGCGACCGCGTACCGGAAGACGCAGTGTTGGTAGGCCCCCCACAAGATGGACCGATGATCTGGTCAAGATCGCCGGGATAGGTTGGATGAGGGCAGCGCAGGACCGATCATCGTGGAGATCTTTGGGGGAGGCCTTTGTCCAGCAGTGGGCGTCTTCCGGCTGAAATGATGATACGTTAAAAAATGGGAGAAAGAATACATCCCTTTCTTACTCCCTTTCCTGGATTGAAGGATCCTGGGATGACGTTGTTCACCCTTACCATAGACTGCCTTCATGGTATAAGTTAGCGGTCAGCGACACGAGGTGTTGAGGTATGCCCATTTCATGCAGGATGTTCCACAAACAATCCCATCGAACACAATCAAACGCTTTCGTATAGTCTATAAAGCACATGAGTATTCATCATCATCCCAGCGTTGTATCCCGGTTGCAACCTAAACTTCCGTTTCGGGGCCCGGGGCTTCTTTCCGACTTTTACTCTCTACTCCACTTCGCACGGTCTTCAATATCCCTGGTTGTGGGCCCATTGGTACGCATATTACCCTTTACGACGTCAAGCACTTTTAGGGGCCGGGGCCCGGCGGAGGCAGCATGTCCAGACATATGTTTCCCACGTAAGCATTCGGTTGCCTTAAAATGTGGCCGTACCAACGGAGCCGACACTCCTGCAATTTATCCGCAACGTCACGGCCGCCAACGCGGTAGTTCCTAACGTGGTCATTCCGCGTTACTCCACACATCCATCGCAGCATATTCATCTCTATGACACGCAGTTCTTGCTTGTGTCGCTCTAACACCGGCCATGCTTCACAGCCGTATAAAAGGACATTCCTAATGATGGTCTTATAAACCTGTCCCTTCAACTTTACCGACATCTTGGGGTCACAAATGACACCAGTTACATGCCATTTGGCTCACGCGGCAGCAATGCGTGCCTTGACATCGCAATCGATGTCACCAGACGCATGAAATACAGATCCCAGGTATATCACTCGGTCCGTGAGCTCGACCGTGTTGTCGCCTTTGCGTACGGGTGTGAGATCTGTGGAGTTACAGGCCAAGTACTCGGTCTTCGACACATTTTGCTTCAGACCACCGTTCTCAAGAGATTCCTTCCACACCTTCACGCGTCGCACCAGCCTTCCCCTGTCCGAATCTGCCAGCGCGATATCATCAGCATACATGAGCAACCACGGGGGCTGCTCATGTGAGTCTCTGATGCTGTCTGATAATATGTCTAATACCACGTTTAACAGAAACGGACTAAGGTTGGATCCCTGATGTACTCTGAGAGTGATGGGGAATGATTTAGTGTCGCCAACAACGGTCCGAACCATTAATATGCGGTCAATCACTAGGTTATAGCCTAGCATTAAACTATTGATTTCAGCCGCCATAGACAAAGCTACACCATTCTTGCTTTCTTTTTCTGGGCGCTAAAAGTGCACAGTATGGCCGTTTGGGGTATTATAAAAGCCTGATCCACGCATATGAGTTTCTGTTATCACCAAGATCTTTAGATTATAGTGTTAGCTTTTTGTCGATGATTTTTTTTTTCAGGTTGGAGCATGCCTCGGACATTCCAGGTCCCTAAACATCTTCTTACGAAGTTTTGCTCGATGATCTACTGTTACGTCACCAGCATCCTCTCCGCGCTGGGCCTGGTGAGCCACGCCAGCATGGCCAGTAGCATATTTCACACTATGTGACCTGGACATGACGGATCTTCTTACTCCTGTCTGCTTTTCAACCTATTTGTCCAAAGGATTGAGTAACCAATCCCTTTTTTACCACAATCTCAACAATATGTTATTCTACGTAACAGGGTTTACCGCGGCTAGGTGGGAGTGGAGATTGGTGTGGCGAGGCTAAGTGGTTGTTCTTGTTAATCATCCATATATTGCGCATCACACATCCTTGAACCCCAGATATTTATATTATATATCTGATATATATGAATCTACTCCATCCGTTATCGTAGCAATAAACCTCCCCAATCTCATTCAAGGAATTCATTAATCTATTTGTCACCTAACAATTAGATTATCTGTTAATAATATCAGGATTTGGAAGATTGCATTACTCAAATGTCTTCACATAAATTTCGAGGAAAGGAATTGGTTATTAGCTTTTGACTATAAAGATACGGAAGATCTAAAATGCTGAACATTAATTATTTAATTGTTTATGAAAATGTAAATATAATTAAAATCTAAGTATATATATATACACACACATAAAAATTGCAAATATATAGAATGTGGTGTTGATTTCCGAAACACAGGTTCATGTCTAACTCGAAAATTAAGAACTTTTCAAAACTACGTTGTGTAAGGAAAAAATATTATTCAACAAAGTTTTATTTTATTACAGTTACCCCGTAATAACCATATTCAGTCACATTTATTCCATCTATTTTCTTATAGTTACAAAGAAAAGTAGTCAAAGAAATAAATCAACGCAAGAAATTCCATACTGAATTACTGACGCATAAAAGTTTCAAGTGTTATAATCAACATAATATTCTGAATTCGGAAAATACATTGGATATAACTTGGAAAGAGGAGAAAAAATGACGCTGAAATGATGATAATTGCTTACTAGTTTAGCAAGAATGCCTCTTTCTTTCTATGATGAATTAAATCGCCATTTTTGTTGTTTTTAGAAGTGTCTACAGCATTCAAATCTATTTCAACTCTTCTAAAGTATTTTTATAGCGCGTACCATACAGATTCAATGCTATGCATTACAAATAAGCGTAGGAACATGGTAAATATTTTAAAATACTTTAAAATTAGGGTGCTCGAGACTGAGGTCAAGGCTCTTGCCGCCAGTGAATTCAAATATCGTGACATTGGAAATTTTCAGTTAATTTATACAAATATTTGTGTGGGTTTTCTAAATTGCTCAATTCCGTTGCTGATTTTTCAGATGTTTCTTTCTGTAGCTTTTATAAATATGGCTAGGGTATTATTCTTACTTCATATTTATTGAATTTAGCTTCTTTTTGTATTCATAGGTACGATTGCAAACTTTTATAGATACTGAGACTGGTTCACGAGCTATTATGTTCAGTAAAACAGAAAATCTATTTATCCAATTTCCCTGTTCTTCAGCATAAACACATCCCTTGGGGAGCGAAATTCTTTCTTATGCTTTATTACAAAGCAATGGAAAAACTGATTTTCTTTTAGGATCCAGTAGGATATATTCTTCATTTAAGCATTCAGTTTGTATTTTGAGGTACCTTTAAGAGCTGAAAGATCATATATATTCGTTATAAACAACATTTTGCTTATCATAAAGTACATTATGTGAGCCATTTTATATATAATTGAGTCACCAATGTTGTCCATTACGTCAGCGTCGCGCAATTAACAAGGGTTTTCTATAAACAGAAGTTAGGAATATTTTTACTCCCTCTGTTTCTTAGATTGATTTCACGAGCCTTACGATACCTTGGCATCTGAAACATCTGACACTCTCTAATTTCGAATTAAGTTTAATATACAACATATTAAATATAAAAATCAAATAACCTTCATGAATTTTGAGATTACGTTTTATTTAATTTATTTATATATCAATTTTACAAATTTCGATTTAAATACAAATCAAATTCACCATACAAAACAATATATCTATTTATTTCTTTTGAATGATTAATATATCTGATCATGATGAGTGATTTTATTGTATACATTTTATATTTATATCAAATCTTCAACGAACAAAACAACAGATAATGTCTAGTATTGAAAATAAATCGTATATTCTAATTTCAAGTTTTTGATTTAATAAGAAAGTACGATTTTTTTGATGCTGTCAAGTAAAATATTACCCTATTATTATCATCTAATTGTGGTGCTGTTCTTCAAAAAGGGCGACAAAACCCTTTTGAAGAACTTTAGACCGATATCACTTCTGAGCCATGTTTACAAGCTGTTTTCAAGGGTCATCACGAATCGTCTCGCGCGCAGATTTGACGACTTCCAGCCTCCCGAACAAGCCGGATTCCGAAAAGGTTTTAGCACCATAGACCACATACATACGCTGCGGCAGGTTATACAGAAGACGGAGGAGTATAACCAGCCACTATGCTTGGCGTTCGTGGACTATGAGAAAGCCTTTGATTCGATCGAGACCTGGGCGGTGCTTCAGTCTCTCCAGAGGTGCCACATTGATTATCGATACATCAAAGCGTTGAAGTATTTGTATGAAAACGCCACCATGTCAGTCCGTCTCCAGGATCAGAACTCGAAGCCTATCCGACTGCAGCGGGGAGTCAGACAAGGCGATGTCATATCGCCGATGCTGTTCACTGCTGCGTTGGAAGATGTCTTCAAGCTTCTGGACTGGAACGGACTGGGCATCAACATTAACGGTGAGTACATCACTCACCTTAGATTCGCAGATGATATCGTAATCATGGCTGAAACCATGGAAGACTTAAGCCATATGCTTGATGGCCTCAATACAGCTTCCCAAGGAGTAGGTCTCAAAATGAACATGAACAAGACGAAGATCATGTATAATGTCCATGTCGCACCTACCCCCGTAACAGTTGGGAACTGTACTTTCGAAATTGTTGACGAATACGTCTACTTGGGTCAAACGATCCAGTTAGGCAGGTCCAATTTCGCGAAAGAGGTCACTCGTCGAATCCAACTCGGATGGGCAGCGTTCGGGAAGCTCCGTAAAATCTTTTCGTCCCAAATACCGCAGTGTCTCAAGACGAAGGTTTTTAACCAATGTGTGTTGCCAGTGATGACATACGGAACGCAGACGTGGTCGCTAACTATGGGCCTTATGAGAAAGCTCATGGTCGCTCAGAGAGCAATGGAGAGGGCTATGCTCGGAGTTTCCCTGCGAGATCGAATCAGAAATGAGGAGATTCGCAGGAGAACCAAAGTAACCGACATAGCCCGGATGATTGCAAAACTGAAGTGGCAGTGGGCTGGGCACATAGCTCGAAGGACTGATGGCCGTTGGGGCAGAAAAGTCCTCGAATGGCGACCGCGTACCGGAAGACGCAGTGTTGGTAGGCCCCCCACAAGATGGACCGATGATCTGGTCAAGATCGCCGGGATAGGTTGGATGAGGGCAGCGCAGGACCGATCATCGTGGAGATCTTTGGGGGAGGCCTTTGTCCAGCAGTGGGCGTCTTCCGGCTGAAATGATGATGATGATGATGATGAATTGTTGGATTGCAATTATATTAAAAGCTGTTACTTTTCAGTGAGGCCACGGCTGAGAATGGCTATAGGGCAAAAATAAACCGCGCTTGGTGCGAAGCGTGAAGCTGAGCTCTGAGCAGAGCTCAGCTCACCGTCTGATTCCCTTTTTCGCAACAAGCATCAAAAATTGAATAGGTGTGGCTAGTTGTTACTAACTTAACTATAAAAGGACAAACGATGTCTTTTCTTCACAGTCTGTGAACTACAATAGTAACAAGAATAACCTATGTCTGGCCCCTTATTACTCCTTGGTAATATAATGGAATGCTCTATTTTTATAGAAACCAAACAGACAGTATAACGACCTCCGTGGTCTAATATCTTTCGCACGCCAGAACACCTGCGGGTGTCAAGGATTTGTTTCACGCCCTAAGTCTCGATGTTTGTATATAAGCGATGTAAGTAGTTAGCATAAAATAAAACACTATGCGCGAGGTACGTTATTTTCTTGCTTCAGTGTTAAATAAATACATCGTATATGTATTTA
Organism: Malacosoma neustria; assembly: GCA_963693495.1. NCBI lineage: Eukaryota > Metazoa > Arthropoda > Insecta > Lepidoptera > Lasiocampidae > Malacosoma > Malacosoma neustria. Next base: position 8,315,167 of record OY856376.1, read on the forward strand.
TGTATCAAAGACCTGTAGAACTTACAACACAAACGCTCTGCTGTTTACTTTGTGACTAAAGAGCTGTGGTTGAATGGTTACAGTATATTTATCTGTAGAAATAAAAAGTTTCCAACACATAACACGCATTTTTTTACTCGCGATTAGCGAGTAGCGCGATTCAAGCGTAGGTACAAAACGATCAATTCAGCGTAAACTTTTGCACTTGAGTTTTCTGTGACCAATACAAACATAACACGTTTGCTCAGAATACTTCGCCCACAGGTGGCAGTCAATATCCCTTGCACAGCGAAACTGTACTCGATTGAGTGGTTGAAGATAAAAGATAAAAACGTCCCTTTTCTTTATTTGGGAACATTGACCTGCTTTTATTTAAAAGGGCCTGAGATTCATGTTATGATATGTAATAACAAATGAAGGAAAGAAGTGTGAAGAAGGCGTCAAACAAGTGGCTTTTTCATGTTATTTCTTCTTAATTCAATATATTGTACTAGCCTACCCTTATTTCTTAAAAAACATTTATTGCGACATTGCCTTTACTTATTTAAAACCGGGGTGCGCGGTAGGGTTGGATATAATTTGACTAGCAATGATTCAGTCGGGAATTGCATCTCATAGCGGAGTAACCGCCACGCGATACCACGACCCGTGATTGGCTGTAGCGAGTATCATTTTCAAAGGTGAGCCGAGCGGTCCTATAAATTGATAAATTTGTTTTCTATTTGTGAGAGTATTTATTTTAATTTCTATAGAATCTATATATCAATAGATAAAGATAAAGAAGAATGAAGGAAATAAAAGGAATCTCATATTGACATCGCCCCATGACTTGCATATACGATTCGGAGCATTATGCGAACTTCATGTCTGGGCTATGAATGATAGAAGAACACTGAGATTTTCTAGTAGGTAGTCTCACGGACTACCTACCCTCCGACTTCCACGTGGTCGTGGCGCCTTGGAGAGGATTTTACACTCGAAAATAAATTTGGCTAAAACGTCTATTTAACAAATAATTTTGGTTGCAACCAAGATTCATTGCTAGGTGAAAGTTATAAAACTGTCAACTGTTAAAGAGATAAATTATAAAATTATCTTGAGATATAATATATAATTTAAATTTAAAATTATCAGAGTATGTAACATTTAAATACAAATGATAAAAGAATTTATGTGAAAAATAGTAGTTGTATGCAGCTTTTCTTCAGTGACAAAAGCAGTAAGCTTCTATTTACTGTACAAAGGTGGCATTCAATAAATATAACGAAGCCTGGCGACCTTTCGAGCCCTTCTATCCATTCACGGACAACTTGGCCTTTCTTCACAATGAAGCCGGATCTGAAGACTCGACACGCTGTCGTATAAGGATGGCTTGTTACAAATGTAGTGCTATTATTGCATTGTGAATATTTCTATTACTTTTGTACAATGAGATGCTTGCGTTGAAAGGTGTTACATTATAATTTTACATCAACATGATGAATTATTGTGTATAGTATTTTATATTTTAAATTCTTCCTTTAAATTTTGGAAAGATATATTATATCATTGAACAATTAAATAAATAAGTAGTTAAGAACTGCTTCAGTCCATTAGCTCACTGACCAAATTCATGAAATTTGTATTTCACGCGTCGTATGTCACCAATTCGCGAATTCTAATAAACAAATGGGGCATTATTTTACTTATCTGCTGGTCGCGGACCTCTTTGGAGGTAACGAACAATATACGTGTCACTCTTGTCCAATGCGGATGGATGAGATATACAGCGATGGTCTGGGCATGTAGGTTCTTCATGATGTTTACCTCGACCATAGGTGCATGGTAATTATTTTAGTGAGATTGATTATTATTGATTATTATAACATTAGGCAAGAAAAACTGCTTAAGAGATGAATGCTTTCATTGGAAATCGAACCCGTATTTTAGATTATTCTCCCGGTGTAAGTTTTTTATTGGTGTGGGACAGCAGACAAGCTGACGGCCCGCTTAGAATTTAGCAGTTATCGTCGCCTATGGGTGTTGGAAACGCCAGTGGCATCGCGAACACGCTGCTGTCCCATAAGTGTACAGGAACTTGGGTCACTAATGCCGGAACACAACACAAGGTTATTATGGCAGCATACTTAAGACCAAAGGTGGTCGCCATCCAGACGGGCTTGAAGCCCTAACGTAGCTAGGGTGGGTTGTTTTGTCGCCTTTTACGACAGACCGACCCTGGCCGCAAATGTTAGTATTCTTTCTCCGCCCCTGTACGGATATTATACTACTGGATATCACGAACCCTTATAAAAGGGTTCGTGATAATTATTTATGAGTAATAGTAATCATAGTGTAATTATTTACAATGTAATAATATTAAATGATGGAAATTGGAAAACGAATTAAACAATTGAAAATATTATATTGAAGGTCATTGTTATCCAGTTTGATAAAAATTAGACCAAACTTTAAAGGAAATGTACTGCCTTTTGCCCCCTCGCGGTATTCGCCATAATTACCTGTAAGTAGTACCATTGACACGCATATCACCTAGTAAGCCACCATTAATTACAGAAACAAACATACTATTACAACGTAATCCATACGGTGATAAATTTTCTGTAACGTTTTCAAGAACGTAGAAATATCGCCCTTTTTTAATAATACCACCATTTACTTTTATGATAAATATTTAACAAAAAAATCCAATATAAAGCGAAAATACTGAAAAAAAAGCTTATACAAACTTGTGGTATTGGGTATTGAAGGAGAGGCGCCACGGTGCCCTGACCTTTTGCAGGTCTTTTCGGGACACAGCTGCTTCGGGAAGTAACTGTGTCGCATAGGGCGGGAGACGACGTCAGGGTGCCACCATAGTGGCGCGGCCGACGTGGAGGATACAGTGACCCATACTGTCGCCGTGTGTCCAGCGTGGTGCCAGGAGCGCCGCGCCCTCTTCGCCCAAATCGGCGCGGTCCTGTTGCTTTCGATCCTGATTCTATCCATGGTCAGGGGCTATCCTGGATGGACGGCAGTCGCCTCCTTTTGCGAAGCAGTCATGTCCGCAAAGGAGGCGGCGGAGCGGGTGTCGACTACCCCCACTTCCCTCTCGCCAACACAGGCCACGTCTTCGGCACCGGAGAGCATCCAGCGACCCCCGGCCGCCGTAGAATGCGACGCCGGGTGGCCCCTCGGGGGAGGATCCACTGCCCGAACTATTGCCGCGAGGGTGAGGGCCGCGTGCTGTTCCGCGGCCCTGCTCAACTCTTTACGCTGATACAGGAGAGCAAAAGGGACACTAAATCTTGACCTCCTGGCGCCAACGCTGTAGGAAAGGCTCGTCCCGACACAATAGGCGGGCTGGCGCCAGCCTGGGCCACGAGATCGGCAGGCCACATATGCGTGGGCCCGGGCGTAGGCCATAGGAGAAAAGCGGTGTTTTTAGTGGGTAGTCGGATGGCTGAATATCTTTCCTAGAGTCCTACATATCTCTCAGTCCCTCCGGGCCGGTGAAACCCATCAAGAGAGGGTTTTTCCCTAAGGTCAAAAAAAAATGGTAAGTGAACTCGATACCTAAAAAGTGAGTGGCATTAACCAAATTACGGCTGCAAAGGCCGTTTAATGTTAATTTTTTGCGAATAGCGTCTGCAAAATTTATGTTTATGAAAGGGGCGGCGCCGGAGCGATAAAACCGTAGATTTTATTCAGGTACCGTAGTTATTCAAACAGAACAAAATAAATTTTTCTTCAGACTTAACATTTTCTACAACATTAATTATGAAATTTAAATTTCTGATAGGGATATTCATTGCAAGCTTCCGAAAAATACGAGTCAGTTTGAACTTTTAAAGTTAATTGCCATTTTAATTTATGCTGCAAGAATATAAGCGATCTCAGAGTTTGTATTTTCAGTAAAGGATTCTTACACTTTGAATTCAAAATGACGTTCTATACAAAAGTAACGTCCCAGTTATAACTGCTTTAATATTTTAACAACATGTATTAAGAACCACGATTATATTATAATAATAATTTAAAATGATACCACCAGAATAATATAAACACTAAAACACGTCCAAATGAAGCATTACTTAAATCTACTAATAATAATTCTTAAAAATTAAAAAAAAGGCCGTGGAACAGCAGACGCATCCCATTAAGCAGTAACTGTTGCGTATGGATGTTTGTGGCTCCAGGGACACCATTAACATACTGCCATCCGTGTAGGGGAACTGGGACTTGGGTCATGGTAAAACACAACAAAAGGTTATGGAGGACATGCTTAGAGACTAGGGGTGATTGCCAACCCTGCATGCAAGATAAACTACTTTCGTCAGAGATCTATATTAGACTAGTTGATCCAGCAAACGTTGTGCTGCCATATGAATTTAAAAAAGTATCCTGTGCCTGTCTCCAAGGTACAATCTATGACTATACGAAAATTCATCAAAATTTGTTGAGCAGTTCAATCTGTGATCTCCGCAAGTGTACTGAAGTGCGTTACTCGCTACACTGAGGAGGTCGTCAATTAATAATAAATATCTACGTTTGAAAAGCCCTAGAGACTAGAGAAGGACGTAAATGATGACGTAAATGTAAAACAATATTAAATATCCTGTGAACCCCTCCGAATAAATTGAGCAGTACGTTCGAATCGAACGTTCACTAGTCAAACTTAAAACTCACATAAATCCTTCAAATACTACAGTGAAACCACGAATCAATAACAAAATTACTTCTACAAGAATCCATTAAGCTTGAAACAGTCACGGGCAAGATAATTTATGATAAACACAGGTATTGCAATTTGAATTATAACTTGAATGCATTCTGTAATATTTTATATTCCGGTTATACTAATAATGAGATTACGGTGAAATTCTATTTTGAAAATTGAATAACAGCTCACGTCAAGGTGAAATGCCGTGCCCGAGAAATAACAAAACAATTTCATAAGTGCCGCACGTATGAACAATTTATTTAATTGATTGCTTAAGAGTATGGAACTTTCCTGTGTCTGATTTGAAAGTTATGATAGAGTACAAATGAAAAATGTATAGCAGACAAACACTTATATAGTGATGAAAAAATCATTCATATAAAATATATTTAGAGCATGCTTTGGTTTAAAAACTTTTCCTATATTCAAAATTCCATATATTCTTTATCGCATACAAATATAATTTAAAACTTACACAATATAATTTGATGAAAATGGGCTTTTTATTGTTAGTAGCAATACTTTCCACTCCAACTGTATACTTTTACTACATATTTTTAATGGGTGAATATAATGTACATGTAAAAATAATCGCCCTAAATGCATTTATAAAAATGTCTATAATGAAAAATAATGATATCCTCATTATGTTGGCTTTTTGCGTTTGCTTAAGTCGGTTCATTTATTTCCAGTTCTTAGAGTTTATTCTAGATTATTTTATCTTGGTCGTATAACATCTTAACTTACAGTACTAACTCTAAACCCACAAAACTAAACACTAACTCTTTCTAATCAGCATGAAGATTATAATTTAAAAATCTCCATAATTTTCACGTCTACAATTTGACAATTCTCTCAATATGACGTTTGACATGATCGAAAATCCGGAAGCTGCAAAGGAATTTAATTTCCGAATAAAACTGCCGAACTGCCGGTGAATTTCTGGCCGCCTTGGGTACTTTATGTAGCGCTCTAAAAGCCTGTTTTATGATTACTCGTAAAAAAAGGGAGCCTCCACGAGCCAATTTCGCTCTTTAATTAGGGTAACAACATTCTTGTTTTACAGGAAACGTGTACCCGAATACACTTGTGTTATCCGCCGGTTAATGTATGGAACCTAAGCACGCTTTTATTATATGGCATTCCATTTATTTTAGAGTATCACTTGTGTTATGCTTGTTCCTACTTTTTGAAATTGCGTTTGTATTCTACATTTCAAACTGCTCTGTTATGTCTTTTTAATGTGTAATTAAAGTACGAAGTAAAAACAAATGTATTTACCAACTAGTGTTAGATTGTTTGAGTGGAAACAGGATTTTGTAAAAGTAATTTTGATAATAGGGTTTCTGTATAGAACGTACGTTTATGTGTGGAAAGGACAAGGTTACACAGGGAAATTACGCAGTGTAATTTAGTTTACATCCAATTTCACTTCCTATTCTATTCTAATCTTTCTAATCTTTGTTAATAGTGTCAAAACAAATTATATGACACTTTAAGTAATATTTAGGGTGCACATTTTTACGCTTTTATTAGCTTGGTATATATCTATGTATCTATGTACGGAACCTTTGAATGTGATTTTCACCCCTTACAAAACAGACAGATTGATTTGAAATTTTGCGCACTTATCAAAGACCAATGACAATACAATAATTTGTATAGTTTGTATCATTATCCATACCTAAATCCTCAGGATTAATGATGTTTTTACACGCTTTATATTAATTCAGACTCGATTTTTAAGCACTTTGAACGATGACTTGTTTGACTTTGACAATTTGACTGATGACAATACACAAATTTAAATTTTTTATCCCATAGTCAGTCAGTCCTTACCAGAATCATCAGGATTAAAGCTTTCTTTTCCTTCTGTCGAAACGCCATCTGGTGCTTAATTAATAAAACTGCCGGAAGATGGTGTTAAATTTTAAAATACCAGCCGGAAGATGGCGTTCAATTAATAAAAATATTTACCGATTGAAAATTGATAACAAATAAATTATATTTTATAGTTAATAAAACTAAAAAGTTAAAAATAATTAGTAACATAAGAATAAAATTACTAACGAAAAACATGTGTTAAAGCGTGTCTTTTAACTTGTTTTAACTATAATTTTACTCGAAAGTGTTATTAATTAAATTTAAGCACGAGCGAAGATAGCGACGAGTCTCACCACTCCATGCTTTCGTTTAAAAGATCATATTAATATACAATACATAGGTACATTTTGTAAAATGCAAGGATCAAAATTGTATCTTCCGATGTCTAGTTCTAAATAACGATACATTCCACCGGTATATCGATTACTAAATATTAAAACATTATTTGCACAAATGTAACAAATAGAGTATCAATTCCAATCATGACGTTTGTGTTGCTTTTGAAGCTCTGAGCTCCTCTAATCCAGGTAATATATTTAACACTTAGTGCTTTTTCTTTATTAATAAAGTCTTCAGTATATCTCAGCTATAATTACTCACAAAGTATACTTAATACCCCCAAGGGAGGCTCAGTGTAAATTCAGACCTGCATCCATTTACGTCAGTCAAATTACTATTATTTATGCATACGAAAGCTAGACTTCAAACAATCTGGCATCGATCGACCTTCAGGTGGAAATAGACGTAACGTGACATGATCGGCGGGCCTCGTGTGAGTATTAATACAACGGTGCATTGCGGCCTTGACCCGACCTTCGCACCCCTATACCCGCTAGCCCTGCAGCCGGCCAAGGATATTTAAGTTGGATCGGATTGTTAAGGCGAACTTCTGCTAAATTAAACTTATTTATAATACAGAAAACGTTGTAGTAAAAACTATTTAATAGAGTGTAAAATATGTTATATTTATTTAGCTATAGAATACTTGTATTTAAAAATGAGAACTTAGATACGGTGTTGGTGAAATGCGTATACCAAATTTCCTTTTATCTTTTTAAATGAAAAATCGTGCTGAGCTACTGTAATGTGGTGGACGATTTAATTGCATTTATATAATTCTTTCAATGTTTATTGTGTTAATTATAATTATACACCAGGAAAATAAGAGCAAATTACACGGGTCGTTAATTAAGTTTCCTTGGGGTTCTTTTTTTATAATACTGGTTAAATAAGACTTAGTTTTTGCAGGGAAATGTAAAATAAAATCTAATCAGTAATTAGAAACAGAACTGAACGGAAGTTTACTTCAAAACTTTGAATACTTGGTTGAATTACTATGAATGGATTGTCTAGATCTCTGAACATATCAAATCTTCATTGTCTTAGTCTTGCTGTTTTCTTCACATATGAAACAGTTATCTGCTTTAGAGATACTCTCAACTGCATTTCTTATGTTAATTCAATTCAAAATAATTAAAACTAAATTAATAAGTATAAATAACATGGCATATGACTTATATAGATATTTCTTAATAATAATTTTTTTCTTTACATACCTAGAATATATTATTCACACATGTATTACTAAATTTTTCGGATTGAGAACAGTCGTTTTACTTTGCCCTATTTATTCATCATCATCATCTCAGCGTTCATCCCGGTTGCAACCCAAACTTGCGTTTCGGTGCCCGGGGTCCGCTTTCCGACTTTTTCTACTCCACTTCGCACGATCTTCAGCATCCCTGGTAGTGAGCCCATTGGCACGCATATCACACTTTACGACGTCAAGCCAGCACTTTTTGGGTCTACCCCTCCTGCCGGGGCCCGGCGGAGGCGGCATGGCCAGACATTTGTTTCCCACGTAAGCATCCGGTTGCCGTAAAACGTGGCCGTACCAACGGAGCCGACACTCCTGCAGTTTATCCGCTATGTCACGGACATGAAGACTATCGCGAATGCCGGAGTTCCTAACGCGGTCCTTCCGCGTCACTCCACACATCCACCGCATCATATTCATCTCCGTGACACGCAGTTCCTGCTTGTGTCGCGCTAACATCGGCCACGTTTCACAGCTGTATAAAAGGACAGGCCTAATGATGGTCTTATAGACCTGTCCCTTCAACTTTATTATTACTATACATTATAGGTTGAAATACATACTATAGTATTCGATTGCCATAGAATATATACCATAGTATACTATAGAACCTAATCTGTAGCGAAATATCCAAACCTCATGAGCCTAAAATATACAAACATAATTTTCTTTTCAATTATATCCATTCACCTTTACCTTTTTATTTCGTTTTTTTTTTGTAATTGTATTTATTAATAATGTACCACGACGACGCAGGGTGAACATTCTTGCCGATAGCCTGATTTATTTATTACATCCTTAAAGTTCACTGCTTTCGTGTATCGGCACACAAAACGTTCACGATACTCTATTATTTTCGGCAAACATGAAATGTATTGTTTACTAGTTATTGACAAATTCTACCTATTATGACTTAGGCTCTTTACATACAAGTAAATATAGCTCAATGTTGCACGCAAATTTTTTTTTCCTGTTTGACAGCAGACAGGCTGACGGCCCGCTTATAATTTAGCAATTACTGTCGCCTATGGGTATTGGCAACGCTAGTAGCATTGCGAACACGCTGCTGTCCCATAAGAGTACAGGAATTTGGGTCACTAATGCCGGAGCACAACACAAGGTTATTATGGTGGCATACTTAAGACCAAAGGTGGTCGCCATCCAGACGGGCTTGAGGCCCTACCACGTACCTAGAGTGGGTTGTTTTGCCGCCTTTTACGACAGGCCGACCCCGGCCGCAGAGGTTAGTTAGTATTCTTTCTCCGCCCCTGCACGGATAAAGCTTACAAATAATATGGCCAAATGCTAACAACCTTCCTGGATTATAAAAAAGTGAAACTTCAGAAATGTAGATTATATTTCATATATTAGTGTATAAAAGCTGCTAAAGCCCGAACAAAGAGGAAACTAAGATTATAGGAAACACTGTATATTTGTATTCTATCTCATTTTCTTATAGGCTAAATTCTATTTATGAATATGAATATGTTTGTCTCTTTTTTGTGTCGCGTTTTCGTTTCATCGATTTTTCAAATCACACAACGGTGATATAGAAGTTTCACTTCAATAATAACAGCTCATTGCGCCTTCCTCCCCCATTAAAGGATATGACAGTATACCCACCACGCTTGTCCAAGGTGGCCTGGCGGTTTCCTCATGATGTCTTCCTTCACTGTTGGTACATAGCAAATATGCTATATTATGCACATCAGGCGAGATAAGCTGTCTAGGCAGTCCATGTCGTAGAATTTGACCGGGACCTTTAGATTCGTCTCTGGTTGTAATATCACTGAGATACCAGGCAGCTAGATTATACATGGACATAAAATAGTTAGATTTATTTCGTCTATATGCCACGTTTTAAATACCTTAGTAGCCCTTTTGTTTTGCTACTCATAGTGATAAACTTAATAACCTTAAAATTAATTTAATAACCGCTTATACTTCGGAGATAAGGTACGTGATAGCCAAGTAGTCTCGCACTCAGGTTAGAAGATTAGTGATCCCCGATTGTGTGCACCACTTAGGCGGTTCTTCTCGCCCGCATACGAGCCATCTATGGTAGAGATTACTGCTGTAACCCGTTAATTCACTTTGAATAAGCATAGCGGGTATATTAACCGTTTTCTCTAGGAGAAGGTCCGAGCCAATCAGTGGCACGTGATAAGCTGTTATTAATAGCTGTATTATTACATCACAATATTTGCTCTTTGAAATAATTTTACCAATTATTTACGAAAACAAGAAAATACAACGACTAATGTTTAAACCATATACTGTACGATTCGAATAAGATTTTAAGTTCATTTGACTCTTCAGTAACAGTGTTGAGCTCGGATGTGACCTATATACAATCCTAGATAATGCCGAGAAAGACTTCAGGGTTGTCAATCAATATCATAAAACTGTACGAATCTTTCCCTATGAGAATTATATTTAATATTTTACCTCATCACGTGATGTTAAGTACGTGTATCTAAAAGAAAACCTTATAATTAAATAATGGTTTATATTTGCCGTCAAGCTACGTCCGCTAATATATACATACATATGTACATATCCCCGAGTTTATGCATATTTTGGTCCTTCGTCTTACTTTTTTTTGGTTTCGGGAAAATATCCTATTTTTGACGGGTTCCCCTGGGCCGGGGGGACTGAGGGACATCCCTCATGGATTACCACATGGTAATCCAGGAAATATGTTTGGCCATTCGACTACCCACTAAAAACCACCGTTGTTCTCCTATCGCCTACGCCTGGGCCCATGGATTTGTGGCCTGCTGATCTCATGGCCCGAGCTGGCGCCAGCCCACCCTTTGTATCAGGGCGAGCTTCTTCTATGTTTGTAGCACCAACGTTTCGTCCCTCTGGCGCTCTCCTTTGTCAGCTCTAAGGAGTTGAAGGGGGCCGCGGAACAACACGCGGTCCTCGTCTTCGCGGCAATGGTACGGGCGGCGGATCCTGTGCTAATTAGCTACTGCTCCCGCTCCGCCGTCTCCTTTGCGGACATAACTGCTTCGCAGAAGGAGGCGATGGCCGGCAATCCAGTCCATCCAGGTCCTTCGCCTTCCTTTTTTTCCCCCCGATCGACTATTTTGCACATTTTTTACATCAGTCCTTTAGTTGGGAGCGTCTTGGACGATATTTATCCTTTTTTTATTTGATTCTTACTCAGAATTACCCGAGGACTCATTTGATTTAAGGCACTTGTTTCCTGCGACAGATGTGACCGGATCACATTCGCTGCTCATAACACAGTTGTACATTATGATACGGTTACGTCAGTTACTGTTAGTTCTGTATATCCTCATTTTGGATCTTATTCACAAAAGGGACATCCAACATACAGTCATGCCTTTCCTGAATAACTTGAAATTTGTAAATCAGTCCCACCATTAAACGGATAACACAGACTGGTAATCTTGGTGGCCGTTCCGTCAAACGTACACTCATTTCGTTTCTACACTTTTCCCTGTAGTTAGGTAAATCATCATGAAAATGAATATAAAGTAAAATAAAGAAAATTTATTTAATTTTCACAAAATTCAACAATGAATGCCATGGTGTCTTTTTTTCTTTCATTTTATGAAATGGGATAAAAATCACCATAGAAAATGTGTCGGACTTTTAGTTATTAAAAACCCTTTCTGTCTTTTGTTTTCACGCTGACGACAGCTTTAGACTCCAATATACTAGTAAAAGATTCGGACGCACTTGAAAACGATTGTAAGAATTAAATTGTATTTGTTCTAAATAAATGTATTTCCTTTCTTTCCAAATTTAATTTGCTACGGTGGATGAATTAAAGGACCCAGAAAGACCTCACTAAAAACTCCTATGTCCGCGGCAGCCTTTATATCTGTGACATTGTAGACAAACTAAGAGATTCGCCTTTGTATGGCTACGTTTAACGGCAACCAGTTACTTACGTGGGTAATAAATCTCGTATCATGCCACCTCCAACAAGCTCTTGTAGGAGCGACAGTCACAAAAATCCTGGCTTAACTTTGTGAAGGGTGTTATGCATGCGAAATGCTGAAGACCGTGTGAAGCAGAAAAAAAAATGGAAAATGTGTCGAAGCGGAAATTTTACTTACACCAGGAATTTAAGGATATGATAATAATGAAACTAGCGTCTTAGCACAAAGTGGATGAATATCATAAATATATTTTCTCCACAAAACAATATTCTTTGAATTGATTTGTGGAGTCTGGCAACCCTATCTAATGGTAACGTATCACGTTCTCCGAACACATTGAAGGCTTTAGATGACCTGAAATCTATATTTCACACACTATAGTACCCAGACAATGTTTAAGAGTGGAGTAGAGCATTATTTAATGGAACTGTACATATTTAAAAGCTTAAGAAAACGTTTTATAAACGATAATTAAAACATGGATTTTAATTTTCTACTCGTATTCTTAGCACTAACGGCATGCAGTTTATACGAAAATGATTTTTTTATACTTGTATTTGATCCTTGAGTAGGTGAAAATAGTTTTGATGTATATGCTTCAATTTCACATATTTATGGTTGAAAGTAAATCCTGCCTTAGTGATTGTATCTACTACTGCACTGTAATGTCTTTATTAAAAAAAACAAAAACCTAGATAAATACCCACTTAAGCTTAAGATATCATTCATAATTATTGTAAAACATATTTACAACTTCAACATAACCTATACTTGTAACTATAATGCTCATATGCGAGTTTCACTGGCTCGGCAAAGTCCATGTTTATCACTATCCGATACATCGGCGGCGACATGTATTATGTAGGTATCGTGTAAATGCAATGTGTTGTATAATAAAAGTAAAAATAACACAAATATCCTAACACTGTGTTTAATATATTAGATATAATTCTCATATTATGAAATATTTAAATCCGTACGAAAGGCAATAATAAATATGTGTTTTCTTTGTTACAGGGACGGGGACAAATGCAAACAATTTGAATATGGTATGTTACGCACGTTATCAACTCACGTAATTGTAAAAAGAGGATAATTAAGTTTCCTTTAATATTTTTATATTAATCAAAATTGAAAATATATGGTATATTCAGATCCACAATAATCTTTGAATAGCTTTGGGTTAGAATTTTTGCCTCGTTACTACATTCATAGCATACCTAGGCCTCCGAAGTGATAACTTCGAATGCAAAGTGGGTAAGTGGTTATAAGAATCCCCATCAAATAAATTCAAAATTCGCAGATATCTTGAAATATTCACCACGTACAATTTCCTTTGAAGAAATATTAACAGTTTCATAATTAAAACGGAGTTTCGAGTAACCGACATTTCATTATCATTATCTAGCTTCAGTATTTGTTTACAGATCCGATATGGACGACGAAATTCAATTATCAAGAAAAGAAAATGAAAATACACTTTCTTGTTGACTTGGTCGATTAAAGCAACTGTGATGTATATGTTAGGTTGGGAATGGTGAAATTTTTAAGGTGTTAGGGATTAATGGTAGCCGCATGGAGACGCGCGTGCAGATGAGTCAGTCGCTGCCTGCAAAGCATCACCGCCCGGAGGCAACCTATAGGAGTTGCTCGCAGTCTTTGCCACTTGATATTCTGTAAGTGATAAGTTTTTAATAACACCATTTTATTACACTTCACTAATCTGGAGTAGTTGCAATAGCGTACGTATCTTTTTATGGATCAAGATGTACATATATTAAATTAGATGGAGTACTTTTAACTAAATATTGTATGTACTGAAGTAAATACCTTCTGATTGTTTAATGTCAAAAGGAATACAGAATAGTTTCTTTTCTTTGGTAACTGTGACGTTGGACTTGTGACTTCTTGCGACGCCTTAGAGACGAGACCAACAATCCTTGGTCAAGGTAAATTCAGATAGTATCATTTATGAAATACTATATTAATATTAAACATAACCATGACACCTCATTATAGGTTCCTTTATTCAATTGAACTTGGAAACACTTACCTACACATATAAATTATAATAATGTTTAATTGTTTATATTGTGTTTTTAATTAAACAGTAAATATAATTATGCTTCGAGTTCGTGAAATAATAAATTAATTTATTAAAATGAAACTTGTTCAACATTGTGATTTGATAATTTGATGTAACGAAAAAACGATATCAAAAAGAGACAAGCATATTTATATATAGGATTTAGCCTGCGAGAGAATGAGATATAATACAAGTATCCAGTGTTTTCTATAATTAGTCTACTCTACATGTGACTACACATACATTATGAAATGTAATATTTTGCAATAAAATATAAAATAATTTTAGAGCCTAGTAAAAATATTATATTGTAAAAATAATAAACCTTATAATTTATTCTAATATTCCTGGTTTATATGTGTCATTCTCTCGTAGGCTATTTTTCTGTAATTTCATTTCTGCCGAATGTGAATTGCACACATACGCTTTTTGTATGTTAATTTTAAGGTTATATATAACTAATATATTATATAAAAATATACACTCATTAAATGAAGAACTACATTTACCGGTAGTTATTTACGGGTATGACGCGTAATGCAATTCAGTATAATATAGTTTGTATGGTATAATGTAAAATAAAATACCAAAAGATAAGGAAAAGAAAATGGAACGGGAGTGAATTAAAGGAAGGGGTAGACCAAAAAAGAGATGACATAAAATATAATATGCTAAAAAAGATTTGCCGACCGCATTTTTGTGGAATAAGGACACGGGGAAGAAGCAGAAGACAGTTTGGATGGTATCTGTTACCGTTAATGATGTCTCTACACCATCTTTTTATGAGCAAAAGATTGATTTGGGTTTTTATGTAGATGGTTGCCAAGGGCGTCGTTCCGCCCGGCGGAGGGCGAGCTGGCGGACTGCGTGCTCGTAGTGGGGGTGTCGCGGCCGAAACTCGCCGCGGCCCTCCTCTCTGTAACGCTTTTATCACTCTTCCTCACGTTCCACGTTCTCTATGACAGCGCCTTGTACAGTATACAGGTAAAATCAGTTTCTTTTTTGTGTTTTAAGACTGTGACGTTGCGTCTACATTGTGACATCATAATGGGTATTCCAGTGACCAGCGTCAGTGCTCAGAGATTTACTTAGATTGCGTCAATGGTCAGGTGAACTGAATTGAGTCCCACTAAGGGCTTTGGCACTCGATCAACTACAAGGCCGTGCACTCAGCTAAATGACGGATGTTGCTCTGACGCAAGGTTTTCCTTTCTTGTCTTTAGTATGAATATTACAAAGGGTTTGTTCTGATCTGGGTAGAAGTGTTCGTTAATTTTATGTTTCTGAAAAATTACTGTGACACAATCATGTTTTTCTATAATGTCTTTAAAAAATTATGAAGACTACTTGTTTGGGAAATAGTTTTAGATAGTCTACTTCTTAGAATGCGAGCATATAAAACAGCTCAACATGTGATTAAGCGTTCATATATAAATTTCATTTTAATAAACAGCTATAATTGTAATTTATAAAAAAAAACGTTTTACTTATGGAAATGTTAAATTAAATCTCGACAAAAACAAACAACTAAAAGGATTTTCTAACAAAAGAATCCGATATAATCTATATAAATAAAAAGGATCTTCGAAATGTACGTACGCTAATCACGTTCGAATGACTGTACCAAATTGGATGATTCTTTGTTTTATGCATTCGTTATTGTTAGGACAAGGTTTGTATAGCTGAAAATTATAAAAAAGTGTTTTACATTAATTATTTTAATGTTATTATACAACATAGTCGTTCTCAGGATAGCAGATCAAGTGACAGTTGACTTCAAACTGTGACAAGTGACTTCAAACTGATACATCAATGCCCTTATGAGTCTCAAACCAGACAAAAGTGGTTCAGAGAAAACTCGATACTGTAAATTATTTCGCAGTGTCGGCTTTTACCCTTTTGCTAGAGTTACTTCAAAGGTTCCGGTTGGACGGTGCAAGGTGCGTGCTCCCGCAGGGCGTGCCAGCCGAGCCCAGCCCGTCCAAGGGGCATATCGCACAACCCGTAATCGTAATTAATGTTCTCCGCCGTTCTCCAGATAACATGACAGTCATACCACAAAAAACTGAAAAACCAGATGTTAAGCTTCTGATAATTTTTATACCTAAGCTTTGTAATCGCAGTAGTACAGTGGAAATCCAATATATTTATATCTTAAGTCAAGTTAAGATACAGTGGTGATACAGAAAAATGTAATATAGGAAATTATAATACAAAAAATCAAAGTCAAACAAAGAATCTAATCTAAATATGCCGCCATAGTAACCTTATGTTGCGATCCGCCATAAGATCAGATTCTAGCTCCCTTATACGGGCGATAGCGTGTTAGCTGTGCCACTGGCGACTCAAAAAATTATAGGCTATAGCTTAATATTAAGTAGGCCATCAGCCTGCCTGTTGTTCTACAACAATAAAAAAGAACAAAAAACTCAAGTTCTTAAAAGGACCTGGGTACCAAATCTATAAGGAGATGATCTTTCCTACAATTTCTGCTGTGTTGCATGTAATTGCGTGGCATTAGCTTTTGAAATATTCATAAAAATTTCAATATAGATTCAAAATCAACGATTTCTTTTTAAAATTGCCAACGATTTTTGTGCGCTTAGTATTTTATGGAAGAGCCGTCTCGCTATATGACACCCTTGTTGTTTCGCTACAAAGTTATGGCGGTTTTACGACTTCAACCACATAATACATGGATCGGTACATCTAGGAAGTATGTTTAATTATTCGCATAAATTACGGAGCTTGTAAACGCTTATCAACTAAACTGTTCATGTTGCCGTATTTAAGGGTTATAATTCACATGATATTAAAATTATTAAACTTCAGCCACTGTTTATTTCATTCATTACCATTTATTTTTCAATTAAGTAATATTAAACTTTTTCCATTCTAATTCATAACATAAAAATGTCCTGTCAGTCTGTTCCGTTTTCACGCCTAAGCCGCAGAACCAATTTTGATGGATTTCGATATATACATAGATTGTATCTTGGAGAAAGACATAGACATTTTTAATTTATGTGGCAGAACAACCATTTCCTGGGCCAGCGAGTACAATATATATATCAAGTTGATTTACCGTAAATCTTCCAAGTATAATAATTATTTATTAACCGCAATTTGTCAACCACAAAATTTCATTGTAAATTACTTTTATACAATGTACAATAAAGTGTTATCTATCTATCTATTATTATTGTATAATGGGACAATTCACACAGATCCATCTAGTCCCAAGGTCTCTAGCACTTGTATTATGGGTACTAAATAACTGATATAATAATTATATACCTTTCTTTTGAAAAATAAATAATTATTATTCTTAAACACCCAGACGCAGGATGGGGATCGAATCCATGATCTCCACAGGTATTCCGACGTGCGTTAGCCGTCATGCCACTGAGGTCGTCATGATTGTAAAAAAAATTAAACAGAATATAATTTGTAAAAAAATAAATAGACGTGCGTTGCCATTTTTTGAATCGCAGGGTATTAATATATGTTTCTGCGGGAAGCCGTTTTAATAAAAAAATTGTATTCCAAGCTATATTATTTTATAGCAGCGCGACTTATGCTGCGAGGCTGTTTTGTCATACGTCGACAACCAATCTTTTCTTTATATCTGAATCATTTCATATCATAAATTGCCAGTCACGTTTATGACAGATAAATAACGTTCTACCCAGTTTTCATCACGCATATGACAGATTTGCATCAACGGAAATTGATTCGAAGATAATCTCATCTAATCAGAACATCGATTGTGAGTGGATTGATCATTTTGCCGCCAATTCATCGATGTTTAATATTTTTGAATGCAGAACATTTAATTACAGAAATGCAAGTACTTTGTGTCACTGACTTTTTAATTTGTAAATAGTACGATATAGGACGTAAAAAATTTGTAAATAGTACGATATACGATATAGGATGTAATAGGACGATATAGTAAAAAAGTTATGTTTATTATTTATTTCCATAATTAAATTAAAAATAAATATTCTTTTTTTATTGCTTAGGAACAGCAGGTAGGCTGACGGCCAACTTAATAGTAAACAGTTACCGTCACCTATTAATGTTTGCCAGGGTAGGGGCACCACGAACACGCTGTTGTCCCATAGGGATACAGGAACCTGGGTCACTAATACCGGAACGCAACACAAGGTTATCATGACGGCATACTTATAGACTAAGGGTGGTTGCCATCCAAACGGGCTTGATGCCCTAGCACGTAGCTAAGGTTGTTTTGTCGCCTTTTACGACAGGCTGACCCCGGCCGCAGGAGTTAGTATTCTTACTCCGACAAAATCTATCTATAAATACACTAAAATACAAAACACATTTAAATATGATGAAAACCAAATGAGATTCATGACACGCGTTCTTCAATTATTATTTTCAAATATATTATTGTTAAATCAAGTTGGCAATGATAATTGTATTCGTAAAATCAAGAAAGGTTTTTTTTGTAAAGACGCAAAACTTTTTTAATACGTTTTAAGAGAAAACACACTAATGTATAATATATAGGTAAAATTAACTGCTAGTGTTAGTAAGTAACGACTAACTAATTTTATATTCTTGAACTTCGATTATCGTTGACCAGGCCGCCAGCATGGCTTCGACTGCAAATGAGCATAGAAAGATCCTACAGAGCCAAGATTCGAGTAGTCGGGTGATCAACCATCCGATGGCATTGAGAAAGCGACTACGACCACCCAAACAGCCAAGGCCGGCACGCAGACTCCCCCAGGTACGTAATTCGAATGTAGCCTTGATAATATTACCATCTATAAGTTATTTGAATAACTTAATAAATAATAATAAATTACGAAATAAACAAAATAAAAATACGTTTATTCGATTGACAAAAGAAGATTAGCTAGCTATAAAGGGACTAAATACTCAATAAAATAGTACATAAAATAATTTTTTTCTTAAATTAAAGATAAATAATTAACTACTTACATCAATAAATTGATGAATATATATCAAAGGGAAAGAGAGAAATAATTATCTAGTCTAAATTTATAGAGAAATTGTACTCGTATTGCTTCCTTGACTAGTTTTGGATTAAAAATATTTATGCGTTATTCCTAAAGTTCAAATAAACTACATACAGATACGTAATGTGATATTTGATTCACAACTTAAAAGTATTTCGAAAAATGCATAATTTCATAAAAAAGTAATCATTATAAAAATTCTAAGTACACGCTATAAAAAGTTATGATAACTTAGCCGGAATGTCTCTTCGGCAATAAAAAAGTTTATTAAAATTATTATGTGATCGTTTTTATAGGAAAACTTGAATTAACGCGAATCACACCTTGAATTAAAGCTAATAAATTTGACGTTCGTCTCTAAACAAATAAACAATATATTTCAGGCTATTATTACGGAGGATAGAGGCAAAAATCACTCTCTCAGTGTTTGAAAGTTTCTGTCGCGAAATGCGATAAATAAAGGTAGTGCCACAATAGCATCGGTGTAATTTTGAACTACCCTAATAGTTGAGGTTTTCAATACTGTACTGTCATTAACTTCGTCTACAGCAGCTACTTTCATAACATACAGTTGTAGCTGCGCTAGCGCCCCTTTGGCATTTACAGCGACCAGGGTGGACACTTTTTCAACTTGTCCCCCATATGAGATAATATTCCTTGCCTCTACCCTCCATAGCTATGAGTAATACTAACATTTTCGTCTTATACGAGGAATAGACAAATATCCATACCGTACTGCATCGTCATTTGTGTACCGCTTAAAGCGCAATTTAGTCAAGTCAGTATAAGAATAGTAGTTCTAATTATAATTTTTTTAATGAAATGTGTAGTTTATATTGCTTGAATTTTGTATAGAACCTAAAATCAAGTATGTCTTTATTTTTAAAACTATATCTTATTTTTGTTCATATTTCTAATTTAATTATGAAATTCCAAACGTGTATACGAAAGCTAAAGAAAAAGTTGAATTAAAATATTTTTAAACGCATATAATTGAATTTTTTATTACACATTTTACTAGAGTAATATCTTTATTATAAAAGCATGTTATAATAAAATTGAAATTTATATGAAATAAGATTTTTAATAGTTTTAAAATGGATATAATGTATTATTTCAAAACTCGAGAAACAGCCTGTGTTTTAGACTCCAGTAAAATTAGCTATAATCATTGGTGAGACACCCAAGTATTTGTTTGTGAGCATTCAAGAAATTTTGCATCAAATTATATATTACTAGTTAACCCGGCAAACGTTGTTCTGCCATATGAATAAAAAAACTTAGCCTGTCCTTGTCCAAGGTTCAATCTATAATTAAACCGAAATTCATCAAAAGTGGTTCAGCGGTTTTGGCGTGAAAGCGTAACAAAGGAACAAACAAACTCATTTTCGTATTTATAATATTATCGATCAATATCAAGTTATATATTATTTTTCGTTTGAATGAGTAACATAAAACAAGTAGTGAGTAACATATTATGAACAGAAGTTACAATGTAAGTTAAATTATAGGTTATTTTGTTGATAGCTACTATCCGGATGAGTTTACGATGTAAATTTTGATTAACATCGCCTGCTTTGGCAGGCGCAGTTTCTAATTTTATGAAAAACCCCGTTGGCACTTTTAATGATGATTTACGATAATAGTGACTACAAACACCATCTGTTTCTCATCAAAATAAAAAATTGGAACATATATTTAAATTACAACTTTAGGTTTATTACAGGCTTTGATAATCGGCGTACGTAAATGCGGAACACGAGCACTCCTTGAGATGCTCTATCTCCATCCAATGGTACAGAAGGCATCAGGTGAAGTCCATTTCTTCGATCGAGATGAGAACTACGCGCTTGGACTGGAATGGTATAGGAGTAAAATGCCACTGTCATTTAAAGGGCAGATCACAATTGAGAAGAGTCCTAGCTATTTCGTTACTCCTGAGGTAGGCAAATCAATAAATTATTATTATTATATTAAATCAATAAATAAATGTATTTCACACAGCGCCACTTAGTCCTAAAGTAAGCAATAAAACGCTCGTATAATTAGTACTAGACAACTGACATACTTTTTAAAATTAATATGGTATAGGTACATAAACTCACATTCTTTAGATGGGTCGGAATGCCCACGGGTAAAACCCGTGGGCATTCCGACGTCTTTAATTCTTTGTGTCATGAAGGTAGTTTTTCAAAATATTAGGTTTTTACCTATGAAATTGCCGTTCTGCAGTACTGGCCATTTCAAATCAAAATAATTTTTATTTGCCTAAGAATTCTAATTTAAAATTAATTTTATTTTAAAAACATGGAATTCTGTTTCCAAAACTAGTCATTTGTTTATTGATTAGTGTTACATTTTCATCGCATTTCAATCTTTTTCGTCATCATGGACGATACATTAAAAATTCGAGTAATTATGTGTAATATGAGTACCGTCGTGGCAGCAAGGCGACACAAGCGGCACGCAACATCAACGACGTTTACGGAGCTAACACTACAAACCAACGCACCACCTGTTATTGGTTTGCTCGCTTCCGTTCTGGGAATTTATATAATAATATAAATATAATAATATTGTAATTTTTTTAATAAGTTAAAAAAGTAAGAGCAAATTGTTCTTGTTTTATTGTTAGATTATTGAATGAAATACATGACATTACCAACGATATCCATACCAGTCTAAACATTACGTTTAATCATCAACATCCTCATCTTAGCGTTGAATCCTGGTTGCAACCCAAACTCTCGCTTCAGCGCCCGGGGTCCGCTTTCCGACTTTTCTTTTCCACTTCGCACGATCTTCGGCATATCTGGTGGTCAGTCCATTGGCACGCATATAAACCCCTACGACGTCAAGCCAGCATATTTTGGATCTACCCCTCCTGCCGGGGCCCGGCGGTGGCGGCATGGCCAAACATTAAATTTTGTTCCCCACATAAGTAGCTGGTTGCCGTAAAACGTGGCCATACCAGCGAAGGCGACACTCCTGCAATTTATCCGCAATGTCACGGATATGAAGGCTGCCACGAATGTGAGAGTTCCTAATGCAGTTCTTCCGCGTTACTCCATCATACACCGCAGCATATTCATCTCCGTGACTCGCAGTGTCTGTTTGTGTCGCTCCAGCACCTGCCACGCTTCACATCCGAATAAAAGGACAGGCCTAATGATGGTCTTATAGACCTCTCCCTTCAATTTAACCGGTATTATAGGGTCACAGATGACACCAGTCACCTCACGCAATTTGGTCCACGCGACAGCAATGCGTGCCTTAACGTCGGAATCAATGTCACCAGACGCGTGAATTACAGATTCCAGGTATTTCACCTATTCCGTGCGCTTGACAGTATTGCTGCCTATGCGCACGGGTGAGGGATCTGTGGAGTTGCAGGTCAAGTAATCGGTTTTGACCACGTTGAGTTTTAGACCGCTGTTCTCAAGTGATTCCTTCCACACCTTCATACGTCCCACCAACCTACCCCTGTCCGAATCTGCCAGCGCGAAATCATCAGCATACATGAACAACCATGGGGGCTGCTCATGTGAGTTTCTAATGCTGTCTGACAGTACGTCTAATACCACGCTGAACAGAAACGGACTAAGGACGGATGCCTGACGTACTCCGACAGTGATGGGGAAGGATTTTGTATCACCAACAGCGGTCCGAACCACGGAATCGGAATCGCGGTACATGTCTCGGCATAATGTCAATATAGGCCTCTGGAATCCCACCAGATTATCACGCGAGGAATACAGTCGAAGGCCTTCTGTAAGTCGAGAAACAGGCAATGCAGAGGCGTATTCTTCGACCAGGGCGAAACCCATATTGACATTCCAATACTAAACATTAAGTTTAGTATTAAATTATAATTTTTACATCTATCAAATATTCATTTTAACGATGCTTTGATCTTTGAAACACGATAACGATTGTTTTTATTCTCACTAACATAATATTAGATACAGGTGCACTTACTTTTCTTAGAAAACGTTTCCAATTTCCTCGAGAAAAACGATTTGAAGGCAGACATTTTCCGCTTGAAAGCGGGCATATAAAAATATTCTCTTCGACTGATGACATCCTAAATGTAATTTCCAAGCATTTATTCGCTACCTCTATGTTTTCATACTGTTTGTACGAGAAAAAGGATGACGTTATTTTTAGATTTAGATTATAGTTTATAAAACTATACCAGTACAGCATATTGATCATGATATAGTTGGTTTATAGTTGGAATTCAATGAAGAGCCTTAAGTTTTATTGATTTTTTAACGTATACTCATATATGTTAATATATACATAAAAATCATATGTACTACTAACAGAGTAACTTAAACAGACTTTTTATTATTCGAACATTATTAAATATTTCACTTTTTACAATTTTTACTTATATGACCGACTTCTTCAAGATTCCAAGTTCAAGTGAGTTTGATGCTGGACTAAAACCCTCGCTCACCGCCAAACCGCTTTCTTTTTTAAGGCCTTTTCCGGTGATTGGTAAGCTGTCCCACGATTGGATGACGATGCTACGCCAGCGTCCTCTACAAATTTTTAGAACTAACACACAATATTTGTACTAATTCAAACAGGAAGATCTATATCTATACACAAATTTAAACAATTTAAATATTCTAAACTCTATTTTGTTTATGTCGCGACGAAGGCGACATGTATATGTAACATATTATATCCCGGCTCTTAAAATCTTTAAAAATATAAGTAATTGAACTTTAATTTCCATAAACACAACATGTGTCTCACAATTGTGATTTATTTTGTAATAGTAAAGGCCTTGGCAATAACGAAACGGTTCAGCCCAAGAGCATACTCGAGAAGACTCCAACGGTTCGACTGCTGCATAGGGAGGACGTGTGAGCTTCTTGGCGTGGAACTGATTTTAATTTACGATACTACCGTTTGCAACGTATTGAATCAGTAAGAAAGGAAATGGTTAAACAAGCTCGGATTATTGCGGGCACAGGTAGTGGAATCTTGCGAGCCTGGATCTTGGTTAATTATTTGACCGGCCAGGGATTGTGATGTTGAACTGTTAAGAAGAACTTTCTGGCCACGCTATATCTTGTATGAATTCGTCCACTCTTCTAATGGAAGACTGTATCATTGTTTGAACTATTCATTTATGTAGATTATGTCTTACTAACTGAAGGCATTTCCTACAAAAATTGTAAAAATAATCTACAAGTTGTAGTAACGTAACAGTCTCTTAACACCCTATCCAATTTGATTTTTTCACCTCCCTTCATTTCCCTTCTATCTATCCTCTTTTTTAAGATTGTCAAAATACATCATGGCGTCGCAAACGTCAAATTGATGTTAATTGCTTATCCGTATTTATAAAAAGTAGCCATATATTCTATCGTCTTAAAATAAGAAGTAACTGGTGAAATATGGTAAACAAGTAACAATTTTTTTTACTCACTAAACATCATTTAAGGAATCCATTTTTGCAAAAAAAAATTGTATGTCAAAAAAATATTTCATTCCCAGGAAAATATGATAATTAATTCAATCGTACAGAATAGTCATATGGTGCAAACTCCGTACGTTAACCTGTTATTACCTGTCTCTGTCCCTCCCGCGTAAATGAGTAGTGCGTATTCGCTCGCCCGGTGCAATGACCGCCGTCCTCGCCCGCTTACTAGGTCATTGCCAGTTTTTCGCTGTACCGATGGAGAGGTCATTGACACTCTCGCGCCGTATTATGTAAATTGCGAGTTCTTTGAATGACTTTGTGATGCTGATTACTCAACATTTTTGTACTATGCGATACTAAACTAAAATACACGTTTCTCATAACTTTTACTAAAGATTCTTCTGTGTGAATTTGTACGGGTTTGTCAAAGTCACCCTATATAAGCATGAATAAATTGTATTAAATTGAATTCATCAGATCAACCACAGCTAATCCAACGATGTTACCCATAAACATTAAGTAATGGTGAAATCATTTAAAGGTACCAGAACGCGTTCGTGCCATGAACTCTTCAGTTCGACTGCTCCTTATAGTGCGTGAACCAGTAACTCGTGCCATATCCGATTACACGCAACTGCGAAGTCGCGCAACTCCGTCTGCACCGGCGCATCCCGCCCTCACAAGCCACTCTTTACCAGACGCAGCGAAACCTTTTGAACATCTAGCCATATCACCTGATGGATCAATTAATATCGCTTACAGGTAAATTTCTAAAATTAAATAATTTAAAATGTTCATGTTTTATAAATTTACGTTCTGTTATATATTCAATCAGTTTTATATTTCAATACTTATTTTGAATATCTTCTATACTTGTTTTTTTTTTTATAATATATATAGATCTATACAGATTTCAAAGCACAAAGATTAATTGATTTGTATTTCTTTTAAGAAGCTTTTATAATATTGAAAGGATCGGCATTTTTTATTGATTTCAAATATTTTTGATGATGCTTTTAGATTTGACATAGATTAGATTTTATGACAGATTCTGAATTTAGAATTTTTTAAACAGACACAGAATCTGCTATATTTTACACGAGTATAACTTTATTTTCATTTCCGTTAGGCCTATAGCAATATCTTTGTACCACGCATATCTCCATCGGTGGCTTGAAGTGTTCCCTCGGGAGCAGATACTAGTTGTAAACGGTGACCTGTTGATCGAGGATCCAGTGCCGCAGTTACGTCGGATCGAAAAATTCCTTGGCCTTGAGCACAAGATTGGTAAGTAATCCTAATTTAATAATGAGTCGTTAATTAATCAACTTAATTTTTTTTAGTCAAAACTATGTAGATATAAAATTCTTGACTGTAATTGTAATTTCTTAAGATTCAAATCGCCCGTCCAGAATATAATCATGGAATGCCTCCTCCTTCATTGAATTAAAATTAAATAGTTGCTAGATGTGTAGCAGCCTCATCAATCGAGTATAAATCGGACTTCCGCATCTCTTCTGCTGGGTGCCGCTGGATATGAATTAATTTTTCTACTCATTATTTAAGTGCGTAGTTACTAAATAAAATTATATCTTTAGGATTATTTAAAATTAATCCTAGTAAAGTAATTGCCAGTTTATTTTTCTTGTATTTTATTGATTGCATCCTATATTCACTTTATAGCCCGAAGTATAAGTATTACCACAGAGTAATATTCGGTCTTTTTTCATGGTAGTCAGTGGTTTTTTTTTATCAAAAAAGGACATAAAATGAAAGAGATTTTGTTAAATATTGATTTGTACCGAAGCACCTGCTGTTAGACTTTCACTATTCTGTAAAAGCGTTCTTCTTCTTCTGAGCGTTCAACTTTTTCGGTGTAACTAGCAAAAAGGTAATCACTTTTAATTCTAAAAAAGTGATGGGGTAGCCCTCTACTTAATTCTGATCAAAATCAAAATATACTATTAATACGCATAGTTTTAAATATTGCAAATATATAAACCAGCTCAGAATAAATGAAGTAAAAAAGAGTCCTAAATATTTTATGTTTTCTTTGTACCAAAGTGCTTGTTTTATTTACAACAGGGAGGAAAAATTTCTACTTCAACGAGACAAAAGGTTTTTACTGCCTTCGTAACGACACCACTGACAAGTGTCTCAGGGAAACTAAGGGTCGCAAACATCCTCGGGTCGACCCGGCGGTCGTCACAAAACTTAGGAAATTCTTTATACAACACAACCAGCGGTTCTACGACTTAGTTGGCGAAGATCTCGGCTGGCCCGAGGACTAAGGGAATCGCATCTGTCAATGTCAACTCAATCGATTAAAGATGGCGGTTGATCTGTCAATTTATATGACATGGGTCTCGCAAATACAATGTCGCTAATGAAATGCTTAGTTTCGATTTTGATTTTATATACTGTAAAAATGTTAATTGTTTTACTTGTTACTCGATTTTAAACCTCGTTCTTATCAATAACGATATTTATTATTGATTTATTTAATATATTATTGATTTATGAAACGAATATTTAAACAAAAATTCTCATACTTCTTAGAATAAATTCAAATAATTTCTTGGATATTTATTATTAAAGCAACTCATAAAATATCAGCCATCTTTAATTTATTTGAGGAATAAAAGTGATTGGATAGGATAACCTTGTGATGAAAATACATATCAATGTATTTAATTATACATAATTTATTGAAATTAATACATATCACTAGTCTTAAACCTTTTTAAATCATTTACGTATACATATAATATTATAGAGTAAGCTACTTAGATATGTCAATGTTCGAACTGCAAAAATTTTTTTTATTGAACTAAATACAGCTTTGACAGTATTCTAAGTAAATTAACATTATAAAATGTCGGTCTTGCATTAAATATTAGATTCATATTTTAATTTATTTCGGTGAAGGACTACGTTTGACTTAAATTGCAAGAAAGGGAATAAACAATATGAGATATTTTATATTTATTATTTTATAAATACTTTAGGTAAATTGCTAATAATAGTACAAAACATGTAGTCCATTTCTTGAAAACAATGGTAGGAATTTCTACTATTGTAGTTTATGTTTATGAGTCTTAGTTTAGTTTAACTAGATTTGGATTTGGATTGAACGTTTCAAATTGTATCTTTTCTGAACTGAATTTTCGGATAATCAAGCTATCAAACAATGGACAGCTATTAAAATAAAAAGGAACCATAAACAGTATGTAGTATAAACAATTATGCTTTAAACTATTTATGAAATCATTGATTCGAGTTTTGCGAATGAAAAAAATATTGTCCATATAACATTAATATAATGTTATATGGTGTTTTTTTTATTTTACGTTTTTCTATACAACGTTTTCATATTTACAAATATATATTCCAATAAGATTCATGAAACATTTTTCATTAATCTGGGTATCGTTGCACTTAATTAATAATGTCATTAAATAATATAAAATATTTGTTAGAAATGCGATTGCTATAAAATAAAGCGATATTTTAACCATTTTTCGATAGTAATTCAATTATTATTATCATTATAAATCTCATCGACCACCACTGAAATCTTGAGCAATATATTTTTATATACAAATAATTTTTCTTATACAATAATTATAAAGTAATTTGAAATGTATATTTTGTTTATTTAATGACACAAATTATATTAGATAATATTAAATTAAAACAATAATATATAAATTAAGTAGTGAATGTTGTATAGTTTCGCTTCGACTTTTAACTTTTTAGGTGTTATTGTTGTTTGGTCGTGTATAGTGTCTTAAACTTGTATTTTATTATTAAGGCAATAATATTATTCTAACACTTAATTTGTGGTAATTGAACTTTCCGACTTACAGTTGGATGAAACTCTTAAATTCTGTCATGTGTTAATAACTCATGTCAGACAAGACATCTTTTTTTGGTACTTATGCAAATGAATATTGGAGAAAAATTTAAATTTGGTTTAAAAGATGTTACAAATAAAAAGAAACACTGTATAGCGAAATTGATTATTTATTGGGTATTTATTTATTCAAAAAGATCCGTGTAATCGTTTTAATTATCACAAGTTATGTATTGGAATAAACATAGTGTAATTGATAAAAGTTTAGCAAACAAAACTATTTATTCAAATATTACAACAAAATTTTAAAATAGCTCTGCATCGTAGCAAAAATATATATAAAAAAAATATTATTCAAAATTTAAAATACGAGGATCACTAAATGCCGTATTAACTTAATACAATTTTTCGCCAATCTGCAATTTCACAAATGTTTATTATATAAGTATAATTTATTTAATATGAAGAGAGTTTAAAAATTCGACGCGGGTTTAGAAGTATTCTATTTAAGTGTAACGTTCAAGACTGAAGAGTTAGGTCATTAAGAATATTATTAGCGTAAAATGTCCATAGTTAGTACGCAAAATACACCCACAGGCGCTGATTAATTGTAAGTTATTGCGAGGTTTTTATAATACGATTCCAAATGCTATCTCGCTTCAAAAATTACTCTCTCATTTCCATTAGCCACTATATAGTTTATAGTGTTTTACTTTATCTCGCTAAATTTCATGAGTGTTATTTTGTACAGTCATGACGCTGTGATCTTGTATATTGTGACAGTGTTACTATTTTTTATTTATTCCGTATTGTCATATCAATATAATTTCGTATTTTTTACAACTGCAACATTTTACATTTTTGTATTAAAAGATAACATAAGCGTGATAAATCAAAAAAGGTATGTTGAGGACCTTAATTGAAATTCTAAAAGAAGATTTTGAACTTTAAATTAATTTTGTTCAAATCTATATAATTCAGAATATAATAATATTTATAAAACAGTCTAAAAATAATCCCGTCTGATCATCAGGCAACATTTGAACGGATATAAACGAAATTGTATTTATAGAACGGATGTGATAATATCTTAAAATAGAACGACTCCTTTTTTCCCCTTGCGATGTTTACAAACGAGTTTCTATAATAACGCAGCTCTAGTAAAGGATTTTTGTCCGCTAAGTAGGAAATATATTATAATACTTCTTGTCAAAATATCTTCTGAAATAGTGTTTATTTATATATTTATAATACTTGTATATTTAAATTTGAATCACTTTTTAAAAATTGTACATTTACACAATATTAGAAACTGGTATTTGGAATGCTTTGTTGTCGTATTATGGAAACTTTAATAAATGAATTATTTTAAGTAGAAAATTTGCTTCCAAATTCCAATTTCATAATCAACGAATATACGAATGTATATGTTTTCAAATATAATTATAATATGTCACTTATATTGAAACAATATGTGATTAAAAGATAAAGCACTTGCTGCATATTGCCCTTGATTTGGCTAGATTTATGTCTGCCAAAAGTGGGGGTAACAAGAATATCAAGCATATCAAATATATCTAATATTAGGTAATTAATTATAAATTAAATGGATGGTTTTCAAAAATATATTTTATTGTTTAGAAGTAATAATGTATAGATAATTTTAACCACTGTTAAATGTTGTGCACTTTCAGATGTAGATTAAAAATAAGGCAATAATTTTGATAGTAAATATTGTTTCAGACTAATTATTTCATTACATTTCATTTCATATATGTATAAAAGTTACAATACTTTAAATTCTATTAGAAAGTACAAATTGTTTATATTCAAAAATTAATGTCAGCTTATCAAAAGCGTCTAATTATGATTATCTTTTATACATCTCACTTAGTTTGATAAATTTTATATTAAAAATTATTATATTTTTTATCATGCAGTTCCAGCCAGAAGTACTCATAATAAAATAAAACGGGCTATGCTGCAACTTTCCACGAAGTAGGAAAGAATTACTCTCGTTTTAGTATGAACTAAAATTTATATATATGAATAGATAATAGGCATTCAGGGCTGGCAGGTCAGAAAGCGGTCGTTTCCAGAAAACTAAATTTAGCTACGCCTATATCATCTATTTTGTCACGATAAAATGTATACAAAGAGGTTTTGGGGCAAATAAACACGCAATTTTTTTTCTATGATAGTACTCAATATATTACTACGGTCTTCAAACTTCGTATGCCATCTGGATTAAACGGAATTTAAAATGTATATAAAGTCGACTTGTATATGAAATAAGTGTTTTTGTAATATGCGCGTTTATTATTTACTATAGATAGCGTGCGCATTCTTCACTGACATTAATTTATTGAATATTTTATTTAGATATTTATGAGAAATATTATTTAATTTCTACTGTTAATGTTATCTTAATACTTGTAAATATCTTTCAACGTTCTCTCAATTCAGATCTACATTCTTCAATAAATAACATGCAATAAAAACGTATTTTATTTATTCCTTGCTCGCTATGTGTGAGTATATCTCGCTATGTAGAGGAGTGACGTCACGGACAGCGAAGCATTAATATTTGCTCGTGCTTACTTTGATTTTAAAAAATACGTAATCGATATAAGTTTGAATTATAGTATAAATATTTTAAAGAATAGGATCAAGACAGCTTGTTAAAGTGTTTGTGTTGTAATTGTGAATTTAAAATACCTATATTCCTTATTTTACTTTTAATCGCATTCAATGCTGTGATTATTCTTCCCGGCGGGTAGATAAAGAAAATACTATTTTGTAGTGTTTACAAAGTAAAGTTGCATAAAACAATAATATGTCAAAGTGTTTCACATGTGGGAAGTTTGTCGCAGCGTCAGGTGCTGGTGTTGCTAAATGTTCCACCTGCCCCCTTTTTTTCCATAAGGGCTGTGTGGCAATCTCGGGTAATACGGCGGTGTCAAAGACCTGGTACTGCCCTGAGTGTAAAAAAACTACAAGAAAGGGGGACAACACTGCTTCCGTCATAGATGTTAGTGATCTTGACCTACCACCTGGCAGTGCGATTGCGCGCTTCTTATCGTCAGGTCCTAGTCTAAACCCCCCGCAGGAGGAGGAGAACGAGATGCGGGCTATGCGACGTGACTTCGCGATCTACATGCAGGAACTGCGTGAGTTTCGCAACGAGATGGCCGAATTTCGTAATTCTATGGCTGGAGTTGGGCAAAGGTTGACTGCCATAGAAAGTAGACTTGAAACGCTTGAGCAACGAGTGGAGGAGGTGGAGTCAAGGAATAATGTAGAACTAGAAAGTACTATAACTTACCTTAAGGCTGAATTAGAAAAGCGTGACCAGGAAGCGCTGTCATGCGATTTCAACATTGATTGTCTTCCCGAAAATATGGGAGAAAGTCTGTGCCAGACCGTCACTGTCCTGTCGGCTGTGTTAGGAATCACTATTGAAGAGCGAGATATTGTCTTCGCGGAGAGAATTGGAAAAATTAGTGATAATAATGCCGCGAGTTCGAAACTAGTGCAGGAACGTCCTCGACGCATTGTCGTGCGGCTTGCACGTCGTCACCTGTGTGACGATTTGTTGCGGGCAGCCCGCTTGCGTCGCTATTTAAACACATCCGACTTGGGATTAGCTGGACAACCTCGACGCTTTTATTTCAATGAGAGACTTACTCGGTCTAACCGCCAACTATTTAATCTGGTACGCGAGGAATGCAGGAAACATAACTGGCGCTACGTTTGGACGAGGAAAGGATGTGTTTTTGCGCGGCAGGGTGACGGAAAAGAGGCTTTTGTAATACGCTCCGAAAACGAGTTAGTATGCATCTTCAGGGAACGCAATGATTGAACGTCATAATTTTTAATTCATAATTATAATTATAAGTAAAAAAACTCCTATTTGTGCAATTTAAACTCATAATTATATGTAAATAAAAATCTCCTATTAGTGCTTTACTCCTGGTTTGACTTTGATATTATAATTTTTTTTTATATATAACTAGTTTAGATGCATGTTATAATACATTGTTATTTAAACTTGCCGAAAATAATATATTAAAAGTAACTCTGTTTCAAGAAATACATATCTCAAATATGATTGTTCATAATGTTTAGTTATTTATGTTTTACTCTGTTGTTTCATATGGTTTTGTTATACTTATACTTATATTATGTACTTTGTGCTTATACTGTTAAATTAAAGTTAAATTTAAGTTCTTATAATTTAAATATTTTGTACTTAAACAATTATCCTTTCACTTGTTTTTGTTGTTAAAATCGATAGTTTCTGTAAGTATACCAGTATATAGTTATTTTTTGTGTGGTTATGTGTTTTTAAGCGTAATTTTTGTTTTGTTTTTATTGATATTTTTATATACTTACGTTAATGTTTCTCGTCTGTCCATGGTATTACTCCGTGGTCCTAGCGGAAGACCAGCGCTGATTTTAACTTTTATGAAATCAGCTCATGCTGAGCTAGGTCCAATTTAGGACGTACGAGTATATATGAAGCCACTGTATTTATTACATATGTGTTTAAATTAATGTCCTAAATAAAAAATTCTTTCTTCTTCTTTCTTCTATGTCCATGGTCACCTAAATTTTATTTCCTAAAAATAACAATGGAATAAAAAATCATTACTTGGGGTGTCTTACACTCTTATCGAACATAATAATCGATTCTAATACAATACTGCTACATTTTCATGCTCTAAGCGCAGGCTTTTTTATTGAAAAGATTGACATCGCGGTTCTTATGAATAATACAATTACGTCAATTTACTGACACGTAAACGAGCGGCTTTTTGCTTTAGTACTGCTGACTTTGCCGATCCTAATATAGTATCTTACTGCTTTGCAACGTGTTATAGCGAGAAGATAATACACGGTAAAACGCACTCTCCCGAACCTAAGTTATGTTATTAGTGACGGAAGACTATGCCGGTCGAAGATGCCGCCCAGCCTCAGACGGCGGTATATGCCAGCCTCAGGTCAGATACTTCTGTAGGTTCATCCACTTCAGCATCCCAGTTTTAGGGTCAGGACTGTCAGCCAATACTATATGCTGGTTGGGACTTTCCATCGAGCTTTTAATTCAAAGTCTCCACCACTAGGAGATTGGCGTTCAAGACGAATTACACATGCCACTTGTACGTGTGTACATTTTTAAAATGTTTTACCGTCTGTACATTTATTTTATAACTTAGCAAAAATTACTTTAAATAAGGTAAATGTGAAATGAAATTCAAATGCCTTCAGACGTGACGTTCCAACGTAAAAAAAGTAATATATTCACGTTCTTAGGACATAAATCGTTCTTGACCCGAAATGGCTCAAGTCAGGTATCTGCAGTACAACATCAATCACAGGAGGCGCAATCTTCATCCCTCAAGTTAACCCCATCGTAGCACGAGACGAATCGGTGTTCGACCACTTGAAAGACATCTGGTAAGCCTCACCTGGTACTACTATTATTCTGCAACCAGCAGTTGTATGCATAGTATATGCATGTATGTACAGTGTAACCTTAATATAGAACCTCATTATAATGAATACCTCGATTTAAATAATTTTTCGAAATCTAGAATTGTTCGTTAGAGCTAATGCAAAATATACTTTTACAATACGAGTAATTTTTATCATTACAGAATACATATGGATAGTGTTATGTGTGTGTGTGTTTGTGTGTGTGAGGGGGGGCAGAAACTTGAGGAGGCCTGAGTCCAGTAGTGGACAATGATTGGTTGATGACATTACTGAACAACTACGATTTTAATTCGGGTACGTTACTTTTTATATGTTTATGTCAAGAAATATACTTGATTATAATGTCCACAACAAGCTACGATTCACAATGTATCATTTAAATGTTTTGTGAATTTAAAAATAGCAAAAACAAATAAGAAAGAGGAGATTCTGTTGTTTATTTTACTTCCAATGCTTTCATTATTCAGACCTTTCAGGACCCTTAGGTCCTGTTGTATTGTCACATAGCTAAACTTCTGCATTCCTTTGGTGTTCCTTTTGCGACACTTCCTTTTCCTAAATAATGAAATACAAGAAAATAGTTGTGTTGGTTTGATCCTCGAAATCCCAAAAACAACGAAGAGAAGAAAGAACAGAAAATAAAGATAAGTAAGCGTTTATTTTTTTATAGCTGAGGGACAGCAGACAGGCTTACAGTTTACTTAACCAATAAACAGTTATCATCGCCTATGGATGTTAGGGACGCTAGGTGCACCGCGAATACGCTGCTGTCTCATAGGAGTATTTTTATCTATTATTAATTGTTGTGTTTCGCCAAATGCGTTCAAACACACACGTTTGTAGACGACAATATTCTTGTAAAGATGCGCAAAAAATATATAACAAAAATATACTCATATATCGCTTTTCAAATAAATAAACTTGGATTTTTTTTATTGCTGTAGAACAGCAGACAGGCTGACGGCCCGCTTACGATTTAGCAGTTACCGTCGCCTATAGGTGTATGCAACGCCAGTGGCATCGCGAACACGCTGCTGTCCCATAAGGGTATAGGAACTTGGGTCACTAATGCCGGAACACAACACAAGGTTATTATGGCGGCATACTTAAGACCAAAGGTGGTCGCCATCCAGATGGGCTTTAGGCCCTACCACGTAGCTAGTGGGTTGTTTTGTCGCCTTTTACGACAGGCCGACCCCGGCCGCAGATGTTAGTATGCTTTCTCCGCCCCTGCACAGACAAAAATGTGATGTGATGGATTGGATGGATTTGGACTTGAAATGGATTTTTCAGTCCATTATTTGTGCCTATGCTTGGGTTTCATTATCATCACCTTACAGTGAACTAATCCTCATTTATATTGCAATTATTCTTAAATATAACTACTCTATAACTCTCTCTCTCTCTTTATACGTATTAATTTAATATGATACAATTTTCCGAATTCAAAAATCATGTTTTAGAAACATGTTCCCGAAAAATTAATAATCAAAGAAAAGTAACTATAATACCCTGAAGGACTCACCAAATACATAACAGTATTCCATTTGTATGTCGTGTACGCAAACATTGGAACATTCCGTTTCGTCAAAAAGGGTGTTTCATTGTTTCAAACATTTATAATGTTATCACAAGTAACAGCCGTAAAAAATAACTTCGCTTGATGATTTGGGAGTTATTTCCTCAAACAAAAATAATATTATTTCGTTCATGCGAGGAAATTTTCAGTATAACGAATTTCCTTCATAAAATGCGGCATATATGCCGTGAATAAAATTACATAATTAAGGAATATGTACAGATTATAAACTTTTTATGAGCCTAAGATAGTAAACAGTCGGATTTAATGAAGCTCTAATTTTGGTCCTGATTTTTGGGGCCCCAATCGCCACGAAAATCACTTTATTAGGAAATTCTTTTTAATGCAGTTCCTTGCACAGGTTTACCTACTTTACCGAGTAACGTTTTATCCGTGCAGGGGCGGAGAAAGAATACTAACCTATGCGGCCTACGGCGAGTCGGCCTGTCGTAAAAGGCGACAAAACAACCCACCCTAGCTATGTGGTAGGACCTCAAGCCCGTCTAGATGGCGACCACCTTTGGTCTTAAGTATGCCACCATAATAACCTCGTATTGTGTTACGGTATTAGTGATCCTGTACCCTTATGAGATAATAGCGTGTTCGCGATGCCACTGTCGTTGCAAACACCCAGGCGACGGTAACTACTAAATTCTGCTGTCCTACAGCATTAAAAAAACCTATATTAAAAGGCTTTTTCGCAAATGTACAGTTTACGTCACAATATTATATAATTATTTTGTACGCTGTGGGAATCAAAGTGACAAACATGCAGACCATATGCGTAGCCACTGAGCCAGTCGTGTCATCCAACTAGTCACTAGCGAGCTGATTGCTTAAAAACTCTTATTAAGGAGTACAGAAACTTAGTTGACTGTACCAATGCAATCTTAGAACTTATTCTAATATAACCTATAAATAATACAGATTGTAAGGTATAAAGCGCCAAAAATGTGCTACTAATAGAACAGGTTTATTTGCAACGTTTGAGACTTAAACTCTTACTCAGTGGGATTGAGTCTCAGAAACTTACCTTAACAACCTTTAACCTATAACCTTTCAAGCGTTTAGGATCTTAAGTGATCAGAAAGCTAGTCTATATCTCAGGATACGTAAATAAAAAATAAACATTGCTATTTGAAGAGGCAATTCGGTCAGCTTTGAGGATGTTTCGGCTAACGACGAATCGTATATGTAATAAATTTTGTGAACGACTTTAATGAAAACTTACCTCAATATTAAATACTGTGATAAATTCCAAAAAATTATTGTTTAAAATATATTATATAAAATTGTACAAGTAGACCGAACGACATCAACATTTAACTTAATATAAGTTGGAAAATATACTAAAAATAAACCCAAAATATTATATAAGTTCCTAGCTGGAACATGTAAAGATCAAATAATCGTATGTATATCGTCAAAATGAATGACCGTAATATTTAAGCTTTGGTAATTAGTAGAATGGAACGTAAACTCACTTTACAAAGTGACGCAACATCTTCTTCATCGATATTTAAATTATTAATTATCATAGAAATTGGTGATATAAAGCCATAATAATTAAAATAGGTGTTGCTCGAAGACTACGGAGTGTAAACAGATGACGCTTAGAATCCTTTGTGAATTACTGTGGTGTAATGAAGCGGTAAGTCTAGAGTGTTAGCTAAAAGGACATAAAAGAGGTGTTTCACACACAACTTTAAATTATACATCATTGTGCATAGACTATTGTAGAAATTATGAGCACATAAAATATCTGACGTTGTGACGCCACCAAGTAACGAATAATAGTAAGAATTCTTATATTTAAGCGATACTATAACATTAAGGAAAACTTCGTTCGTTGTTGAACAAACTTGTTAGTAGGCAGAAAGCTTTAGGGATATCCTCTCTGTTTACTCACAATCATGCTCTACAATTTTAATCTGTCAACAGCACTTGAGTTTTCTGAACGTGTGCTTGTTGGTGTGAGACACAGTGTAATGGAGGGACGGTATAGGATCTTCGTGTTTTAGAAGGATGAGGCGACGATTCTGCAAGTCTAGAGCTTGATTAAAGTCTAAGTCCTATTAGATGTCTATGTGTGTTTAACAACTTTTGACTTTGGCCAATGTAGTCATTATCTATTTAGGTTTTCTTAATAAAAATAACAATGTCGACACACTGTAATAGGATTTTACTGTGACACCTAACGCAATGTTTAACATTTTTTTGCTATGACAAAATTGGAAATATAGGGATTACATAGAACAATGTCACAATAGTGAGGGGACTCTGATACGGGACGCCGCGAAGAGTAGATCAGGGAAAATCACGATTCGAG
This sequence comes from Malacosoma neustria, assembly GCA_963693495.1. Lineage (NCBI taxonomy): Eukaryota > Metazoa > Arthropoda > Insecta > Lepidoptera > Lasiocampidae > Malacosoma > Malacosoma neustria. The sequence continues at coordinate 8,353,071 of OY856376.1, forward strand.
GACAGTAGCAACAGCCGGAGACCAACTCCAGGCTTCGCGTCGTGTGATATTTATTTCTATATAGAGGATTGATGATGGTGGTTTGCATTGTGTTGGATCTGAATAAGGCCAGTTTTGATCTTTCATAGTGTACATCGCTTGGTCTATTTTTTATCCGTGATATTTTAAATTCCGTGAAACTCCGACGTAGGGATTTATTAGAGCCAGTCTTGTTTCTCCTTTCGCGATTTAATTCAATAATAATTTACGGGTATGCCTAATCCTTTGCTTGCTATTCTTTTGAACTAAGGTCCAGTCGAGTCAGTGTTGTATTAGGTCCAAAACGTTGGATGCGCTGTTAGCGGATAAACGTTTAATGTTTAACAATTGATTATAACAAGAACTTGCGTTTGTCTTCATATTTTTCAATTAAAGCATTCCAAATAATTAAATAGTTTTCTGTAGTTGGCGGAAGACCAGAACAAACAGACAATGCCTGGCCAGATAACTTTCCTATCAAATAATAGACCTTTTCACCCTTTTCGCTATTAGACAAAGTGAGGTTATCATGTATCATATTTTTAAATTGCGTATAGAAATTGAGGAGGAGGTAGGTAATAAAGGTCAATGTACGAACCTGGGAACATATGATTATTTGCACGATTAAATGAGCGACCAAGTTACTAAACATTTTCCTTGGGATGAAATATTTTATTTTGAAAATTTTACATAAAATTTTTTTTGCAAAAATGGGTTCCATAAATGATGCTTAGTGCGTAAAAAAAATTTGGACGGGTGAGGCAAAGTCACCCTGTATATATATATGTGTGTGTGTTTGTGTGTGTGTGTGTGTGTGTGTGTGTGTGTGTGTGTGTGTGCGTGCGTGTGCGCGCGCGCGCGCATGTGTGTGTGTAACCTACTACTACTTGTAACTAACCTAATTGTAGTTATAAAGGGCGACGTGCGTACCTATGGGATCACACTATCAGGGATGTCAAAGAAACTTGTAAAATGGACCTTGGGCACCAAAAGGAAAGTATAGGTTGTAAGGTAATTGTAAGGTTCATTAAACTCTTCTGGTTTAATCAGAATTTAGCAATCAGTTGTCCGCTGCCAAGCTGAGGTCCAAATAGTATAACTCGTCCATCACTTAATAGTGTTTTGTGCTTGTCTGGAATATAACTAGGACGTGTAGACTAAGAGACTGAGACGTTTTAATCCAAACGATGACTCCCCACTCTTCATCTTAGTGTTAGAGTATTACTATGCTGACGAGTGCGTTTGTGGATCTGCAATCTCAATGTCTGTGATCTGTATACTTCGCTACATTCTAATTTGAGCGCGCGCATGGGTACAAATTTTATAGCAATAAGCATGTGTAATAATGTAGAATCACTTCGTACGCGATGTTCTTCAACTTATTTAATTAATGTTGCATTTACTCAGCCTGGTTTTATAAAGCTAAGGCTAATTTTGTATTTGCTCTCGTACATGGCACGTTAGTTAAGGCACAATAGGCGTAATACAATTTAGATAATGATAGAAATTAAGACAAATTAGCATTAAAGCGTAATATACACTGAAGCATGATAAACATTAAGGCGCAATATACCTAACATAATACGACCTTTAGAACCTTATTCATCACATGCTCGAACCATTGCTTTTAACTCACTGTGATGTTTTAAATGTCATCCTAATAATCCCATTCCTCTCCTATCTCTGTAAAACTGTACTGAAGTTTAGTGCACGTTTACCCTAATGAAGTAATAAAAAAGTAGCTTTTATTTTGCCGGCTGCTGTTGCCACTTGGGTCGCACAATTATTCTTCTGGTATAAGTTTATAAAGTGAGAATAGAGGAATTTCAATTTATAACTCAACTATCAATTATCATAGCGAGATTGCATTAACGATCACTATTATGGATATGGCGGTTTTGCCTGTTGTATATTATACTATATATCTATAACCATAATCTATTACCTCGATAAAAAAGGGATTGCTAGATCTATAAGAGGTGTGAGTACGTGGTCTATAAGGCCGAACAAACACATAATATGCCGAACAATGCCATTAAAGTGCGGATTCGATGTAATTGTTTGAGTATGACCTGCGTCTTCTCTTTCGACATAACACAAGATGATATTTCAAGCAATTTCACGCATTGCATTATATAATTCATTTATTTCTCTTTACCCCAAGAAATTATACTAAGAAGTTGCATTATGGGACGCTAGATGTAGAAGGTTAGATTTTCATTTTCGCGAGGTTTTGAGGCGGTGGGTAACTTCACCGGGCAACATATTCTGTTGTAGAGCTTTGGCCCTTCAATAATATATTCCCGATTCGCGATCGTGGTTAAGTTAGCATTATTTGTAGTAATAAAACTACTGGAATTACTTTAGGCTAAGTTTATTATAATTAACTGATTATTAACTTACTCACACTACACACATTGCAAAACACTTTACAATCATTACAATTTTACTCACGTTATATTTTCTTTGATATTTATCTACCTGTGTATTTATAAGGATGTTTATTATTGTCTCATCCTCCATTAAGTCACATAGAAATAAATAGATGTATTCCAACATATACAGCTTCCGATGTCTCTGATCGCCGGTTAATAAAGGAATCTAGGTTTATTACGAAAACAACGTAGGTGTCGTAGCCGTAAAGGCGAGATCTACAGAAACTGTCGTTCATTGTGTTCGGTGAGTGATACGAGTAGAAATTAATTTATTATTTCTATTTTATATGAAAATGTGTAATATTCTCATCAAACAGGATTATATAAGCATCGCGGGGGGTGAACGTTACAACGTTATAATATAAAATGAAATGTAAAATATTAAAATCTTTGTCCACTGCTGGACGTATACTTCTCCTATTTTGCTCAACAGATCCCAGTTTAACGTTATATTTGCCAAGTTAAAGTCTCCATTCCAAAACATGTTTGCTCCAACGCCCATCGGTCGTGCGACAGACGTGACCGGCTTCTTGCCACCTCAGCTTGCAAATTGAGCTATGTAAGTCAATTTGGTTCTCTTACAGTTTTCCCCATTCAGAGAAACACCCAACACATCTCGCTGCTTAGCACTGATGACTGAAATTTATCTTACGCGGAGTAACTTGAAATTCGTGAACCAGACCCGCCGCAAGTGTCTCGGTTCCATAGGTCAATACTGATAGGACGCCTTGCTTGAAGTCTTTCGTCATCAGTCACTGTTTGTTAAGTTATTTAAATTTATAACAAAAAATAATTGTAACTTTAAGATGAAATGAATTATTATTTTGATAACGTTCCATTATGAAAGGGAGTGTCGCTCCATTTGAAAGATTGGTTTCATGATATAGAAACTCACTTTAAAATCGATTCAGCCAATTTAATCACACACAATGGTATAAAGTCATTTGTAGAAACAAAGTTCATTGGCAATCTGCCTGGGACTAGCGAGTAGAATGGGTCAGCAAAATTATTTTTCGTTATACCTTGAAGTTTAATCTCAGAGGCTCTATATAAAACTTAATTTTTCTTATGTGTTCGTTTATTTTTTTGCTTAATTCTGAACTTTTTGGCGTGTTTGTTTATTCATGTATATATACTTTTCTTTCATTAATCAGTAGTTTGGTTTCTAAGGATAGTATATTTTTAGTTGGTTTATTTGTTTTCTTAACTTCTGTTTTGAGTGTGGCAATTATATTGTCGTAACGTTCTTGGACTGATGTAGTGTTTGTATATCTTGTCATTAAGTTGTCGAGGAATAAATCGTGATTCCCCGTAAATACAGTGACAGCCTCCTTCTTGTTAAGTTAAGCGTATCTACTTTTTTGTGATTGATTGCCTGATAGTCATGTTCTTATCATTCTGTGGTCTGTGTGAAAGTTCAGTTGATTTACAGTACATACATTCTTAAATATTTTACGTTTGTTAGTTAATACAAAGTCAATTTTGTTTTTGTATTTACCGTTGGGTGACATCTCATGTCCATTTTCTCGACTCTTTTCTTCTTATTAAAACTGTTCTATCTTTACCCGTTTCTGCTTGAGGGACCATATCCATACTTTACTATAATATATTTATTCCTCTCCTTCATTGCAGTCACCAATTTCACCATTAAAATCACCCATTATAATAAGACTTTAAATGAGCCCTGAAGGGCTGATTGTAGATCTGCATAAAATTTATCGATTTTTATATTGTCTTCTTTGTTGTCTGATTCAGTCGGTGAATATGCTTGAATTATTGACCACATATCTTCTTTACCGTTATGTGTAGGAAGCATGATGTTGAATATTGCTATTCTTTCTTTAATTCCTCTAATTTCTTTTATTTTGTTTGCCAGTTTGTTTTTTTATTAGGAAGCCAACACCGTATAGTCCCGGTGTCTCGCCGATTTAGTGTAGAATAAATTTGCTGTCATGATCTTCAACTCCTTCACCGTACCGTCTCATTTCACTGATACCAATTATATCCCACCTAATACCATTTATAGCTAACTCGAACTCCAACAGTTTTTCGTGTAATCTTGTGGTATTTGTAGTAATCTGGTAATCAGGGTTGCTATGTATATATCTGAGGGACTTCTGTTAGGTCTTCTTATTACGTTGTTTGTATTGTTTAGAGGGTTGAAATCATTTTCCCTTGCAAGGACCAGTCGGCTTAGGGGAATGTATTTTACTTCAGTTTTTCTGTGTATAGTTTAGATTTCCGGTTACCGTTCGTTAGTTGTTATTGCTTCATGCTGGTTAGATAATTTGTAAGAGAATTTGCTCTATTTCTCATTATACCAAAGACGTTGTATTTAGTTAAGTTGTTCTGTTATCTTTAGATCTACGTGTGATTTGATTTTTCGGTTGTGTGTTAGTTTACGGTGAAGAGGACATTTTTCTCTTTTCTTTCTCCTTGTTTGTGTTTTCTTTTTCTTTTATAATAAGTTTGTCCCTTGGTTTATCCCTCTTATTTGTTTTTCCAAGTTGATGTATTTTATTGATTTCGAAGTATTCTATGAGTATGTTAATGTCCAGATCATACTTAAAAACCTTTTTTACCTTCTATAGTAGTTGAGTATTGGAATTTTCTGTCTCTTCCAAGCCAAATATGATGCTATCATTGTTTTTCTTTTCCCTTTTCAAATACTCAATCTCTTCTTCTAGTTTTACTATTTTAGTTTTTGCATTTTTATTTTTTATTTTGATGTTTTTTTAATTTATTCACATATATTGCATATATTGCATTTATTTGTCATTTGTTCATTATGACCCGCGTATATTACTGCATATTTAAGTTTATGTTAACTATCAGTATGAAATAAAGTGTTTTCATTTATTCATACTTTTTTTTAAACAGACACTTAATTTGTAATATTATGTGTTTATATTTTACATTCCATTTTTAATAAAGAAAATATTTTAAAAAACCGAATAGCTAAGTTTTAGACTGGATGGCACTAAATAAAAAAAAACTAAGATTATATGTTAAAAATTATAGCAATTAAATAAAAACTAAATCCTTTGACGATAGTATCGTTTGTCATCCCGTCTCGCATAAATCGGTAACATTTCTTCAAAAAGGTCAAAGTTCAGATGAAGTGTCTCAACCTGTCAAAAGTTGACGATGACAAATAAATACGAGATGTTTACAAATGCTCGGATTGATTTAAGATTATTTTTACCTGATCTACTTATTTAACACCAAATCAAAATTTGTTATAACGTCTGTCATTATCAATAAAAATATAAATGCAGATTGCAATCCTTTTTATATTCCTGAAGGACAGCAGACAGGCTGACAGCCCGCTTTCAATTTAGCAGTTACCGTCGCCTATGGGTGTTTGCAACGCCAGTGGCATCGTGAAATCGCTGTTGTCCCATAAGAGTACAGAAACTTGGGTCACTAATGCAGAACAAAAGACAAAATTGCTATGGCGACATACTTAAGATCAAAGGCGGTCACCATCCAGACGGGCAGCTAGGGTAGGTTGTTTTGTTGCCTTTTACGACAGGCTGACCATGGCCACTGTAGTAATGTTGCACACCACTAGTTGTAAAAGATATGTGTCAAACATCACCTTGAATGACAGCTGTCACTTGTGCAATGACCGTCCTCCATCAGAGTACAAGATCACCACAGTTGTACTAAAATAATAATATTAAATAATAAATACTAAGTGTTAATAAAACAATAAGAAATAAAAACAACAAACTTTTATTAAAATAATATATGGTGCAGCCGGAGAAGAACAATTTCCTAGAAGATTAAAGCGGATACAACGCAAGGTACCAACCACTAAGTAAATATTGGGTATTTGAAATAAAAAATTATTGATTTTTTTATGTATTTTAAAACTTTATTATTAATAATATTGATATTCAATGCAAAAAACTTAAAAAAAATTTGAATTAATTATAAACCATTAAAAATTGATGAAATTTAAATAAAAATCACGTGACTATAAACGCGCCATAATTGGTCACCATAGTTGTGACGACATAATGTTATAGCTATTCAATAACAGTACAGCGTTAAAGGCTAAAATACGAGTTGTTAGTTCTGATTAGCTTTGTGTGATAAAGGATTTATTAAGGCAAAGTCTGACAATATTCCTGATGTTGATATATTTATGATAACTAATTTAAAAAAAATGACGTTCAGTTTAATTCTGGTGAAGTCCGAGGTGTCAAGGCATCAAGGTGTCTGTTAAAAAATAATATAATAAATGAAAATATTTAAGTACTTATTATATTATTTTATTTTGTGATTATCACGGTGCACTGCTTGAAACCATTTATTTCGACATTTGTAATCTTGGGGGAACATTTAAAAACATTTTGTCAGGGGTTGTTTTTGTAGTATTCGTACATAATAGTACAAAACAAGAACGATAACTTTTTAGGTTCAACATTTATAATATAAATTTAAATATTTAACAATGACAACCAAATTAAATAGATCAAAACACTGTATTTATTATTTTTCTATCAACTGCAATGAGTGAAAACTAACATTATGACGTCACACACGCGCTTGGGTTTGTTCGGGAGATTTCGGCGTGTCTTCGATACTGGATTCAAAAATTAATTTTATTTTGAAATCACTTTTGAATTATTGCGAAAAAAATAAAATAAAAATAGTTTTGTTATAAAACTTATATATGATCTTTTCATTTATCACAAAAAAAATATTTTTTCAAATACCCAATTAATATTAATACTATTAAGATGCTGGAACCTGAACAAAGATCTGTTCCCGTAGAAGTAGATAATGTCTGGGCAGGCGAATGCAGAATGCCACAAGAAATGTCGTTGGCTGACATCCACGTTGGCAACGATTTAAACAATCTTTCAAGATTTTTATGTTAGCGGCGGGCTACGACACACTAAATTTATTTATTAAAATAATACAGCCGCAGAAGTCAGTATTCTTTCTCCGCCCCTGCATGGTTAAAAAAATATAAAACAAAAATTACATTACAATTACAATACGTTAGATCCAATATAGCCGAGATTCGTAATTTACATAAAACAATTGATATGAGATATACTTCAGTTATTTTTCTCCGCGATATGATATGGTATTTAAAAAACCAGTTACAGAATAGAGTCGTTAAAATGTCATATAGGCCGACGGATTACTGAACTGTCCATTTTATAAATATGTGTTAATTTTTTTTTTTTTGGAGAGGAATAGCAGACAGACTGACGGCCCACCTAATGCAGTTACCATCGTCTATGGATGTTTGCAATGCTAGGAGCATCGCAAACATGCTGCTGTCCCCATAGGAGTACAGGAACGTGACTCACTAATGCCGGATACAACACAAGGTTATTATGGCGGCTTACTTATAGACTTACGGTTGTTTTATCGTCTTTTACGACAGGCCGACCCCGGCCGCAGAGTAGTATTCTTATTCCACCCCTGCATGGAGAATCATGAAGGATGTAATAAATTTTTAGTAGAAACCACAGGTAACTCACCCGACACTAAAGGATATTTTAGATAGCGAGAAAAACAGCTTACCGGAGCATGCTCTTTGAGATTCGAATCCAGATCTTGTAGCTTGTTCTCTAATTGTGATTACCACTTGTCTACCCTCCAGCTTTATGAAAATATTATAGAAATAATTTCTTTATTTGTTTTATTTTGTACGATGCCGGTTATGGACCGAGATTGCACCGAACAAGAATGAGAAAGATAGCTCAAGAGCTGACCTTACAATAGGCAAAGAAATTCGCACTGAACTTGATTCCACCCCTTCCCGGTTCGGTTCAGGTCGCGGAGGAACTGTTGCACGGCATGAGCTAAATGTTACACACTGAACACACAATACACTATTTTTATAGCACGGCCAATGAGATTTTGGAGTCCACCGTCCCGCGCATTTAGAAGCTTACTTACGCGTTACTATCATATTATTTCCGTCCCACTTTCGCTTTCACCATTTACCTAACCGAGAATGAGGGTAGGTAACAAAAATCAGGAGGTGGGATTTCAAATACCCTTTATCCAAGGATCGAACATATTTAGTTAGTGTTAATATGCTATTATTAACTGACGATATTATTGACTGACTGAATTCAATGTATGAAACTATAATACAACATATACTATATAATACATATATTATGATGATTGATTTTTAATCTTATAAAAGTCATTTATTGGCACTTTTATTACATAAGTTCAATTAGTAACAATAATCAAATATACAAATCACCAAAAACAAATCTTTTTAAATATAATTCTTATTTGCGTGTGCATGTCACTGAACTCCTCCTAAACGGGTGAACCAATTTTGTTGAAATTTTTTGTGTGTTCAATTGGATTCGAGAATGGCCTATATTTGCAATTGGACCCGGTGGCGTTGCGATCGAGTTCTGGAATTTTGGCTAGTTATATTAATAAAATCTTTAATTCGGCCAAATTGTATGGTAATTAAATTATATATAAATATATTTTCTATAGATAGATAGACTGCATAATATAATAAAAAACCGATGGATGTCGCCTTAGTTTCCATTCAATATACATAAATTATATAAAATGTACTCCGCAGAATGATAACTCACCCATATTTGTTACTAGATCTATGTTTGGGTATTATGTAGATGGTACATAAATAATTCAGGGTAATATTTCATTATGGGAACCTACTAAGACTATGAATGAATAAAGTATAAACTACGTAAGCTTATTCTGTCCCATTCTAAAACCCCTAACGCACGGAACGGTTTCAGATCCGGATTTGAAAGGCTTTGTACTGAGTTCATACTATATCTACTATCATATTAGCGTAAAACCACCTTTGCTTTAGGTAGATTGATACCTGTAATTCACGAGATTAACTGCTATTCGACTTCCTAAAACTGGTGAAGAAGTCTAAGTAAATTACTCAGATATAAAATAAAATAAATAAAATCTCTCCATACAGCGGCGGAGTAAGAATACTAACCCCTCCAAGCGAGGGCTACCTGTCGATAAAACAACGCTAGCTAAGTGATACGGCTCCAAGCTCGCCTCGATGGCACCCCACTAGTCGCCATATTATTATATTATATCCTCTTATAAGTGACAGTGAATTAAGTATATATTTTGACAATTCACACATATGTAAGTATGGAGCAGAGCGCTAACGTTAGGGGAGTACCCCTAACGTTGTCTAGTAAGACAACTGATATTCTGATTACATATTTTTTATTTATAAATTAATATATACTATGGACATTGGACATATATGGAAACCCGTGACTCCCGCAGACGTTTCGATAAACTAAACTAGTTCTTATCCCTTCCTGCCACATTATATGGGGTCGGCACAACATGATACATGTTGTAATAGTTGTGGCTTAGTTTTTACTACCGGCCGCCTGCCTGACGTTAACCTCTTTTTGGGGAAAAATCTGTCATCCTTTTTATTTAAATTATTTTTCTCGTTTCACAATGAAAGTAGGACACGAAATTTCGTTGTTAATCATCTAATACATCTTCAAACGACACTTTTATTGGCTTCTTCTCGAGTAAACAACATCCGAGTGTCGGTTTGGGTATGCAGGGTGGCACTTTTGCCATAAATTTTTTGCCGACTTTTACGGGGTCCATGCACAATTCACATTCGACTATGTCACACTAATTCACTATGTCACGAGGGCTTCTAAATAGGAAATTCGTAGTGCCGAGCGTCTTCGAATGCTCTTGGTTCTGCATTCCATTGCAACGGAATGCAGACATAGGCAGCTTTCGCCCAATGCGTCCATCTTCACATGTTTTGGTGGTGGCTCACAGCAATCTTCCTCTTGGCAAGTTAAACGCCTAGAAACTCGCACCTTTTTTCACAACAATACATAACCTTCGGCGAAGGACATCGTGGCAAGCAAGGATAGCACATAGGTAGATCTAACATCGGACATACTGCAAATTGCTCGCAGCTTTCAGGGTAAAAGCACGCCACTTTAATTTAGATTTTACTTCTTATTCTTTTGTAAATTTTATATCATAATAAATAAATTTACACTAGAAATTTGATAATTTTGACGGATTCGACATACTTATTGATATGACATACAATTTCTAAATTTCTTTACTACTAATTTTATTAACTTCTCGCCATTTACGTGTCCCTAAAAAGTGATCGCGTTTTATTCTTCTTTCTACCCACCCTACCAGTTACAAAATTGATCACAAGGATGTTTTGGATTTGTTATAGTATTTTATGTCATATAATAAATACGTAAAACTTTTACTATTTTTAGACCATTTCCTTTCATTCTACCAAAAATTAATTTAAAAAAGGAAACAAGGCAATTTATTCATTAACATTATTATTAAAATTTTCATTAAATTAATTAAGAAGATTAATTCTTAATGAATTTAATTTGGGCAGCAGGCAATTTATTCATTATAAACACCTTTTGTAGTAAATCAACTTTTACTTCGAGTAGTAAGTAAGTAAGTAGAAATAATGCTAGCAATTTTCATTTATCATACTAATATTTCACCCAAATAAAGCGTGTTACGAAATTAAAACTAGTATCATAAGAAACTAGAGGTGGTAAAAGCAATCTTTGAAACATTACATAACATCCTCACTACCATATACCAAAAGATGGTAGTCGTAATTTAGTCGTTATTTATAATTTATTGAGTGTCAATATTTTGTGTCAAAACCTTGATTTCGTAAACACCATTTTTTTACTGCTGAGGAAAAATAAACATGCTGACGGCCCACTTAGTAGTAAGGTAGTTATTGTCACCTGTTTGTTGATGTTTGCGACGCTCGGGTCATCGCGAATACGCTGCTGCCCCATGGGGATACAGGAACCTGGGTCACTTATACAGGAACAGAACACAAGGTTATTATAGTATACCTATAGACCCAGTATGGTTATCATCCAGACAGGCTTGTAGCGCTACCACGTAGAACATACAGTACAATTTGCACCCGCACCATCTGAGGAATGTGATCGATCATATAGGAGTGTTATTAGAGAGAAACTTCTGCGTGTCTTTCACGCATGTACTTATAGATTATATATTATCAGATGTACTCCTAAGGAAATACCATCCGTGTGAAGTTGGCTACAACTGTCGAAGACAACATTCAAAATTATCACTGGCTGATATTTAAAACAACTAAAGAGAATCACTTCTAGAGTGTGAAGTGGGAACGAGTGAGGGACGGGCCGACCGCTTCTATATAATGCGCCGCAAGTAGGTGCCAGCTCTCTTTTTCGTCCGGTCGTCATCGCGTGCGGAAGCTGTCGGTTTGCCTCTCATTTCGTTATTGTCGGTTCGATTCTTAGGCAAGCACGTGTCTTTGATAGGTCGTGCGGTATACGTCAGCCATATTTTGTTGTTAGTTTAGTCCTTAATCTATTCCATTATTGTTTTACGGTTGATCTGTTAAGTTCATAGTGAATTACCTGTAATCATATTTCTAATTATAAAATCGTTTGATGTGAATTATTTAGTTTTTAATTGTAATGAGAAAAATATAGAACTGAGGTTAGTCTACCTCCAATTTGTTTCTTTTTTTATTTTAATCCTCACTTCTGGTTCTTAATATCAGAAGTGGGATGTTGAACTCAAGGCTCACAGATAACAAGTGATTCACGATTACCCTCTTCATATTTTTATTTTGCACATTTTCGTATTAATACCAAACTAAGGTACGTTAAGAGTTAATTAGTTAAATAGTGTTCTAGTGTGTGAAATGTCGCGATCTACGTCACGTGGACGTTCTCAGCATCGACGGGGTGGCTCGCGTCCTAGACACACCTCCCGTTCTCGTGATAAGCGCCTACGTGACCGTCATCGCAAAAGATCGCGTTCGCGAAATTCTTTTACAAGTGGCGACAGTCGCGCATCATACGATAGATCTCGTCATTCTCGTAGGGCTTCATACCGGTCTAGTCGTTCTCATAGCACGTTACGGCGTTCAAAGAAAAGGTACCGTAGGTCACGTCGATCTCGCAGTAGGTCGCGAAGCCACAGCCTTCCGCATAGGGTATCACGTCATAGTTTTTATAACGATCGTGGTCACGACGTAAAAAGTCACACTCCACCGCCGCGATTACAAACCCCGATATGTGGTAGGTCAGAACCTGTCCCTTTCTCCGCGCGTAGTGTACTCGATAAACCTAGCTACGTGGAGCAGAGTCATGACACGGAATCAGTCCAGCGCGGTTCAGAGACTTCTATCCTCGCTCAAGCGATTATCGACGCTGTTAAGGCAGTCCAACCGGTACGTACACACAATTATTTTGTGTCTAACTTTGACCCTACTATTAATAATTTCGAAGTGTGGTGCGAGGAGGTAGACCGTGCGAAAGAGGCTAACGGATGGTCCGACCACGAATGTTTGTCCCGCGTGGCAAATTGTTTAAAAGGGGATGCTAAGGTGTGGATAGGTGAATGGGTCACTAACGACAGAACCTGGTCTAATTTTAAAAGAGACTTTAAGTCCCTTTGTCCGGCTAGGCTTGACTACGCAAACATACTTTTCGATGCCATGAATAGTACCTCTGATAGATACGCTACTTACGCTGAATATGCCCGGCGCACTTTACTTCGTTTACGTATTGTACAAGGCCTAAGCGACGAATTACGTACACTCATCGTAATAAGAGGAATTACTAACCCTCAATTGCGCGCGGCAGCGGCTAATGCCAACCTAAACCCGGATAACATCGTGTCCTTCTTGTCTATTTACACAAAACCAAACTATAACGCACGTGGACCACGTGGCTCCGTATCAAAGGTTACGTCACGTCCCCCACAGTTAAATCGCGATAAAGACATTAAGTGTTTCATTTGCGGTCAAAGAGGTCACTTACGTCGCAATTGTACTATGAAGCCAAAACCTCCGGGTGCCAACGGCGCGAATAGACCGTTCGCAGATTGTAACGCTCCTAGTAACCTATGCACTTATTGCAAGAAACCAGGACATAGGGAGGATCGGTGTTTTGCTAAGGCTAAGGCGGAGTCTCGAAATGAGCGTAGCGTTAATTTGTGCACGGATTACTCGAACTATTCTCAGAGTAGTGACATAACCACGGCTGTCGTTTGCGGTGTATCAATGGACGTGCTAATAGACAGCGGTGCGCTTAATGTATCGTTGGTCTCTTCTGCTGTATTGAAATATCTTCCTTGTCAGCCCAAATTCCGGCATTGCGTGATTAAAGGAATTGGAAACAAAGAGTTTCTTTCTACCTCATATATTACGGTTGTCATTGAGTTTGACGGTTTGTCGATTGAAGCGGACCTGGTGGTAGTACCATCTTCACTGATGGTAACGTCTATTGTAATAGGAACGGACATACTTAACCGTGACGGTGTGACTTACGTGCGCACAAAAGATCGTCAGTATCTTTCTCATTCGGAACACGTGAAATGCGTTAACCTCGTTACTTCGCAAGCAGAGGATATTCAGATAAATACGGAAGTAAAAGGTTTCGAGCGCGATAAACTGTTAGGCATTATCAGAGAGTTTTCAAAATTTTTTAATACGGGAACCGCTGAAACCACTGTAACAACAGGCGAAATGGACATTAAATTGACTAGCTCCACCCCGGTAGTCTATCGGCAATATAGACAGACTCTCTTACTCCGAGAAGGTAAAGGTTAGAGAAATAACAGCGGACCTTTTTAGGGCATCATAAGACGCTCGACCTCGGAGTACGCCAGCCCAATCATACTCGTGAAGAAACACGACGGTTCGGATCGGCTTTGTGTAGATTTTCGGGCTCTCAATCGTATCACAGTCAAAGATAGGTACCCCCTCCCCTTGATAGAGGACCAGATTGATCGGCTGGGTACCTATGCCTACTTTTCAAGCCTAGATATGGCCTCTGGTTTCCATCAAATTAGAATTAAAGAAGAGTGTGTGCACCTAACCGGTTTTGTAACGCCAGAGGACCATTTTGAATTCCTAAAAATGCCCTTCGGTTTGGCTAACAGTCCGATCGTCTATCAAAGAATAATTAATGACACGTTGCGCGAACATATAAATGACGGGAACACGTTGGTTTATATTGACGACGTACTCCTTATGAGTAATAGCGTAGAGGAGGGTACCGATTTGCTTCGTCGGGTGTTAGAAACGCTTACAAATGCTGGATTTTCGGTGAACCTACAAAAATGCTCCTTTTTGGTCACTGAGGTAGAGTATCTCGGTAGAATCATAAGTAAGGGTCAGGTGAGGCCGAGCCCGCGTAAGATTGAGGCCTTGGTTCACTCGAACGCACCAGTAAACGTCAAGCAGGTAAGACAACTCCTAGGACTTGCCGGTTATTTTAGGCGGTACATCAAGGGCTATGCCACCAAAACCGCACCACTTGCTCATCTCACCCGAAAAGACTCCGAGTTCTTCTGGACATCGGAACACGAGTCCATCCGTCAGGAGCTCATCCGGTACTTAACAAACGAACCGGTCCTAGCCATTTTCAATCCCAAGTATCTCACCCAAGTCCATACGGATGCGAGTAGCATTGGTTATGGAGCAGTGTTGCTACAAATCCATCCGGATGGTAAGAAACACGTAGTCGCGTACTACAGCAAGGTTACACAAGGCGCCGAGAGTAAATACCATTCGTACGAGCTTGAAACGCTAGCCATCGTGAAAGCACTTCAAAATTTCCGTCACTACCTTGTGGGGTTGAAGTTTACCGTCGTCACCGACTGCAATGCGATGAAAGCTACGGAGCGCAAGAAAGATCTGCTGCCGCGGGTGGCAAGGTGGTGGATCTACTTGCAAGATTTCGACTTCTCCATTGAGTACAGAAAAGGTGTGCTCATACCGCACGCAGACTACCTCAGCCATATTTTGTTTTGACAGGTAGATTGGATTCGGGAATGCAGAGGCCTTGCAAGGTCGTGAGCATTCTACCCAGCGGCCCGTACGAGTTGAGACTTGTCAGCGGGGACTACGGGAAGACGACGCAAGCTGCGGCTCGGCGGGTGGTGCCGTGGCGTGGCGGGTGGTCTCCGGAGGCGTGTGCTGCATTTTTGACTGGGAGTGTGCGTTTCGTAGCGTGTCATATCGCTAGGCGAACGCGGGCGTTGAAATATTGTCAAGTCGTGTGTATCGTTGGTGTCTGATACCAAGTCGTGCATATCGTTGACAATGCGCTAGTTTGGTAAGTCGTGTGTATCGTTGGTGTCTGATACCAAGTCGTGCATATCGTTGACAATGCGTTACTTTGTCAAGTCGTGTGTATCGTTGGTGTCTGATACCAAGTCGTGCATATCATTGACTGTGCGTTAGTTTGTCAAGTCGTTGTCAGTTTATTAGCTGTAGCGTTAGATTCGCTAAGCAGGTGTCTGTAAATTGGGAAAGGGTAGGTTAGGGCCTATTAATGGTTCCGATTGATTCTAGATGAAGCAGACCCCTTGGAGTCCACTCAGCCGTCAACGTCGACATTGCCTCCTGGCGATGATGACCGTACTGATGACATCCCACCCGCTACGCTGTCTCCGTGTTACGCGGGTGATGTCGTCGACCCGCTACCGTCTACGAGTGCTACGGCTGGATTGCACGTTGACAGTTTATTAGCTGTAGCGTTAGATTCACTAAGCAGGTGTCTGTAAATGGGGAAAGGGTAGGTTAGGGCCTATTAATGGTTCCGATTGATTCTAGATGAAGCAGACCCCTTGGAGTCCACTCAGCCGTCAACGTCGACATTGCCTCCTGGCGATGATGACCGTACTGATGACATCCCACCCGCTACGCTGTCTCCGTGTTACGCGGGTGATGTCGTCGACCCGCTACCGTCTACGAGTGCTACGGCTGGATTGTCGATGACATCACTGGACTAGGTCACGTCCTGGACGCCTCAACGGCCGTATGCAGCCCAGGATCGAGGACGATCAGCTGTCAGGAAAGGCCGTATCAGATGTACTCCTAAGGAAATACCATCCGTGTGAAGTTGGCTACAACTGTCGAAGACAACATTCAAAATTATCACTGGCTGATATTTAAAACAACTAAAGAGAATCACTTCTAGAGTGTGAAGTGGGAACGAGTGAGGGACGGGCCGACCGCTTCTATATAATGCAAGTAGGTGCCAGCTCTCTTTTTCGTCCGGTCGTCATCGCGTGCGGAAGCTGTCGGTTTGCCTCTCATTTCGTTATTGTCGGTTCGATTCTTAGGCAAGCACGTGTCTTTGATAGGTCGTGCGGTATACGTCAGCCATATTTTGTTGTTAGTTTAGTCCTTAATCTATTCCATTATTGTTTTACGGTTGATCTGTTAAGTTCATAGTGAATTACCTGTAATCATATTTCTAATTATAAAATCGTTTGATGTGAATTATTTAGTTTTTAATTGTAATGAGAAAAATATAGAACTGAGGTTAGTCTACCTCCAATTTGTTTCTTTTTTTATTTTAATCCTCACTTCTGGTTCTTAATAATATTATTATTTTCTTTTGCCAACATATGTACAAGAAAATATATGCATCATCCTATGGGTCGATGAGGTCAAATTTCTAGGAGTCACACTGTAGGCCTGTATTTCGGCAAGCACATCAGGTCGGTGAGGAACAGAGGACAATTCGTACTCGGCCGCCTCTACCCCATGATATGCGGGAAGAGTAAAATGTCCCTTAGGAATAAGGTGACACTTTACAAGACTTGTATCCGCCCAATCATGACGTACTCGAGTGTAGTCTTCGCCCATACTGGCAAATGCTACATTAATTCGATGCAGAGGCGGCAAGACAAGTTCTTGCGCATGGCAGTCCAAGCACCGAGTACATGTGCTCTCGCTCTCCATCCTTCTTCCGCCTTGCTCCCCACCACCTCAATTCGCTCGTGGTGGAGAAAATCTATTATACGCCCAACCATCGAGTCGCTCACATGCGTTGTCGCCCACGAAACGTGCTCACGGACAGACCCGACCCCATTACCAGGACACTGAAGCGAATGCTCTCGCGGACGCAATCCTTCCCAGTCCGACATGGACCAGCCCGACGTAGTAGGTTTAGGGGTGCCTTCCGCCCCTCATAACTATATACACACCCACACACTATACAAGTGCACAAGTAGCTTGACGTGTTGCGGGGGAGTTTTTTTCGCCGTTTCTTCTTCCCCAGCTATACACATTCCGAAATGGTACTACCGTTTCGGAATGTGTATAGCTGGGGAAGAAGCTGATTAGATTGTATAGCTGATTAGAATAGGATCGGCTTCACCGGTGAAGTCGATAGTCCCCAATAAAAAATTTCTTGATATACATGGCTTGGTCCCCATGCAACGGTCGAGCCGGGAACACAACTCACAGGAGGAAAAAAACATTAAGTAAACTATTATATTACTAACTATTATTATAGCAATCAATCTGCAAAAAGTACAAGGGTGCAAAAAGATATGGAGAGACGTCGCGATGTCCTCCTTGGGCTTAATTCTAGTGAAGACGCGACCTGAATAGCATACCACGGTTACGTTACCATAAAATATGTGTGGAATAGAAATTAATTATAATATTTCAAATATTGTAATATTTCAAGTATTTTAATATGTCTTATAGTGTACACGCAAGAACGCCTAATATCGCCCTATGGAAAAATTCAGAAGAGAATTCTTCAGGCTCTGAAATTAAAGTGTTTAGTGTAACCAGAATCAAATTATTGTAAGAAGAAGAATATTATATTATAAGCTAAACCCCCTCCCGTCCAGACTGGTAAACCGACCGCTTCTATATAAAGCGCCGGAAGTAGGTGTCAGGCTCTCTTCCCCATGCAGCGTTCGAGCCGGGAGCGCGCCGGGAGACGCACCTCGAGCACGCTGCCACGGCTGATCGACCCCGCTCCCACGGGGTCGGAATGCCTTTTCCGCCCGGTGTCGCTGTCGTTAGTCGTCTGAGACGATGACAGCCTTAGCTGTAAGAAAAAAAAGTCAGGCTCTCTTTTTCGTTCGGTCGTCGTCGCGTGTGGAAGCTGTCGGTCTGCCTGCCATTTCGTAAGCACCATTATCTTGTACCTATTTTTTTATTTAATATGTTTGAAGTCATTTTGATTGGTTAATGTCGTTTTGATGTAATAGCAAGTGTTCTGTTCTGAATAATTTCATGTAAAATTTAGTGATTAAATAAATAGCTTAGGTTACGTCAAATTTGTTATTTTTTTATATTTTTTCCACTTCTGACGCTAAAAATATATTATTGATATCTACTTTTTGATTAGTTAGTATAACGTCGTATGTAATCGGTTGGAACCCATCACCTCATTCAATTCATGATATGTTCTTTAGTTGGTCTCGTTCTTTTGTGTCACTGTTCGTTCTTCTACAAACCTTGTAAATAATATATAAAATATATGTCATGAACTAAAATTTGTTAGTATGCTATCCTCTACTCTGAAAACGTTTCTGCATTAGTAGTTTTCCTAAAGAGCCTTTCAGTTATAAACATATATCCTTATAGACATATATATTTATACATCCATCTAAAAAGCACACAAGCGTCCTCTGTTGTGCAATGGCTTTCACACTTCTTTAGGTCTGTGGGGGTTTGATTCCCGACCAAAGTTTATAGAGTTAGCCGGGTGCAGTCGATGCGCAGGTAGTTCAATGGGAATATTTCCGTACGCAGTGTCATTTATCAACGTTACCGTCACTCGAAGTCTGTACTGAAATAGTCTGAATGGGGACCTCGTACCCTAACTAAAAAAAATGAGATCTGAAAAAGAATTAAGGATATATAAAGAAAATCACGTTTCAAATTGGAGAAGCATTGGACAAGTTTTAAAATTTCTATGAGAAAAAAGGAAAACGATGAGTGTTCACGGTGCTTGAGTGCTGCAAAGCAAACTTGATATGTCAGTTTTATCCAAAGCAGTGGATTCAATTTTAAAAACATTTAATATTACAACGCTCTGCTGCTTACAATGGACATACATCTCACTGACGCTGTGTCAAGTGTCTAAGTACATTTATTGGTTTCATATTTATACATAAAACATATTTAAAACATGCAGTGATTCCCAGCGATAAATACCTGTCTAT
The DNA here is from genome assembly GCA_963693495.1 of Malacosoma neustria. Taxonomy (NCBI): domain Eukaryota; kingdom Metazoa; phylum Arthropoda; class Insecta; order Lepidoptera; family Lasiocampidae; genus Malacosoma; species Malacosoma neustria. The sequence goes on from OY856376.1 coordinate 8,372,552, forward strand.
ATAGTTCTAATAGATGAGTCTCACAGACATGGTATATAATGTCCGTGAGTAGTAGTGAGCATATATGCTCACTAAGCTGCAATTTTTAACAATCTTTCTGTAGAAATGCATCAAATAAAAGTAATTAAATTGTTTAGTTATATCACTGCTGTAATATCTGTCTCTCTAGTCATTCTGTGCCCACTTAAAATCTTTTTACATAAACCAACTTTGACTGCACTATCAAGATGATGGAATATATGCACAAACTAAATAGATATAAAAGGAAATAACTAAAGTTTAACTCTACAAAGTTTTTCTGTGGCATTATCATAGTCTAAATAAGTCTCACGGGGGAGTCAGAGAAGATGCTAATAAATAATTCAAATGTGACTAATAAACTTTCGTTTTTCGTTTATCAAATTTGAGAATTTATATTTCCCTAGTAATCATTTCTTTTATTATTTTATACTAATTTATTAAACACGACAATATATCACAGTTCTATATATTTTACATGTAGTAAGTCATTCACATTAATCAACTCCTCACAACATATTACATTGATAAACATGTTCTTCTATTTGTAAAAATAAATGTATAAATGTTAGCTCGTTAACACGCTAGTTGGACGGCAAAAACACGTAAACTGTCATCCGGTGCGGTAATGGTTGAAATGGGTGTCTGTTGACCTTTTCGACGGTGCAAATCAGTCCTGTTTTAACACCACTAACCACTAGGATATATTTAAGGTCTCATAACTTTGCGAACGGGGAACACTATTTTTTTAACACTGTACCACTAATCCCAATTTTGATTTTATCTCACCCCTGGATCTGTCAAATAGGAAATGATAAATCATCCATCTTTATCCAGCTCTTACAAATTAAGAAGATAGTCCTTCCGCATCAGTGTGAAAGATGCAGTTTTCACCGTGGGCATCAGCGGTAAGCTTCGTATCAGATTTTTTTTTTTTACATAATAGACTCATAACAAAATAATGAGATAAATAACTAATGTCACTAGATATTGCACACATGCAAATGTAATTTCACAAATCAAATTACTATTATACAATAATTAATTAGGCTAACCGAGTATTCCAATACATACATTCAGAATATTTTTTATGACTGCTTTAAAAGGCTCTATATTACACCTAATTTCCTTTAATTTAATATTTCCTTTTTTAAAGCTTACAAAAGATAGCTTGAATGAAAGTAACTTTATCCGTCGACGTTTGTAAGGTAGGACGGTACGGCATAGTAAAAAGGAAGCAGGAAATGTCAGAGAAAATTATGAAGGAGCAGAAAAGTGTATAACCCGAAGAAGCAAAAATGTTTTCAAATTCTATTATAATATGCAGTTGTTTTTAATATTTTAAATAAAGCATGGACGCAATCAGTTTTTTCCTTTAAGACTAACCGGTTTCCAGTAGAATACACTTAAAACAATTCGGTGAACAATTCCCGTTTCCTTTGCCTGATAAGGAAATGAAAACTATGAATACGGAACTTTAAAATGAGTTACAAAATACACGTTATTTTCTTAAAACATGCAACGTAATAGAATATAATTTACAGGACTGTAATTACGATTACGTGACTTGTACGTTTATGTATTGTCACGCTATCAAATATAAAATGTCATATCCTCTACCCCTGAAGTTAGTCACATTTATCTTAAACAAGTTTTCTTCAAGAAAAAGTAATCTTTATTTTTTCATTAAATTTTTTTATTGCTGAAGAACAGCAGACAGGCTGACGGCCCACTTAATACTAAGCAGTTACCGTTGCTTAAGGATTTTTGCGACGCTAGCGGCACCGCGAATACGCTGCTGTCCTATAGGGGTTCAGGAACCAGGGTCACTAATGCCGGAACACAACACAAAGTTATTATGGCGGCATACGTTAGACCAAGGGTAACCACCCTTGAACTTCAACCCTGGCAACCGCCATCCAGACGGGCTTGGGTCTCTTCCACGTAGCTAGGGTGGGTTGTTTTGTCGCTTTTTACGACAGGTCGACCCTGGTTGCAGGGGTTAGTATTCTTAGTTTACACCTGCACAGAGAAAGAATAAATTAAACACGATGTTTCTTTAAAGTTTTAAACCTGTTATATAAATAATATATACTCGTATATAATAACTTCAGAACTAGATCTTACTTAACTTTACATTACAATAACATCTATGTCGAAACTCTGAGCTACCAAAGTGTTTTACTAAATGGTTGAAACGTGAGAGCGCGTTCTCCTATGAGTGGGAAACTTTAAAGATCATCATGTTAACTTTCCAGTCTATAGTAGTGTGTCTATCTATTATAAGAGACAACACTCTTATGGAACAGCAGCGTGTTCGCGATTCCACTGGCGTTGCAAACACCCATAGGTGACGGTAACTGCTAAATTCTAAGCGGGCCGTCAGCCTTTCTGTTGTCCTACGGCAAAAGAAGGCCGCAATACTATACGCGATGTAGTTTCTTTGATATACTATAATCTTGTCTGGCCATGCCGTCACCGCCGAGCCCCGGCAAGAGGGATAGACCCAAAAAGTGCTGGCTTGACGTCGTAGGGGTTGATATGCGTGCCAATGGACTAACCACCAGAGATGCTGAAGATCGTGCGAAGTGGAGAAGAAAAAGTCGGAAAGCGGACCCCGGGCGCGGAAGCGAGAGTTTGGGCTGCAACCGGGATTCAACGCTAAGGTGATGATGATGATGACTATAATCTTATCCTTTTTCACTTACTGACATTTGACTGGATGTTGCTTTAAGAAAAAACTTTCTGAGTTGGTATAAATGATTTTCTACCCACTAAACATAATATATGTTTCGAGATAATAATGTATTTAATTTTTACTAATATTTCTATATTACTGTCCGTGCAGAAGCAGAGTAAGAATACTGACCCCCTGCGGCCGGGATCGGCATGTCGTAAAAGGCGATAAAACCACCCCTGTTAGATAGTAGGGCCCCAAGCCCATCTAGATGGCAACCACCCCTAGTTTATAAATATACCTTTATGACCATTATTCCGGTATTAGTGACCCAGGTTCCAGTACCCTTATGCTGACAGCAACGTATTCGCGGTGCTCCTAGAGTTGCAAACATCAATAGGCGACGGTAATTGCTCACTATTAAGTAGGCCGTCCGCCTGTCGGCTGTTCTTCAACAATAAAAAAAATTATAATGCTGCATCATAGTTACTCCAATTACGTTTCAAGAAGTAAATTCGATTTACATTAGAAATACAAATTCTACTCGCGCCAAATATGCATTACGTAAGAAACTGAAAAACTTTTTCCTTTGAAAATATTTGAGTTTCTTAACTTTCTAGACGTTTCCAAACTTCCAATCTGTCGATAATAATTTATCAAGTAATGGAATCAGATTGCATAAATTAATTCCAAGTTTTTCAATAAATTTGTTCGACTCCGCCCCTTATTAAAGAGGCACGTAGTAATTACTGGGAGATTACAAAATGTATGCTGAGCTTAAAAACGATATTTTATAATTATTTACTAACAATGTTTCATTACTGCTATCAATATTAATGTTGATTTAAGCTCATTAAGTGACGACTATTTAACGGATTTTTACTGTAGTAATGATAGATGTAATGAAAGATAAAATATTTGTAATATTTGTAAATATTTAGGTATGAACTCTCTAGTTTTCATTTAGTGTCTTTTTTTAAATAATAACATTAAATTAAAAGAGCGGATTTATGTCACTAGCGGTCTTAACTCTCGGTGGTTACTAAAGCCTTAACTATAACCAATCTATTTAATTTCAATTAAATAATGTTATATTATAATCTCTTCCCTTGTAATCTCTAGTTGTGTTAAGAGACTATCTAGTCTCTTAACACAGCATCTGCTCTATTATATATTTTTTACCGTGTAGGGGCGGAGAAAGATTACTAACCTCTGCGGCCGGGGTCGGACTGTAGTGAAAGGCGGCAAAACAACCCTACGTGGTAGGGCCTCAAAACCCGTCTGGATGATGATCATCTTTAATCTTAAGTATGCCACCATAATAACCTTGTGTTGAGTTCCAACAATAATGACCCAAGTTCCTGTACCCTTATAGGACAGCAACGTGTTCGCGATGCCACTGACGTTACAAACACGCTGCTAAATTCTAAGCGGGCCGTCAGCCTGTCTGCTGCCCTACAGCAATAAAAAATATGGAGGCTCAGACAAGCATGCATACGATGATTTATGATATCCATGTCGTGTATATAAAGTTGAATGATTCTATGTTCTATTGTGTACATTACAGAGATATATTAGTCTCTATAATGGATTTGAAAAACAGTGATTAAAAAAATTGTGTGTATATTGCCGTAGGCTTTATCTTTCGGATTAGGACGTCGGATGACAGTCTCACCCGTAAAGATCATTAATAGGCATCTGTTGGGTCAGGATTTTTGTCAAATTCACTTTTGTATAGGTTTGTGTGCCCATTTTATTATTTAACTAGCGGCCCTCCCCAGCTTTGCACGGGTATTTAACAAAAAATTCAAAATTAAAAATTAGATACACACACATAAACCCTTCTATTTGCGTCAAGTTACTAACAAAATAAAATTATAAAGAAAGTTTGAATATTATTATTTCTATGAACTTTTATTTTAATGATTTTTTTTGTTATTATTTTTTATTTATTTTTCCTTATTTTTAATAAGTATTTTTTTTTTTCTAATTTTTGTAAAAACCCCAATGACGCACGCCTACATTACATAAGGTGCTGCCTAGCTAGCCGAACAGGGTGAGCGGCTACCACGCAACATTTTTCTAATACTTCATTTTTAAACTCATGATATCTTTTGAATGGAATATCCGAATTGAATAATTCAAAAAGTTATATAGAGGTATTGAAGCAGTTTTGAATATGAAGTAATTTATTTTGATAAGGATTAATACCAAGATACAAATAAAGAGCCTTTTCTATTTTTTTGGATTTTCATTCAGCCACTGACAGCAGATTTTCTGTTTCATGTTAGTTAAGATATTTAAGCCACTTACGTACTATATTTTTACATTTATTACTTGTTAAGGAGAATGTATTTAATAATTTATTATACAAACAAGGTCCCTGAAAATAAAGAGACCTTTTAAAAAGATTTGTTCTGTCTCCTATTATTTGACAAATGTCATAAAATCGTTTTTTAATTGTTGTATCATTATTCGAATATGGAAGTTTCATGTGTTGCTTCAAAATACATGATAGTATAAACAATTGTCGTACTGTTAACACGTCTGCGTGTTCATAAAGGTCTGTAGTTTGAAAGAAACTACTTTTGAAAAAGCTTATCATAAGAATCAATCTTTGTGCTCTTTCTACTGCGATCATGTTTGTTTTAATCATAATGCGCCACACCCCTTTCAATAAGAAATATTAAGTATGAAAGTATGGATTCACATAATATTTTTGATACATCGTTCTTATTAGTTTTTCATCAGCGACAGGTCTTAATTTTCTAAAAATATGTGCTAGCTTTCGTACACTTTTTAAAATAAATATAGCATTTTATTCGAATGACAATTTTTCATCAATTATCACACCAAGATTTTTGATTTTATTGACTTTTTCAATGGTGGTACACTGACATGTAGATTTTTGTTTTACCAAACAAGTGTGAGCTTTTAAATGATTTATAAATAGCGGGGACTGTTGCAGCGCAAAAGCACAAATTCCTTTACGCATAAAACTATTGATCGTATCGGTATGGGACTGCAACTATTCGACGGGAAATTTTTCTATTTAGACAAAAAATAGATGATAAGAAGTGGTTGGTTTATTTGGTGAAAAGTGTAATTATAGTCACATAATTTGTGCTTAAATAAAATTAATTGTCCTTAAATTCATACTTATTAATCGTCATTTCAGTTTACAACAAACAATGTGTAAATTGAGTTTTTTCTAGGAGAAAATGTACACCGAAATTCTAAACTTTTAATTGTATATAAAACTCGGTGGCCATAAAGTAAATGAAACAAAGGGTAGTAACAACAACATATAGTCATTGTAATGTGAATTATTTCATTTAAACTAAGTAGCAATAGAAGTTTTTTGATTATTCTAGTAAGATTAGTTTTGTTAAAGATAGACAAATTTGATCCCTAATAGTGATTTTTCCAATAATTTATTTAGCAGCTTTTTTAAATTTTATAATACACCCCCGATCTGTTCGGACATTTTTGTTTTATATAATTAGTTTAAAGTTAAGTATAAAGTTCAAACAAGCAATAACAAATTATTAAATTTTATAAATTGTTACTATACAGATATCTTACAAATCCATCACGGCACACTCAGACCTCAGAGATATCTGAGGCATACCACGTTGCATTGTTTCTGCGAGGCAGTCATGTCCGCAAAGGAGGCGGCGGAGCGGGAGCGGGAGTCGACCACCACACTCCCCTCCCGCCAACGCAGGCCACGTCGGCGGCGCCGGAGGTCAAGTAACGACCTCCGGCCGCCGTAAAAAGCGGCCGCGGGCGGCCCCTCGGGGGAGGATCCGCCGCCTGCACTTTTGCCGCGAGGGTGAGGGCTGCGTGCTGTTCCGCGGCCCCCCTCAACTCCTAGAGTTGTTAGGAGAGCGCCGGGGGGACGAAACCCTGACCCCCTGGCGCCAACACTTTAGAAGGGGCCCGCCTCAAGACAAAGGGCGGGCCGGCGCCGGCCCGGGCCACGAGATCGGCAGGCCATATATCCGTGGGCCCGGGCGTAGGCGATAGGAGAACAGCGGGGTTTTTTAGTGGGTAGTCGGATGGCCAAACATCTTTCCCGGAGTCCCACATATCCCTCGGTCCCCCCGGGCCGGGGGAACCCGTCAAGAGAGGTTTTTCCCCGAGACCAAAAAAAAAAATACCTCGTTGCAAATCTTATAATTTCGCTGACTTGTGCCCCTTTACTGCGTTTTTCTCTATTTTCTTACAAAATTCTTCCAACTAGGACCTTGATTCATTGCCAGCCAACATTGTATATAATTTTCTTTTGTCAACTCAACTTTAGTTACTGTTTCCAAGTCGTGTCTGAGAACGCTGTATCTCAGGCATACCAAAAGCAAATGCTGAATCTTTTCCAATGTGTTTTCATCACAAATACATGTTGAATTATCCTTAAGTTTAAAACGGTGGAGGTACACTGCAAATCCTCCGTATCCCGTCATGGCTTGTGTAAGTTCTGTAGTCATGTTTAATTGTTTTGTTATCATATATACTTTTGCAGCATCAGGCAGAAATAATTTGTGCAGTAGCTCCCCTTGAGTAGCGCGTAGCTCATTCTTCAATACTACTGCGTCGTATCTCCCTTTTCATAAGAGCTATAAGGAATTTGTTGTATACGATCGCCTCTGGAATTGGCTGTGCAGCCGACCTAGCCAGGTCGTCGGCACGCTCGTTTCTGGGTACAGCAACATGCACTCTAACCGAATACAGTTTCACTGTACACCCCTTCCCCATTAGCAAAGCTATTATAGGATATTCTTTTGACTATCAGTAGCAAAGCAAAGGAACGCACAAGGATTCGAGATTAAATCCAGTGACAATCTCGAGTCACTGAGCACAGTTGCTCCCCTGTAGTCTTTTGATAAAAAATACTCCGTCGCTTGTAAAATAGTATATAGTTCAGCTTAAAACACTGTACAGTACGATCCAAACTTTTCAGGAATCTCTTTTCTCCATTTAATCTCAAACAGACGAGCTGTATCCACAATACATATGTCAAGCGGAAACAGCCCCCCCCCCCCCCCCCGGATAAGTCAATTCAATGATACTGTTCGATATGAATTTGCTATTTTTTGGACAAATCCTCGCTGCACATCAAACATTTTCACCACTGGTCAGGGATTGGAAACGTACATTATTATTGGTCAATTACGGAGACGTAAATCGTCCTGATAACCTCCGGGCACAGTCCCCACTTTTTTCTAACCGCACAAGCCATCCCCTTATATATATATTTAATACCTTGCGACAAACGTGGGAAACATTACCTTTAAAGGTGAACTTTCTATCTATCATGACAACCAACATTTTAAACTCGTTTACGAATTCAATACTTACACCGCCCATGTATAAATGGAGAACCAGGCCTTGATTTTCTAGTTATAAGAACCGCCTTCGCCTTTTAGATAGAATTTTAGTTTATTTCTGATTCCCCACTCATATACATGTACGACAGCTTGGTTTGCATCAGCTTGTATTTTTTAGGCTATGAGGCTTGAACATACACCCCCACTAATTTATCCAATAGAGGATTATTCCAAACAGTAGGTCCTCCTATGAAGCCTTGGATGCATCCTTTTTCAGGTTGTCTCTGGTTTGCCTCATATAGCGAACCAATACTCGTCTATTCCTTAAGGAATCGGCTACCAGTTGCCTGACGTTAATTGGACACCTCATGTCAATGAGTCTACATTTGAGAACTGGCCTCCAGGTGCTATCAAAGGCACCCTCAACATCCAACATCCTTAAAAGGCGACAAAACAACCCACACGGAGTCGGCCTGTCGTAAACGACAGGCCGACCCCGGCCGCAAAGGTTAGTTCTTTCTCTGCCCCTGCACGGAGAATCATGGAGATTATAATAAATTTTTAGTTTATTATTAGTTTATTTTATTTTATTTTTAGTTTTTTTTAGAAACCACAGATAACTCACCCAACACTTAAGGATATTTTAGATAAATATCAAACTAAAAATAGAAACAGACATTTCACTTATCATTTCACGATAAAAACACCGTGGGGAAATACACTACGTTTTATATACGTATATATAAAACTAAACTGCCCCACCACGTACTCCACGCATTCACATCGCTCCGTACGAGAGTTAGGTTCGTCGGCATACGTTCGGAAATCTCTTTCAATTTACGCAAATAGGGCTCTGACGGCTCACTGTCTTCAAAATAGACCGACACCGTCCCTAACTTCCAGCTTGATGTTTTCAATACTGTGGCAACAATATTCTCTGTTACATTAATAAAGTTCGTATGAATTTAATAGCGAATGCGTGGCACAGTGATACCCGGCGTAGCCTGCTAGTATTTAGTTGTTTACATTATAGTCTTATTAATAAAATAACTCAATTTACAATTATATAAATATGTGATCTATCTTATTTAAATGTCTTTCGCCTGGGGGTGACCATGTCCAATTCCGTTTAGGCCTTTTTTGATAGAATGAGCTCATGTGGAAAAGTTTCTGCTGCTCCAAGAAGTTAGCAAGCATATACCCTCTGGAGTTTCTTGTTCCATAACAAAACTCGCCCATAAAATATTCGTTCGCATCTTCCTTTATTCCTAGCTTGGCATTGAAATATCCGGTTAAAATGGTACATGTTGCTTTATTCTCTCGCATACATTTTGAAATGTCCTCATACACTGACTTGACATCAACATCAGCTGCCGCACTTGTTGGTAGGTATGCTTGTATAACTTTGTTGCTTGTATAACAGTGTTATATGCGTAGAAATCTTTAAGATGACATACAACACTCTGTTTGACATAGAATTAATTTCAGTTGTGTTATCTTTGATGTTTTTATTAATTAATAATGCAAATCCGTGCTCATGTAAGTCTTATCTTCCTCTGTGGTATAGAAGGTGACCCGAGTGTAATTTGATGCAAGCTTCTCCAGGTTTTTGTACTTCGGATAGGCCGGCTACGTTCCACGTAATCCTGTCCAATTCATAGAGCAACTCCTCTAGACGATCCTCTGTTCTTAGGGTCCTACAATTGTACGACGCTACTGCAATCTTTGTCATTTTATTCGAATGTTTATGGCAGCTTGATGAATCCCAGAGATTCTTAGCACCCCTGCATCCACCGCACCCCACGCTGCTGCCAATGCTGGGGATCGTGGACCCGCTGGGAACTCGGGGCCGGGGTTTTTGTTGTCTGATCATATTAAATTATTGGAGGGATTAGTCGTATTAACCTACCCGCTTGCCTAAGGCATCCTGGTAGATGAGAAGTAATCCATTTTGCTCGGACTGTGGGTGCTACCGTATATAATACGTGAAACCTCACGTCTCCATCTCTACGTATGAGAAACAAACGGCTTATAAATGATCGAACATAGTTGCTCTAGGAGCTTTCAATTTGCAACCGACGGTAAATAATACGACGGTAAAAATGGCTCGCAGTTTAGTACCGGTTATATTCATCCTTAAAAATATGATTTGCTAAAAATAATTGTTCAAATCTGTCTTCATATATAAATCCATCTTGCATTAAATGATTGAATACGTTCACGTGCCAACTGTAACTTTACCCATTATCATAATTCGCATGTGTTACTTTGTAGCCTCGTCGTCAATGATTAAACATTTAAATAATATCTAGAATACAAAAAAACCGATTAAAATTAGCTCGTATATCAAACTAAAAATAAGCCACAAAAGTATGGAAAGGAAAAAAATGAGGTGGTCCACCCATCTAATTCGCTAGAGCTACTATATAAAAATTTACTATGTAAATTAGAAAAGGAAGTACTGAAAAGGTTCATTTAATTTTTGAATTGAGTTCCTTATTCATTATAATAGCCCCCACCGTTATCAAACAAGAGCGTTGATAAATGCTTGCTCCATTGTTAGAGGTTCTCAATAGAATAAGTAATTAAATTCCGACGAAGCTTTGACTTTAGTACCCTCCTATCGGTTACATCCAATAGAATAACGATTGTTTAGACATTTTTATTCTAAATATTGGATGACAAGTTTGTGTATCATTCAATTTTTATAATTAATTTAGTATATTTCTCTATTTATTATTATATTAGATCAAGGAAACATTTTATATTTGATAATAGAACTTTTAAAATTAATCTTCTTCCTGCCCTTGTCCCAAACTATGTGGGGTCGGCACAACATGTTATCTCTTTCCACTCTACTCCTTTAGCCGTCATTTCAACATTCACACCCTTTTTTGCCATATAATCTTTTACGCAATCCATCCATCTTTTTTGGTCTACCTTTACTTCTGTACCATCCACTCTCATTTCTATCATTTTTCTTTTATTATATGACATTCTTCCCTGCGCATTGCATGGCCAAACCACGCTAGTCTGTTAAAATAATTAAAAAAAACTTTTAAAATTAATAAAGGCCTCTAATTTTGACACAATGTTTCTTTAGCATAAGTGACAACAATTTTACAGTAAATATTGTTTCTTTATAGATAATATATTCAGTGTCAGTCTCTTAGGGAAAGTCTCAAACTCAAGACCATACAAAAAGGTCCTTTACTTTGAAGCAAACACAAAAATAAGTCTGTTTTGTTTAACAATAATAACACAATTTCCAGTAATTAAAGAATATGTTTCAGGTAAGATATGCAACTTAAATAATGTCCATCGACAATATATTTCAGTCAAGATGGTGAAGAAAATGAATTCCTAACTCTAACAATAATAAGTTTCTTTCTTTTTGCGAAACTATTTATTGTATGATCGAATAGTAAGTTTACAAACCTGCTACGATAAGAGATGAATGGCCGCCTACGTAGTACGTGGTCATCTACGCGCTACGAACGGGCCACAAACGTAGCGACATACGTGGGTGACCTTTCGTGAAAACACGAAATCCTTTAAGTCTACAATGTAACGTTTAATCAAAATATTCTTCGAAAAATGTATTACGCCTGAATTTAGATACACATGCGTAGGTTTATGTTTGGGCAGTCATTTTCAGTAAAGGTCAGATGAATAACAGTAATTAAAATATATTGATATTAATACTAAAAGGGTGCCTTTGACGATGACATTTCAAAACCATTTTTCATTTCCACGCTGCAGTATAATATGAAGTTACTAAATTAAGATTAATTTAGCTACTAAAATTAAGGCAGAAGTAAAATAAATTATTTCTTTTTTTGTTAAAGATTTTACAATGCAAACAAGTGTTATAGTTATAAATAAACCGTACCCAACATACACGAGCAATGTCATATACGAAAAGTGGTTGAGAAAATCTAGAATGTACGTTGAGTGGTTTACTTCAGCGCAGTAGCCTTTGGGGAGAAGATAGATAGATGTTTCTATCATGAAACTTTAAAATGATTGATTTACGACCTGTAAAATGTAAAACTCAAAGTTTTGAAGCTCTTTAGTTGTATGCAACAAAGTCTTGGTTGGAGACTATTATTATTCTTTATATGAACATTTAAAGTCAAAGGGTTTGTAAAAGGTTACAAATCATTTATTTCGTTTATTTCATTTATTTCGGCACTATACAATTTAAATACAGTATTACAGGGATATCGTTGCCACGCAAAAGTAAAAACATACTGTGCTGCAGTAGCAATTACCTCAGTTCATCACAGCATTTATAGAAAATAGTAGATTTCGTGTGTCCGTGCGTGTGTGCGTGCGTGCGTGTGTGTGTGTGTGTGTGTGTGTGTGTGTGTGTGTGTGTGTGTGTGTGTGTGTGTGTGTGTGTGTGTGTGTGTGTGTGTGTGTATGTGTACAAATACATTACTAGATCCTAGTAATGTATTTGTACACACAAAAACACTTCTAGCTTGATAGTGGTAAAGAGATAGCAATGTTTAGTTATTACTTGAGTAATTTGAGAGAACTGGGAGTGTAACATTCGCCCTTATAAAAGACAATGTAACAAATTCTTTTGTATATATGCGCTGGTATTTCTTTCAACTCGCTACGGCAAACTCTGGCAGGAAGAATGAATCTAGGAAGATCGAGCATGATATCGTAAAGGGTGATTATGCGTTGTAAGGGACCCGAATACCGAGATCCCGAATATCGAGAAAAAGAAGAGGTTGATTGAATCACAAAAACAGGACTTTTTTATCACTAAGGTGACTTTTTTGGTATTCTCACGTTGTTTGTTCTCACATCACGAGCTTTCCTGGCTACAGCTTTTCTTTAGTTGAAACGGCAGTCATGTCTGTGTATAACAGTCACTATTATAAAAACCAGGCTGATATCAGAGTTGGAATTCATAAAGCATTATTTTTAACGGAATGCGGGTGAATGAAATTCCTAATCACCATCATCATCTTTACGTTGAATCCCGGTTGCAGCCCAAACTCTCGCTTCGGCGCCCGGGGTCCGCTTTCCGACTTTTTCTTCTCCACTTCGCACGGTCTTCAGCATCCCTGGTAGTGAGCCCATTGGCACGCATATCACCCCTTACAACGTCAAGCCAGCACTTTTTGGGTCTACCCCTCCTGCTGGGGCCCGGTGGAGGCGGCACGGCCAGACCTTTGTTTCCCACGTAAGCATCCGGTTGCCGTAAAACGTGAAATGAAAATCCTAATATTCTTCCATTATTCATTTTAAAACTACATTTAAATACAATACACGTTGATTATTCAGGAATAAAATAACTTGCAAAATACTGTGAATTGATATTATATCGTCGTTATAATGTAGCGCCGCATAAAGATCGTAGGAGCGAGCTGTTTCCGACCGGCAATTTTTACTGCCGGCCACATCTAGCCAGGTTACTAATGACCGGCAATGTTCATTTGCCGGCGATCTAGGGACATAGCCGACGCAACGGAGTAATCAAGAACCGAGGACGGTGGTTATGCGACCCCATAACTCTTGGCCAGCAGACCTACGAAAAGGCAAATTGTATACGGCTATAAAATTAATTATATACTTTAATTATATCCTTTTCATTAGATTACATATTTAGAATATGTAGGTGCATATACATATAAAGATATTTTTGTTGATATTAAATTGTTATTTAGTTGATTTCAATAGTGAGAGTTACAAAGAAAAGAAGTAAGAGTAAAATAAAAAAAAAAATTTAAATTAACATAAGGATGATAAAACCATTTATGGAACTTGTACAAAGGTGTGATAAATATTTGACCCTAAATGATATTAAAATATTCAATAGTTTTCTTTATAAAACGGTTTTCGTCGTCACTTTAGTTGTTTACGTCACATCGTTTCAAACGAAGCGGTGCGTCGGGTTCCAATACCATCAACTAACTCTAATATAAATGAAAACGAAAATTCAAACAAGAATCAACAAATAATAATGAATAAAATAAAATAAAGAGCATATTGTTTCATATCTAAGCATTTATCTGGATTGGTTTCACTTAAAACAATCAGTTTGCTGACGTAGTTTTGCTACAGCCTAATTCAGGATAGATGTATTATCAAACATAAATAGCTCAATGATAATCATACTTATCTTACTTGTAAATTACATATATCTCAAAGTTACTGTATTGACAGTGGGCCTGGTTAAAAAATTACAAGTTGCTCAGCGGCACCGGAATATTACATACATCTTAAAAATACAAATATTCAAAATATCTAAACTTTTGTGATATTAATTAATACGCTTATATATATCTTCTTTTGATAGATGCTGAATCAATATTTCAGTCACAGTTTCACTATTTCAGAGGATAACGCAAGAGAACGTACTTCCTGAATTTACAGTTCGTTAAACCCAACCCAAGCCAACGGGCTTAATAAAACCATAAACAGAATCCGACCGCACTCTAGTCGGCCTAGACTATTCACTCGATAGATCTTGATACTGAAATCTGGATAGTTCACATAAAATATTACGTACGTTATTTATTAGTTATTAATATTTTGTTTATAGATATTAATGCTGTAGATTGAGTTAATACAAAATAATTTATTGCAGCATACGCACATATATATACACGCCGACGATACAGTTATTTATAAAATAAAACACGTGATAATGTAAAAAATTTTGTAGATAAATGTTCGTTACTCAATCATGCTGGAACAGCTGAACGGAACTGGATGAAATTTTGCACAGAGAAATTAATTAAACCCTGGAATTGTACATAAAATTTTCCTTTATGTATCATGTTTAAGTAATAAATAAATAATATTAGTAATATTTTTCATAATGCAAATTTGTTATTAGTTTTCCGTGCAAATAAAGTCACGAGTAACGGTTAATATTTTTATACAAATTTAAAATGCGTGACCGCGCACTTCTGCCCAGTTTTTTAATTAATAATACACAAGTATATTTAGGTACCTATGGATAAAATTCAACCAATACTCTCCATAATTACGCTGAAATACCAATATCGACTGCTGTACATAGACGACTGAAAATTAATTAGTTCTCTGATTTCAAGGTATTCATCAAATAAGACTGAGTATTAATATAATATTTAGTGTCTAAACTATATATAGTATTTAAGTATATATAAAAGTTAGTGCATATGTGACATGCACGAGAGCTAAGTAGATGGAGTTGTGGCATTATACTAATAATACAATTTCGTCCGATAATGTGTTATTTATTTTTTATTTCGATGTATTTTCAACTATATCTTTGAGGTATTTCTACAAATTATTTTTCTATTATATTCAGTAAAGTAATTAATTTTTTTATTGTTGTGGGACAGCAGACAGGCTGACGGCCAACTTAATATTAAGCAGTTCCCGTGCTATGTGTTAGCGACACCTGGAGCACCGCTAACACCGCTACACCGTCCGCGTATTGAAATTGGTAACTGATCAATTATGCTGGAACACAATACAAAGTAATTGTGACATATTTTGAAACCAAGGTTGGTCAGCATCCAGGTGGGTTTAGAGCCTTACCAACTAGCTAGGGTTGTTTTATCGCCTTTTAAGAAAAGCCTCCCTTGGCTGCAGGTGGTCAGTGTACTTACTGCGCGCCTGCACGGAGATAGATTTGGATGGAACGCCCAACTAAAATGAAACTTTTATAAATCAATTCGTTTGGTAAATGCACTATAAATTAAGAAGAATGTAAGTTCCGGGAAGTTATAATTCGCTCGCCACGTATAAATACAAAATTAGCAAACTTTCTTTATAAATATTAACGGCACTCCCCTAATTGTTGAGGTACACAAAAATATGTTTAGCGAACAGGGCACTCGCTTATGCAAGTTTATTCTCGTTAAGGAAATTGCTTGTTTTATTGGCACCTTTTCCATTTTATTTACATATTTGGGACAATAATAATAATAATATTTTGTGACAATTCACACAGCGGCATCTAGTCCCAAACTAAGTAGCATAGCACTTGTGTTATGGGAACTAGACAACTGATATACTACTTATATACTTTTTTTTTTGTAACTAAATACATAAACACCCAGACGCGAGACGGGAATCGAACCCGTGACCTCCGCAAGCGTACCGAAGTGCGTTATCCGCATGTTAAAGTACAATGTTAAAGTTTCTATAGAGTGATTCGTACCGTTCTTTGGTAATACATCACATACCTGTTAGCTCAGTATTTGAACTCCGTTCAGGAGCAGAGTAATAATACTCACCACTGAGCCGCCGGCGGCCTGTCGTAAAAGGCGACAAAAAGACTAGCTACGTACCCTAGGTACGGTAGGGCCTCAAGCCCGCCTGGATGGCGACCACCTTTGGTCTTAAGTATGCCGCCATAATAACCTTATGTTGTGTTCCGGCATTAGTGATCCAAGTTCCTGTACCCTTATGGGACAGCAGCGTGTTCGTGATGCCACTGGCGTCGCAAACACCCATAGGCGACGGTAACTGCTAAATTCTAAGCAGGCTTTCATTCTGTCTGCTGCACTACAGCATTTAAAAAAAGGTGGTAGGATTCCCAGGCCGTATAGATGGCAACTATTCCTAGTCTCGAAATCTGCCGTCATAGTAACCTTGTGTTCCAGTTTAGTAACTTAGTTCTTCTTTGTTGCCAGGAATTTCCGACCTAGCACCTTCTGCTGGGACCGTTGTTATTCCCCGTATATAATGGGTGGCTGTACAAACGCAGGATATTTGCAGTATACCCACTGTTACACAGACAAAAAGGCAGTATTTCAGCGACACTCCACTTATACACTATATTCATCTCAGTGACACTCAGCTCCTCATTTTCTGAGAAGATATTAGATGGTATTAAAGACCCTTCTGAGTGATTATAACAACTTTAACATTCAAAAAATGGAATTCACATTAAAAAATACAAAACTAGTAATAAATATATGATACTTTCAAATTGCTCAAACACAAAGTAACAATATAAATTAGTTGAAGCCATTCTCAAAGTTTCCTATGTAATCTAAGTTCATAAATTAGAACACGTGAGATCCCATTTCGATATATCGTATACATCGTCGATTAAAACTGGCGTGAGAGAAGTGTGGAGCAATCTGCCCCAACCCTTGTACGACAATGTGATGAACACGTATTTAACTCACATCATTTAATACAGCCAGTAATAACTCCGAACTAACTGTATTTAATGAGAGTCGCCAATATAACAACCCATAACGTTGGGCTCTTCTGGAAGGAACGATTTTCTAGGTGGTACGGCCCAAACCCGCATGGATGGCAACCACTTTTGTTCTATAAGTATGCCTCCCAAAAAACCTTGAGTCGTGCTCCGGCATTAATAACCTAGGTTCTAGTACCCCTATGAGGACTGATGCGTGTTCACAGTGCCCCTAGCGTCGCAACCATCCATAGGCGACAGTAACTGCTTACTGCTAAGTGGGCCGCCAGCCTATCTGCTATTCCTCAGCAATAAAAATAAAACGAAGCTTAAGCTTCAAGTATCTAAGGATCGTAGCAAGTGGAAAGAAGTGGTCTCTGCCTACCCCTACGGGAAAGAGGCGTGATTAAACCCACCAGTAGGCCGTTATTCTATTATTACCATAATCGTCGGCTTATTACAAGAAGTCATTATGTGACATTTCATTATTTTGGGAAAACAGCATTTTAATTGGAATTAGTTAGTGGTTATGTTGATTAGCCAAAGACGTAACGGCTAAAATTGTCCAGCTACAAATTAGTGTTTTTGCATTTTGAAGAATATAAAAAAATGAGCCCATTAAAGATAAAAACGTATTTAGTGATTTTGACAATTAATGAGTTCTTGCAATAAGCCGACGAATATATGCATAAACAAAGTTACGCTAGATTTGAGGTATTTAGTACCAATAAAAATCAAATAACTTGACAATTAATAAATTTAATACTTATGAAAATAAGATACTCGATGTACAAACATGATAATAATAAAGTTATCGTTATAAGATATAACGTGAAGTGATTCACAGGTAATAAAAACGTTTGTCTAGATTTATTATGTTAATTGAATCATTTCAACAGAATTGCTTTTGTCGTACTCAATTCAGTTAACACTACCATAAAATATTGTTTTACGACCCGTGAACAGGTTACAACTCTTTGTTATGTATTGTTACAGAAGAACTTAACGCTTTTTTATTTTAAAGCAAAATTATTGTAGAGTATTTTTTAGTATTATGCTGTTTGGTTTGTTTATTTTGTTTATTCTGATTGGACTGGATTGGATTGAAACTTTTTTGTTTTATATACGGAATGTGTCCAAAGTAATTTTCGAGAGTGACTATTATCTTAGTCAATCGGTAACACTGGAAATAAAATGTAATAAACATCAATTGCGCAAGCATTAGTCAAGCTTGAATGCAACAAGCATTTTCTAGTATTACAATAATATAGCTTTGTAGCTATAAACATGTAAATTACGACGGGCATCTGCAAGATGATTTGATGACTACTAAAAAGAGCTTTTTTTAGTTCAATTATCTAAAAGTAATTAAAAAACTTGGTTTCAACTATAAGTAGAAGTTCTACTATCGGCATGATGACCTAATATTGAAAACATTTCTATTATAACATATCTTTAGTTACCTATATGCATACTACCTATATGATAATATCTTCTTACTATTTATAAATTATTTTTACTTATAAATAGATAAATAATATTATAAAAAACTGTGTGTGTCAGCTCCGACGCACGACTGGAGTTTACTACTTAAGTACGATTGTCTAAACATACGCAAAAAGAGTTTATTTAACTGAAAAAAGATTAATACCATATGAAAGGGTAAACTAACAAATTAATGAAAATAATATACATATATAAAAAAAGTTTTAAAACAGTTTTAAGTTCAATCTAATTACAACTATGGCACCTAGTAATAAAGTCACAAATCTCCAACACATTATCTAATACTTACGATCATTCGTCATATAAAATGAGCAAAGCAATAAATTACTCTTGTCACTTACAAATGAAAAGACATTATGTTAAACAACATTTAATGTGAAATCAACCTTAACTTGTAACAAATAAAGTAATTTTTACCTTGAGAGATACATCGTTTTGTTTTGTTTAGTGTGTTCCGGTGCACGCGCACCAAAAACGTAACGAGGTCATTCATTAGTAGATTTTACTCTCACATTTTTCTCATACCGGGCGCCTTATATATGAAAATCGATTCTTAAGGAGTAAACTCCAATAATAAAATTATAAAAAATTATTTTACATATATTGAAAATACTGACCTTAAAAAGCATGGTAGGTTTCTCTCTTGCTGATGAAGACCAGCAGTGGAGATTGTGAGTAGCTATATTGGTAACACGACAAACACTTGCATTAGATACTAAATAATTTGTGTATAATTAAAAATAACACTCGTTTTAGCATTATGGTTTTATAGTAGCAGTAACTTAAAGATTAAAAATCCTTCATGATTTTTTACATGTAAAACAATTTTCACATAATAACGTTATTATGTGAATTAAAAACTCTTCTGTGTGTGCGCACGTAAGGAGTTATTCTTCTTTGGCGTAACAGAACAAAAATAGCTACATTTCATCCCGTATGCCTCAACTCTGTTGGTAAAAGTAATGGTAAACTAATAAAATATAATCTATAATGTAAACAAATAAAAAGAATACATACCTACAATTAACCTCAAAATATTTGAAGTATCAACTAGATGGCAGCACTGTCGTTTTACTTCGCGCAATAGTTTTCCAATTGGGTTTCGTACATTGTAGATATATAAATATTTGGTTTAAGAATATTTGACGACCTCGGTGGCGTAATGGATAACGCACTTCAGTACGCTTGCGGACGTCATGGGTTCGATTCCCGTCTCGCGTCTGGGTGTTTATGTATAATATGTATTTATTTACAAAAAAAAAGTATATTAAGTAGTATATCAGTTGTCTAGTACCCATAACACAAGTGCTATGCTACTTAGTTTGGGACTAGATTTTTTTTTTTTTTTTTTTTTTTTTTTTTTTTTTTTTTTTTTTGGTCTCGGGGAAAAACCTCTCTTGACGGGTTCCCCCGGCCCGGGGGGACCGAGGGATATGTGGGACTCCGGGATTTTTCCGACTACCCACTAAAAAACCCCGCTGTTCTCCTATCGCCTACGCCCGGGCCCACGGATATATGGCCTGCCGATCTCGTGGCCCGGGCCGGCGCCGGCCCGCCCTTTGTCTTGAGGCGGGCCCCTTCTAAAGTGTTGGCGCCAGGGGGTCAGGGTTTCGTCCCCCCGGCGCTCTCCTAACAACTCTAGGAGTTGAGGGGGGCCGCGGAACAGCACGCAGCCCTCACCCTCGCGGTAATAGTGCGGGCGGCGGGTCCTCCCCCGAGGGGCCGCCCGCGGCCGCTTTTTACGGCGGCCGGAGGTCGTTACTGGCCCTCCGGCGCCGCCGGCGTGGCCTGCGTTGGCGGGAGGGGAGTGTGGTGGTTGACTCCCGCTCCCGCTCCGCCGCCTCCTTTGCGGACATGACTGCCTCGCAGAAGGAGGCGACGGCCGTCCATCCAGGATCTAGTTTGGGACTAGATGGCGCTGTATGAATTGTCACAAAATATTATTATTATTTGTGAATATATTAACGAATTTTCACCGTTTTTTTTTTTTTTTTTTTTTTTTTTTTTTTTTTTTTTTTTTTTTTTTTGGTGTCGGGGAAAATCCTCTCTTGACGGGTTCCCCCGGCCCGGGGGGACCGAGGGATATGTGGGACTCCGGGAAAGATGTTTGGCCATCCGACTACCCACTAAAAAACCCCGCTGTTCTCCTATCGCCTACGCCCGGGCCCACGGATATATGGCCAGCCGATCTCGTGGCCCGGGCTGGCGCCGGCCCGCCCTTTGTCTTGAGGCGGGCCCCTTCTAAAGTGTTGGCGCCAGGGGGTCAGAATTTCGTCCCCCCGGCGCTCTCCTAACAACTCTAGGAGTTGAGGGGGGTCGCGGAACAGCACGCAGCCCTCACCCTCGCGGCAATGGTGCGGGCGGTGGATCCTCCCCCGAGGGGCCGCCCGCGGCCGCTTTTTACGGCGGCCGGAGGTCGTTATTTGACCTCCGGCGCCGCCGACGTGGCCTGCGTTGGCGGGAGGGGAGTGTGGTGGTCGACTCCCGCTCCCGCTCCGCCGCCTCCTTTGCGGACATGACTGCCTCGCAGAAGGAAGCGACGGCCGTCCATCCAGGATCGCTCCCGACCATGGACAGAACCAGGGCCGGGAGCGACAGGTCCACGTCGATTTGGGCGACAACGAATTTTCACCGAACACAACACGTCGCAATATTGAGAGACAGTTGTTTACCAACTTCATCATGACGAATCGTAAAAATTTTATGCTCATAATTTTTTCGACAACGCCCTATTAAGACGTATAACTTCAAAAAATATACATTTATAAAAAAAAGTATACAAAATTTAAATGACTAAAACAAGTTACATAAATAAATTTTGAAATAGTCCTCACAATTTCTTATTAGCCTAATAAAAAATTAATTATGTAAACGAAATATAAAATGACATTTCTCAAAGCAAGCCTCCATCTTCCGGCACGACATTTAAGCCTCCGAGATCCCGTTAAGTCGAAACTTGTATTAGCTTGGGAGTAGTCTGATCGTTTTACATTATAGCCCGATCAGTCATTGAAGCCTGCCATATCTTTTCCTAAATATACCTATACTTATAAAACTTTTGAATTTTCCTTTCCGCGTAATTGAAGTATATCAAGATTTTAAAACTTCTCTTAATTAAAACATAATATTTTTAACGAAATCTTGATTTATTTTTTATTTGTTTTATAGCAGTGCGTTTTAGTACGTGCATACGTTTTCTCTGTGCAGGGCGGAATAACAATACTAACCCCTTCGGCCAGAGTCGACCTGTCGTTAAAGGTGAAAAAACAACTGTCTAGACGGCAACCACTTTTGGCCTATAAGTATGCCACCATAATAACCTTGTTGTGTTCTGGCATTAATGACCCAGGTTCCTGTACTCCTATGGGACAGCAGCGTATTCGTGGTACCCCTAGCGATGTTAACATCCATAAGCAACGGTACCTGCTTACTTAAGTGAGCCTTCAGCCTGTTTGCTGTCCCTAAGCAATAACAAAGTACTTTCATAATTAACACTTCATATCATTTTATGCGGGTTAAAACCATAAAATTGCGAAAATATTCTATATTTTAAAATTTCCACGCCGAACAGACTTCAAACGTATTGCAATGTGTATGTTAATTTTTTCAACATTGTACAACCATGTTTCATGCGAATAAATTTGAATTTGAAAAATTTTATCCTGTTTTTTCACCTTTTTTGTGGCTATGATTACAAATTTGAGGTACATATCATATTTGTAAATTTAATCCCCGTATTCGGATAAGCTATTGATTCTTCTTCTTCCTCCTGCCCATATCCCACATTATATGGGGTCGGAACAACATGTTACATATTTTAATAGTTATGGTCTAGTTTTTACAACCGGCTGCCTGCCTGACGTTAACCCCTTTTTGGAGAAAAACTCATTCTTTTTATTTAAATTATTTTTCTCGTTTCACATTGAAAGTAGGTCACAAATTTCGATGTCAATCATCTAATATATCCTCAAGTGACACTTATTGGTTTTTTCTTGAGTAAACAACATCCAACGACGTAATGGTGAATAATTTAAATTGCTTCTTGTTTCTGTTTACATATTAAAATTAGAATTCAGAGAGTAAATGTAGTTAGTACTTGGTAGCTTAGTGGTGTAACACTCAGAAACAAATCTAAAACTGGCAGTGGCATGCATAGCTTACTCAATTTTTCTCGCCTAATGTACTTATTACAATATAATTGCCATGTACCGATGGTGAAGGAAAACTTCTTGAAGAAACCTGCATGTTGAGATCACCGGTATGTGTAACCCGCCAATCCGCTTTGGAAAAACGTGGCGGATATTTTTTAATTAAAATATTATGGGATAAGAGTTTAAACAGTAGAGCACTTATTTTATGGGTACTGGACAACTAATATACAACTTATACGTTTCTTTTGTAAATCACTACTTAGTTGACGACCTCGGTGGCGTAACGGATAACGCACGTCGGTACGCTCGCGGAGGTCACGGGTTCGATTCCCGTCTCGCGTCTGGGTGTTTATGTATAATATGTATTTATTTACAAAAAAAAAAAAAAGTATATAAGTAGTATATCAGTTGTCTAGGGCCCATAACACAAGTGCTACTTAGTTTGGGACTAGATGACGCTGTGTGAATTGTTACAAAATATTTAAAAAAAAAAAAAAAAAAAATTTAAAAAAAAATTATCGGTTTGGGTGTGCAGGGTGGCACTTTTGCTGGGTCGCCGATTTTTACGGGGTCCGTGCACAATTCACATTCGACAATTACGTCACATGGGCTTCTAAATAGAAAATTCGCAGTGGCGAGTGTTTTTGAATGCTCTTGGTACTGCATTCCGTTGCGCTTGAATGCAGACACTGGCAGCTTGCACAAAATGCGTCCATCTAGATATATTTTGGTGGTGGCTCACAGCAATGTTCCTCTTGGCAAGTTAGAGACCTTGAAACACGCGGCTTCTTTTCACAACAATACATAACCTTCGGTGAAGGACCTCGTGGCAAGCAGGGATAGCAAATAGCATCTTCACAGCACGATGCTGGACAAGAGGCTACTAATATCGGATATACTTCAAATTGCTCGCAGTCTTCACAGTAAAAGCACGCCAATTTTTTTAGTTTTTACTTCTTTTTATTTTGTAAATTTTATATCATAATAAATTTCCACTAGAATTTTGATAATTGATTCATTTAGGTATATTTTAACCAATAAACATATAATATACCTATATTATTTATAATACTTTAAAATTAAATATATCCAATTATTTTACAATAATAATTCGAAAATAAGTGCGATTCGGTATGCATACATAATTAAAAGCAATTTTTATGCAAATAACGTGACCTGGCGCTACATTGTGTAGTTTCCTTCACTTGAAAATGTGGCAGAAAAAGGAGTGAGAAAGTTTTGTTAATAAAACGGCTCAAAACGTAATGGTGAATAATTTAAATTGCTTCTTGTTTCTGTTTACATATTAAAATTAGAATTCAGAGAGTAAATGTAGTTAGTACTTGGTAGCTTAGTGGTGTAACACTCAGAAACAAATCTAAAACTGGCAGTGGCATGCATAGCTTACTCAATTTTTCTCGCCTAATGTACTTATTACAATATAATTGCCATGTACCGATGGTGAAGGAAAACTTCTTGAAGAAACCTGCATGTTGAGATCACCGGTATGTGTAACCCGCCAATCCGCTTTGGAAAAACGTGGCGGATATTTTTTAATTAAAATATTATGGGATAAGAGTTTAAACAGTAGAGCACTTATTTTATGGGTACTGGACAACTAATATACAACTTATACGTTTCTTTTGTAAATCACTACTTAGTATAAAAACAAAGTCGCATCCCGCTGTCTGTCTGTCCCTATGTATTATTAGATCTTTAAAACTACGCAACGGATTTTGATGCGCTTTCATTAGATAGAGTCATTCAAGAGGAAGATTTATATGTATAATACATACATATTAATAGTACAGAAAAAAAATCAAAGATTTGTAATGCGATGCCGTAACAAATATTTTTGTGCGTTTAAATCGCAAACACTGGCTAAACCTTACGAGATAGATCAAATTAATGTACTACGAAATTGTATATCTTAAAAAGATCGATAAAAAAGTCCGCGATGGCTGAACCAATTTTGATGAATTTCGATATAGAGATAGAGGATAAAATGAACATTGAAAAAGGACATAGCCTACTTTTTTTATTTTTTATTTATATGGCAGAACATTTGCCGGGTCAGCTAGTATATACATATTATACATAAACGCCTAGACTCGGGACGAGAATCGAAACCGTTGCACCACTGAGGTCATCGTGTTAAAAGCATATGTATATTTTTGGGTATTTAAATTGAAGCAAAATTAAATTAGGATAGGATTTAGCCATGTGGTTACAATGACCGACTACGGGCCACATCTTGCAGTCCTATTGAGCCGTAAAAAAGGGCACATTATCCCTAATTTTGTTTATTTTCGACAAAGTAAAGACACCATTTGGAGCTGTCAGCCAGCGGTTGCCAATATAAAAGTAAACTTAGCGTTCTACTACTTAGCTACTTTATTTTTATAGAACATATAGGAAAAAGACGATACCCAAATTTGTCACATGATAATGCAGCTTTGGGCTCCGGATTCAAAGGTTTCAATACAGCTATAAAACTCTTGTTACAAGAGAAAGACATTAACAATATTTTTGTATATTTCATAAAAATTAAATTTTTATTTAAAACTGTATTCTTTAAATCACATTTATTTAAATCAGCATTGATTTAATTTGTCGCTGAAACTTAGTTTTCTTATGAAAATCAAGGTTGTAACTCTAATGGCAGACATAATATTAAATATTCTTTCACATATGCCTTATATAAAGGCAAACTGTTACTGATGTCCCCTGATCAGGATGTAAACAATCTTGATTTCAGTCGTAAGGTACATCGTAGGCAATGACCATCAGGCAAAATATTTAACTGAAAGTGTTTCATTTGAAGAAAATTTTCAAGACGATCCTAATTTGTAGCGAGTATAGTAAATACCTTTTCTGAATTGCATTTTTACTTTGTTATATTTTTGAAATTCTTATCTTTCATTTATCAATTCATTACAAATATTCATAACCCAAAAATATTGAATATCTAAATTCCAAAATAAATTTAATAAATTAAGTACATTTCTTTTGACCAATAACAAATTCACACATGTAAAACAACCTTATTTAAATGTATGTAATGTCAATTTAAAAAGGAAAACTAAAATAAAACATTTTGTTTGAAATAAACTAAAATTATTGAGGGATTTCATGTAAATTGTCTTGACACTGTAAATTGATTACTTAAAGAAAACGTCTGTTAAAAAGGATATATTTATTTACACCAAATATATATTTAACAAAATTGAAACTGTGACTAGCCATTACATTTATCATAATATGTTTAAAAGGACTATTTCTTGGAACATAATAAAATGGTAAATACCTCCATTACTTAGCTATAATGTCGAGTCATAATGTCCAACCGCCGGGCTCGGTCCCTTACCAGGAACTAATAGTATGACCATGTCGCTTGATTAGGGCTATTTGGCGCGTTACCAGTAGTCTTGATAGGTCACGATGTTTTTAATGCGCTGTTAAATTAGTGGATGCAAATTAAACAACGTTATAATATGCATATTAGGCGAAAATACCCATGAAAATACCAAATTACCTTGTATCAATTAAAAATCCATTGCTCGGATATATAATAGCTTTTTAGGGAGTCGTATATGTAAACGAATATTTTATTAGTTTAACTAGTATATAGCAGAGGAATGTTAAGGATGCCCAATATATTCAGAGAATATTGGACAAACTGAGGAAAATGTTTCATCTAACAGGGGAGAATCAGTAATAAGAATTTTAACAAATTATTTTTTTTGCATATTTGTATTTATAGAATCGTAAAAATAAGCTAATAAAGTAGCTTATATTTTTAAATGTTTTTCCAAACAAGATATATCAAAAACAACCAACAGGACATAGAAGGCCCGATTGGTCACATGTGCTGTTGATTATAACGTGAAAATGTATTCAACAAAAAGTATTTGTTAGAAACACTCCATCACACTTCAATAAGGAAAGTATGTGCCTCATATTTTCGCATTACACAACATTGACATTTATAGTAATGCCTTCGTAAGCCCATATCCATAATTTTGATATTTAGGCGTCCGTGGCACACCAATCATAATTTCTTTCACAAAATTACCTACATTAACAACTTCTTCTATTAACAAATGTGTTTGTTACTTTATAGAAAACTAGCTGTGCCCGCGACTCTGTCCGCGTGGAATAGTGACTTTAATTGGGCAAAAATTTTTGGATATCTTATGGTTTATTTTGGATTACAAACCCTATAAACCCTAAAATATAAATGAAATATGCAAACAGTCAGTGTTATCGAATGCAACTGTTACGCCATGCTCCTCCGGAATACGTACGTTCGAACCTACAAAGTCCAGCCTAAGCTAAACCCTATTTCATATGATTTATGACATAAATCTGAGGTTAACTAAAATTGGAAATTCAACCTAAAATGTCCAGCCTAAGCTGAACCCTATTTCATATAATTGATGATATAAATCAACTTAAATTGGAATATAAAATTTCCGAAACTTATCATTTTTGACAAAAACAATTTTTTTTTTCTAAAATAAAAATAGCCTAAGTTACTCCTTAATACATTAGCTATCTGCTAAAGTCCCGTCAAAATCGATGCAGCCATTTCAGAGATTAGCCAGAACAAACAGACAGACAAAATATGTAAAAAATGTTGTTTTGATATCTGTAACGTGTATACGTCCGAATGCACTTAGTAAATAAATAAATAAATATTTTTGTGACATTTCACACAGCGTCATCTAGTCCCAAACTATATAAGTAGCATAGCACTTGTGCTATGGGACTAGACAACTGATATATTACTTATATACTTTTTTTTGTAAATAAATACATATTATACATAAACACCCAGACGCGAGATGGGAATCGAGCCCGTGACCTCCGCAAGCGTACCGAAGTGCGTTATCCGTTACGCCATCGAGGTCGTCAAAAAAAAAGTAAAAAGCGTAAGCGTAAAGTAAAAAAAGCAAAAAGGTCGTAAAAAGCGGTTATTTTAATATTACAAACAGACCCTCCAATTTTATTTATTTGTATAGATGTGTTTTATGATGTGTTTTATGATGAAGTAGATGAAAGGTCGGATTTTTTATTGCTGAGGTACAGCAGATAGGCCAATTAGTATAGTAGTAAGCAGTTAACATCGCCTATGGATGTTTACAACACCAGGGTCCGCATACTGGAACCCGGATCACTAATGATGGAACACAGCACAAGGTTATTATGGCGACGTACTTATAGACTATGGGTGGTTGCCATCAAGAGGAACTTAGAGCCTGACCATCTAGCAAGGCCAAGCTTTGTGGTGTAAAACATAACATTTAGTTAAATTCTATTGATTGGACTTTTTTATTTCTGTAAGACAGAAAACAGGCTGACGGCCCGCTTAGAATTTAGCAGTTACCGTCGCCTATGGGTGTTTGCAACGCCAGTGGCATCGCAAACACGCTGCCGTCCCATAAGGGCACAGGAACTTGGGTCACTAATGCCGGAACACATACATACATATAATCACGCCTCTTTCCCGTAGGGGTAGGCAGAGACCACTTCTTTCCACTTGCTACGATTATTACATACTTGTTTCGCTTCGTCCACTTTCATTATTCCCTTCATATATGCCCTTCGGTTTAGGGTACTCTTGACCTGGCCTTTTTTTGGCCGGAACACAACACAAGGTTATTATGGGGGCATACTTAAGACCAAAGGTGGTCGCTATCCAGACGGGCTTGAGGCTCTACCACGTAGCTAGGGTGGGTGGTTTTGTCGCCTTTTACGTCAGGCTGCAGAGGTTAGTATTCTTTCTTCGCCCCTGCACGGATATAACAAACGGACTCTGAACAAAACTAATTTTAAATTAGTTGAAACGCTTTCGTAATGGAAATTTTGACTTGAAGAACGAACCACGAGGAAGACCGTCCACGCAGGTGAATAATACTGAATTGAAGGAGATGGTTTAACGTTACCCTACGTACAATATTGACTCATTTGTATGAAATCAATAAGATAAAAAAATATGAACAATTGGTGCTTAATGATTTGACTGCAGAAAGAAATACGTGTTGAAATGTGTGTTGCCTTGTTGAATCGGTACAGAAATGAAGAAATATTGGATCGAATTGTGGGTCAAACATGGTCGTGGTCGTGGGTCAAACATGTAGGTCAAACGCCGCAAAAGTGCCCTAAAGCAAACTTACCAATAAAAGGGTAATGGTAACTGTTTCGTGGTATTTCATGGTGTTATTCACTATAACTTTCACAAGTCTGGTCAAGCAATAACAGCAGATGTGTGCTGAACTTCGAACAATGATGGCGAAACTGACAGTAAAACAGCCCCGACTCGTGAATCGATCTTCACCATTATTGCTCCATGATAACTCAAGATCTCATACTACACGTGAAACCGTTGTA
This sequence comes from Malacosoma neustria, assembly GCA_963693495.1. Lineage (NCBI taxonomy): Eukaryota > Metazoa > Arthropoda > Insecta > Lepidoptera > Lasiocampidae > Malacosoma > Malacosoma neustria. The sequence continues at coordinate 8,401,793 of OY856376.1, forward strand.
ACTCTATTGAAGCTGCAGTTAGAAACCATACGTCATCCACGGTACTCGCTAGACTTTACTCCAACTACCATTTTTTCGTGATTTGGATAATTTTCTACGTGATAAAAAAAATTCTTGCCAGGAGTCAGTACAAAATACTCTTACACAGTTTGTTGAGTCTAGAGTCCCAGAGTTCTCTCGTAAATTCATAAATGAACTTCCGTTTAGATGGCACCAATATACAGATAACTAGTTGATCCGGCAAACGTTGTTCTGCCATATGAATTTTAAAAAAAAAAGCCTATGTCCTTCTCCAAGGTTCAATCTATGACTATAGCGAAATTTCTCAAAATTGATTCAGCGGTTTAGGCGTGAAAGCGTAACAAACAAACAACCTCACTTTCGCATTTATAATAGTGCCAGAAGCGATAAAGGACTACCAAATGTGCATTAGAAATAAATTATCAATTTTTATTGTATTTATGGTTCACTATTTTGGCGATAATGGTGTTCGGTATCGGGAATGGTATTTCAACAATACAAATGCAAAACCACTTAACTCGGTGTTCGTGCTGCTGGGGCTCTTCGATTATGGCTGTAGGCACTGCCACGAACTACTTTCGATTAGGCTGGTTAGTTTCTTGAAATATAGGAAAATAAATAACGGAAATTGTGGAAATCGCCGCGACGCGTGCACAGCGTATATTTTGAATGAATGAATCGAGAGATGGCATCGTCGTCGTAGAATAGAGGTGGCAATGCATTTGCTTAGATACGATTAACTCGATACTAGAAAATATTCGCGGTAAATTAATTGTGCTAAATCCATACTAATATTATAAATGCGAAAGTAACTCTGTCTGTCTGTCTGTCTGTCTGTCTGTTCCTCTTTCACGCCTAAACGGCTGAACGGATTTTGATGAAATTTGGTATGGTGATAGATGATAACCTAGAAATGGTCATAGGCTATAAATAATCACGCCATCGTTCTTAGGGGGTAGGCAGTAGGCAGATAACTAAATTGAGTTAGTGATTTTTTGTGCTTATCCGGTATCTATAAGAATCGGCCAGCATCTATTTTTCATCCCCCTAAATGTTAGGAGTAGTCCACCCCTAAATTTTATTTTTTATTTTTTGACATTTTATTATTTTTATGGCAGAACAACGTTTGCCGGGTCAGCTAGTACGTAATAAATGGCTTACACATAAAAGATAGATATATGCTGTCACGGGCTTTTTTGTAGGACTGTTTAAGATAAAAATTTCTATTATACATTACATACGTGTTTTACAACTAACTGTTTTTGCAGCGCACGCCAGAATAGTTCCCAGATAGCAGAATTTTTGTTATCTTGAATATTTTGGACAATTTACACAATATATTTATAAATTATTGCCTATGTGTTATTGCGTAAAAGAGTAACAAACATCCATACAACATTTCGCGTTTATTTACTAAGGATGCAGGTAAATATTTTGATTAAATTAATATGTTACATCTTAAAAATAAAACAAGTTTAAATTTTTCATTACAATCGGCAATTTCATACTTTAACCCCCTAATATGCATATTAGACGAAGTAAAATTGCCTTAGCGGTGCATCGTGGAATACGAACCCGGAACCGATCGATAGTCTCTAAGTTTGATACCACTTGGGTACCACGTCCATTTTATAATGTACCATGATGTACCGTGCAGGGGCGGAGAAAGAATACCAACCTCTGCGGCCGGGATCAGCCTGTTGTAAAAGCCAACAAAACAAGCTAGCTGCGTGGTAGGGCCTCAAGCCCGTCTGGATGGCGACCACCTTTGGTCTTAAGTATGCCGCCATAATAACCTTGTGTTGTGTTCCGCGAATAGTGACTCAAGTTCCTGTACCCTTTTGGGACAGCAGCGCCACTGACGTTCCAAACACCCATAGGCGACGATAACTGCTACAATTCTAAGTAGGCCGTCATCCTGTCTACAGCAATTTAAAAAAAAGCGTGTATCCCTGAAATTTTTAGTTCGAGCAAATAATTTATAATAACCCTTTTAGTATTTACTATGTCGCTTTAAATGTCTTTTTGTTTATGATTAGAAATCAGATCGACCATTAACTAGTAAATTAGTGTAATCTTTGATTTAGAAAAAAAAAATTACCATTTTCCATATATTTAGTCGATAGCAAAATGATATGTGAAATTATTATTCTATCGCACTAAAAAGCGTGCCCGCTTGTTTGTCGTACAGCTTTGTTTGCTCCAATTTTTGAATTTCAAAGCCTCGCAATAGGAATTCATGGTAAATTTTTTGAGACCAATATTTAAAAAGCAAATTGTCAAAGCTATTCAGAATTTAGACTGTTAGATTTCACTTAATAAGAATGAAACATGGTCAAGTATCATGTATAGTCACAAATTTATTTTCCATATACTTATAGATAATAATCAATAAAAAGAATAGTTAGTAAACTGACGGTCGAATGAGTTATTTTTGAAACTTGCGCTATCAATTTAAGACATCAGTTCGTATAGTATATACAAACAATATATTTCCTATTAAATAGGATTGCAGTATAAATCAGCACGGTACCAGATAGGTAGTTCTAAGTTCAATACTTCAATGTAATTATAATTCCTTAAACATACCTTTGGAAATAAGAGCACGTTGTAAAAAGTTAATTAGGTTTTATGTCGGCGTAAAGCTTTTAATCCGAACTTAGAACGTGTTTTGTAAAGCGAGTATTTCTTTATTCGCTCTCGTTAATAATTAAAAAGTTTTAATGTTAGATGATATTAATAAAAACAACTATTTAATAAAATTTCATAAATACCTAAATAAATTGTATGAAAATTGAAATAAAATTGCATCAACATCTAAGGTTAACATGTTTTTGTGGAAAATATACCACTTTACCTCAAAAATACAATTTGTTCGATCCTTGCATAAAGGGTATTTAAAATCCCGCCACCTGATTTTTGTAATCTACCCTCACTCTCGGTGAGGTAATAATGGTAAGCGAGGGTGGGACGGAAAAATAGGCTTCTTGTGTCAACGTTTGACGAGATAACCGCCTTTTGCACCGTGTGCAATATATATAAAAAACTAACGAAATAACTGGACGGGACGGTCGACGTTCGACCTCCCTGGTTACTCTAATTAGCCGTGCCATTAAATCTGTGTGTGTTCAGTGTTGTGCTTTAGCTGGTGCCGTGCAACAGTTCCTCAGCGACCTGAACCGAACCGGGAAGGGGTGGTATCAAGGTCAGTGCGGGTTTCTTTGCCCATAGCAAGGCATCAACGTCTCTCTAGCCACCGCTCCTAACCCATCCTTTATCATACAGTCCACTGCTCTCGAGCTGTCCCTCTTATTCCTGTACGGTGCAATCTGAAAATATTCAACAGCGGACTCTACATCCAAATAGTAAGCTAAAGAACCGACACGATCAAATAAATTAATATTAAAAGAAACGACATATACCTTAGAAGCAAAATTTATTATTTTTAAACGTAACGGTAAAGTTTTACATGTTATATTAAACAATAGGCACTGAAATGCGTTAAAATGTGACCAATATTACATACAAAATTCACTGTAAAGTATCAAAATTTAATTTTCGTGGTGAAAGAAGGATGACTCGCTCAACAGCCTGACGGGTGACAGATCGCAAGCAGCAATTTGATACGAGCTCCCACTTTGTTACGTGGATAGAGTAATTCCAATGACAAAGCAATCTGGCCATCGTTACCTGAGCGTGTGGGCGGCGAATTTGATACTGCCGCCCACGGTGATGAGACGGGTTAACGTTTACAAGGAAACAAGACGTCTTACATCATTTAACATTAATTTACATTGAATAATTTACGTTAAACAAATATGGTGATGTTTAACGAGAGGAAAGGAAATTTTTTGCGTTATGGCAACTGCTAAGTTTAAAAAAAGTTGAAAAATGTTAAGAAGTAACATTTTGTAAGTGTGCGGTCACTAAGATTCTGAGATTCATTGTCTAGTATTATCACAGAGGTCCAGAAGAGTTGCTTCATGGATTTTAGTACGAATTACTTTTTAATATATTCAATCTTGATAGCTAAATCTAATACTAAAATCCAAACTCTCTCTCTAAAACTCAAAAAGAAAATACTTGACTCCTGCATACTACCAAGCTTAATTTTTGGCGCGCAGACATGGATATTTAACAAACAAAATAATGCAGAAAATAAAAGTATGTCAACGTGCTATGGACAAAAGCGTACTATAGATAAGACTAAAAGATAAAATTAGAAACAAGTCAATAAGAAAAATAACCCAAGTCCTGGATGCCCTCGAACATGCACTACGCCTTAAATGGAAGTGGGCAGGACATGTCGCACGCCTTCCAGATAAAAGGTGGGCAAAGTAGACGACAATATGGGTAGGACCAACCGGCAAGAGAGCTAGAGGCCGACTTGCTTAACAGTGGGTCGACGAAATAAGAGATACAGATGGCACCAACTGGATGTCCAAAGCTAAGGATTGAAGGTCCTGAAACAAGTCGGAGGAGGCTTTTACCCGTAACGGGACCTTACAAACAATATAATAAAAAAGTAAAATTATGTAGTATATATACATGTATGTAAATAATTGTAAATAAAAATAAGAGCTTTATTATTATTATATTCAATATGTTAGAGCAATAAGTTTAATAGTAGTAATTCTTGTGTATGAAACCCAAAAAATGTAACAGATGTGGCTTACTTAGATATTATAGTATTAACTATCATGTCACCACCCACGCCTAAAAGAAAGGAAAGGAAAATATGGATAGCGTCCTTTACCTATTGCCTATTGGTTAAACAAGCAAAGATGATAGCTCAGAAGATGACGAGCAATATGCTAAAATGAGGACTCGCTACTTTAAATAATTCCTCAAATTCTCCCCAAATGCTCAAAACGCATTGAGACGCAGACTCTCCTAAAGCCCAATCGTACGAAGACCGTTTACAAATGATGATTAGTGTACACGGGGAACTGCAATAATTTACTTAAGAAACCAGCAAAACTCGGTCAATCCATGAGTAACATGTTTACTATATAATATCATACATATGTTGATAACAAGCATTTTAAAATATTATATATCAATACAATATACAACTTACGTCCTTTTTACGCGTAAGTATTATGTTTAACAGTAGAAATATGTAGAGTAACGTGTATAGAATATAATGTAATAGTAGAAATATGTATCACTATCAGAGTGTTAACTTTTAATATTGAATTTTGATAATTGAAAATATTCAACATAAAACTTTTTGTGATTATAGTGAATTGTGTTAACTTTTATATTTTTTACTAACTTTTTCGTCCACGATAAATTCAATCATTTTAGAGATTTATTAAGATATTGTAAGCACTAAAAGTTGTTTTGTAATGATACTAGATATGCAGTCATGAAGACTCAGGTGGTATTGTTAGAAAATTACAATTTATTTTAATGAACCTAAAATCTTAGCAGAATTCTTAATAAAATGAAACTATATATTTGAGTAAACTTAATGAATATTCGGGTGATAGTTGGCATTCATCCGAGGCACGTAGCACCTTGGACCGGACTGAGAGCTCCACTTGTACGGACTGCGATAACAGCTGAACTTAAACTGCTCTTGCTACAAGCATTCATCATATTGCTAAGATAAATTAAGTCCGTTTGGATAAAACTTCATATGATATTTCGCCTACGTGGGGCCAGTCCTCTTCCTAGCATCACCACCACTAAGTGTCGCGAATACGCATTCAAATTAAAAATTATTTATGTATTAATTTTATATGAGTATTTCAATTTAATATTATAAAAAATATCCATCTTCTGAATCCCGTGTAAAAGCGCGCGTACCAAAATAGTTTCTTATAATTTCTTCAAACCATGGTGATAAATGTATGCATTTCTGTAATAAAATTAATTAATTATATTTTTTAGACTAATTAACTAGACTACTAAAGTATATACGTATATTATATTTATTATCAACTTAACTTGAATTCATCAATTTATATCCATAAGAATTAATAATATCTACCACACAACTTCTAACATATTATAGCCTAAAGTGCCATTAAATAATTACCAAGTTAAATAGTAGATGAGTAATTGTGTAAAACAAATTACTGGTATACAGTGTTTGTTCTTGCTTATGTGTATCCTTCTGTAATAAACTGCGAGCGTGACTAATAAAAGTTTAGTAATAATGATCTTAAAAAGTTTAATATACCTACATGTTAGATATGTTTTACGTAAATCCATTTACGTTTAGAATATTTCATCATCCAATGCAATTACTATCTGATTTTCAATGAGATAAATTTGTTCTTGGCATTCGAGTAACGAATGATTTTTTATTGTTCAGCTTTTTATGCAGAACACAGCATCTTTTCAGCTTTCGTTGTGAAGTATTGTAACAATAGTTTTACGATTTTTGGACATCCGTGATCTACTATGACATTCATTTATCTTGTGCAAAGATGCAAAAAATACACGATGTTATGTGGAGGTATAATATGCGTAAACTAAATATGTATATTTAGTTTATATATATTTGACTGACGGTTGACAAGATCAATCGACAAGAAAACTAAATGGTTGTATCCATATGCTATAAAAATAGAATGTATTAATAACAATATACAGCACTAGTGAAACCAACAAAATTATTTAATGACACTTTATTATCACCTTACTAAACATACCTTCATATTACATATGATATCTTTTATTGCTGTAGGACAGCAGATTAGCTGACAGCCCGCTTAGAATTTAGCAGTTACCGTCGCCTATGGGTGTTTGCAACGCCAGTGACATCGTAAGCACGCTGCTGTCCCATAAGGGTAGAGTAACTTGGGTCACTAATGCCAGAACACAACACAAGGTTATTATGGCGGCATACTTAAGACCAAAAGTGATCGCCATCCAGGCGGGCTTGAGGCCCTACCATGTAGATAGGGTGGTTTGTTTTGTCGTCTTTTACGACAGGCCGACCCTGGCCGCAGAGATCAGTATTCTTTCTCCGCCCCTGCACGGATAACTATATAAGGAAAGATAATTAAATAAGGAAATGTAAATAACTCCAAATTTTAGCTAAATACAAACACCGTCACGGTAATTTCGCGTAGATTGCGATAACAATGGGCGAGCGCTGCCTTAAGTGACCCTGATTAACCCTAGGCATCGGCTTCACTGTCGATATTCCACGTAATTGTTGCTTATTTTTCCAATAGGAAACGTAGACTAAACAAAGATTTTCTTTTAGTAGACGACTTAGTTGTTATTTTACAACTAAGTCGTCTATATATTTTACAGCTATGTAAAATAAGATCGAAGTTAGATACCATTGAGAAATACCACTAAAATATTATAATATTTATAATTAGTTCAATGAACTGAGCATTACATGTTAAAATTTATTTCTATCATTACAAAGTCAATCGGAAAGTTATATGTAATATTAATTTTATTTCATAATTTAATTAACTGTTTCCAAAATAAATGCTGGTTAAGAAAATAAACGGCCAAACAAACTTCACAGCATCTTTTTTTATATTTCATATAACATCATTATCTAGTTCCATTGCAACAAGATTTAAAAAATATACGAATACATAGATAAAAAATATTAAAACTCAAACAAGTCAGCCCGCTGCCTGATAGCAATATTTCCAATTTGTACGGTCTTTAGCATAATCATGGCATCATAACCTTTCTTGCAAAGACGTTGCTTCAAAGCTTAAGAGTTATTTAAAGAGAGCATTTGCACTCTTTCTGGGATCCTTTACAAAAAAGTAAATATTCTGCACACACATTTACTTGTTTACTTAAACCAGATCGCGGTATTATTTGGAGAAAAGTGGCTATGATAATATATTAAACCTAATATCACTTCATTCACAAATTTTGATTGTGATCGTCAATTGATTTAGTATAATTATGTGAATAGTTGTGAAGATGTTAATGTTAAGACACGCGAGCCACGGACGAATGTGAGCGACATACGAATACAGAATAATAAATATATCAACGAGTAATATACGTGGAGATTGCCAAGTTAATGAGGGGCCCATAAGAACTATATACATAATTGGCAAAGCATGCAACGCCCATTGTTCAGTTCAGTCTTCAGGTTATTCCAAAATTAATAGTTTATTTTATACCTTATTATATTTACCAGATTTCCAATCGTATGTAGGTATGTATTCTCAGTTAGGAGCGCAGAGAGAAAAGAGGCTGAATAAACGTTGATGTCGTCCGTTGCTCAGCGTTGCCTGACAACGTGACATTGATGTTTCTTGTTTTGTTTCGAAGTATTATAGAACAAGTAGCCATATAGTGCTAGAGCTTTTCAAAAGGAGCCATTCGCACCTCATTTGTAGAGATGTTTTATCTACCTACACATACACTTAACACATAATGGACTCTACAGAAGTTTCTAAAAGAAGTTACCAATTAATTATTGTTCCTATTAGTTATATTTTGTCATCATTAAATTTGAAGAGCTTCGAAATACTGTAATTTTAAATACATTTCTGATATACCTGAGAGGCAAGTATAAATTTATATATAAAAAATGTATATAAAAGTACTTTTATTTTTTGTTGCAATATATTTTATTATAATAATAGATAACATAATATTTTTTATTGCTGTGGAACAGTTGACAGACTGTTAACAGTAAGCAGTTACCATCGCCTATGGATGTTTGCGATACTAGGGGCACCGGAAACACGCTGCTGTCCCATACTGGTACAGGAACCTGGGTCACTAATACCGGAACACAACACAAGGTTATTATAGTGGCATATGATTGTCATCCAGAAGAGCTTAGGGCCTACAACAAATTTGAAATAATAAATGTATAATCATACAAATCCTCCGTTCATAATTACTTTTCAATATTAATCTCGATCTATTTTAACTAAATTAAATGTGTTTATAAATAATCCTCTCAAACTGTAAACTGTAAATTAATGTTTTATTTTATTCCATTTATGAACATTTTGTAATAAATTTTCAACAATAATATGGTTGGTAATAGATCATAACTAATATTCCAAATATTAACAACATGTTTTCAATACCGATAAATATTAATCCAAAAGTAATAAATATAACTCCGAATCTTTATTTTCATGAAACTATACGAACCCAAATGTCATTCGTCTACTACAGTAAAATAACACACACATTTTTTTCGAATGTAAAGTACGCATAATTAAAATAAATATGTGAAATAAAAATTTTCCTCGCCGCATATTTATTTGGAAAATAAGTAAAATAATGGATATTTGCCAGATTTTAGGAAGTTAAATAATACAGAATTTATTTTCAAATCAAACGCAATTAAAGTTAAAAAGATAATCAAATCGATAAATAATTTATATAAAATTTTCGATAGATAGATCTATTTTGCTTATGACATATTCAATTTCAAAGAAGATTATTTTTTATAAATCGTTCATATTACAAAAATATAAAAAAACAATCAGCGGTTCAATGTGTAATCTAAAGCTAGTGAAGTTCTCACAAACTTCCTCTTTATTTTGATACAAGGCGAACTATTAGCATTGAGGCTTGTATTAGTTCAGAATTATTTTAATAAAGTTTTGTTAACAAGATGACTAACTGTATCACTAAAAAAATTAATAATATATCAGTATGTAAGTCGCCAGTTTTCACATGATTATTAAAAATACCTGAACTGGATTAAATGACATGTTTACCAAATATATTTTAATACGCATCACTATATTTGACTAAAAAAGTTGTTTATAATCTATAAGGAAATGTTTTCGTTCATTTTCGAGCTGTCGTCAAATATGTAGTTCTAAACTCTACCATGAACGCAATCTGTCTAATAACATAACTGTTTACAGTAGAACAGAATTGAAAATAATAAAATATGCTTTATTTATACTTTTACCTAATGAATCATTCTTACAACAATGATATAATATTACAAATAATTTCTCACAGTCTTATCCTATCAAAGTGAGCAATATATTTCTGACAACCACTTATATTTATAATTTTTTTTATTGCTTTAAGACAGCGGACAGGCTGACGGCCCACTTAGAATTTAGCAGTTACCGTCGCTTATGGGTGATTGCAACGCCAGTGGCATCGCGAACACGCTGCCGTCCCATAAAGGCACAGGAACTTGGGTCACTAATGCCAGAACACAACACAAAGTTATTATGGCGGCATACTTAAAACCAAAGGTGGTCGCCATCCAGACGGGCTTGGGGCCCGCACTACGTAGCTAGGGGGGGTTGTTTTGTCGCCTTTTACGACAGGCCGACCCCGGCCGCAGAGGTCAGTATTCTTTCTCCGCCCCTGCACGGATAAAGAATAGACATTATATAAAAAGGTAGGAAGTCAAATTTTTATGACGATTGTCATAATTAAAGTTGATTTGTTATTGCATATTTACAACAACGATCATTACTATCGACATTGAAAACATACTTAACTGACTTCTATTACAAAGAAAAAATATAAAATCAAAGTAGTTAACAACATCGCGGACGTACACCAAAAATCTCATTAAAAAATAATTGCCAACCTAACCTATCACTTTTTCGCTCTAACAGGTTATCATTAGCCTTAAACCAGCTATCAGCCACAGTCACAGCGATATTGTGACGTTCGTTACGGTGAGCCCCACAATATCATAACGAGTGAGTTCCTTACAGTAACATTCTCCTGACATAAAATCCTAGCGTATAAAAGTTTTAGTTTTTTTTTACGTTTGTTTGAGAAAATTGAAAACATGTTATGATTTCCTTTTCTCCTTAATTTTTTTGTGTTTACAATAATATTTTTTTTAATTGCTGTAGGACAGACAGGCTGACGGCCCGCTTAGAATTTAGCAGTTACCGTCGCCTTTAGGTGTTTGTAACGCCAGTGGCATCGCGAACACGCTGCTGTCCCATAACATAAGATCATTGTGGCGACATACTTAAGACCAAAGGTGGTCGCCATCCAGACGGGCTTGGGCACCACGTAGCTAGGGTTGTTATGTCGCCTTTTACGACAAGCCGACCCCGGCCGCAGAGGTCAGTATACTTTCTCCGCCCCTGCACAGATAGAAATAATGAGTATGTGCAGGTTGTCTCATGATGTTATCCTATGGCAATGTTATAATATACGTATATAGTAGTAAAACTGAGAGCATAATAGAGTGAGAATCAAAGCAGTCTTTTTAGTTGGGTCTCCTATGAGATGCAGTGTTTCATATTGCGCTCTGTTCGATGTTGAAGTGAAATATTTAGCTTTGTATTATTATATAACATACAGTGGGAAAATGTTTCGATCCCCCTTTGCAGTCCTTCTCCTCTAATAGATCAGCAAAGAAAGACATTGTACCATGTAAGTCTAAAATGGTAACCACTTCCTAACAAGTGGGGTATCTACTCTGCGGTCTTCATTGTCTTTACCTTCGTGGTGTAACGGCAAACGCACTTCGGTACGCTTGCGAGTGTCATGGGTTCGATTCCCGTCATGCGTCTGGGTGTTTAGGTATAATATCTATTTATTTACAAAAGAAAAGTATTTAAGTAGTATCAGTTGTCTAGTACCCATAACACAAGTACTATGCTACTTACTTTGGGACTAGACGGCGCTGTGTCATTTATCCCAGTAATAAATAAATATAATTTAATGTTGTTAGCTTTGACGATAAAAAAATCATTTATACAATTAATTTGAGAAATTACTGTATCATAACTCAATTACAGCATTTTCCAAGCTAAGCTTCTTTACTGAAAATCGGAAATATGTATAAAATCGCATTTATTTGGTTGTTTTAAATACGACTATTACGCCAACTTTAAGCCGGTATAAAGAAAAAGTCAATTGTTCTTATTTAATTTACAGAAATTTATAAGTATTAATGTTGATTTTTCGAAGTAATTACATATTGAACATTACTTAATATTAAAAGTATATTATAAAATTGACTATTTCACTCACAGTATAGTTGAAAATTATTGCCTCATTTACGTACGGGTATGTTATTGACAGACTATATATGTTTCGATGACAAGTTTGAAGATTTTATGTGGTTTGTTGGTGAGTGTAAAATTGGGTAATTTCGACAACAACAGTTCGACAAGCAAACTTTAAATAAATTTAAATAAACCGCCAGTGTACCTTATTCTTCCGAGAAAAACTATACCTTATCATTGCCGCGTCGTACTTCAAAGAGAAAGCCGACGCGGGTCACTAGGTTCTCCATCTTGCCCTACTGCGATCAGCAACTAGTAAATGATAAATAAGAGTAGTTACAATACAGTACTGTAACCAGTATATTTTTAGTGGGTTGTAGAAACCAACTGATAAGAACATAAAACTTCTTACAACGTAACGACAGTAATGGTTGCCTTTATTTCGACATGCATCCTTACGCTACCGTAATTAGCTCAAGAGTTTCGAAGATTACTGATTTATACCGAAAAAGATCCCTCAAGATTTGATTCTAAGTGAATAAATAATTAATACCGCCTTAGGATTATTCCACATGTGTTACTGTAAGGCTAAAACCTTATACATAGATGAGTGCCTTGAAATAATCGTGAAACGAAAACGAAGGGCAAGGCTTCATACAATTTCTATGACTGCCATAAACGTTTACCTTTCTAAATAGTTAAAATAAAATCCAAATAGGGTTTTTACGTGATCGTCAGAAATAGTATTCTAAGGTCAAATGTTTCAATTACATATCAAATTGATTTAGCTAGAAATAATAAATACGAAACATATATTTAATTAATGTATTATACGCACATCAAAAAAGTCTAAGCAACATGTACTAATTTAAATTTTAGGATGGTGGATGAGCCGCAGTATGGATGAATTTCCTGAATGCACCTGAGCCTTTCAGTATTTCCGGGCTGACGGTACACTCGCACCCTACTTGTATCAGGCCTAAACCCGAAGCGCGACTCATCGGAAAACATAATTTTATCCCATTGTTCCTGGGTCCATGTTCTGCGTTCGCTACACCATTCATTTCGACGAGCGCGATTCCCGTGACGTATCGGTGGGCATCTAATTGAGCGTCGAGCTCGTAGGCCGTACTCATGCAGTCGATTTCGCACAGTTTGGGGACTTACATCAACATCACTTGAATTTTGTAGCCTCAAACGTATCTCTCGAGCAGTTAACATCGGCTGGCGTCTTGCAGTCAGTTGTATGTACCGGTCTTGCCAAGTGGTTGTACTTCTTTTACGGCCTGGATGCTGTTCAGCGGGTTCCCTTGTATTATTGTAGCGCTGTAAGACGACAAATAACACTTCTATGAATGCCAAAATGCCGAGATACCTGAGATTGATTACTTCCCGCTTGCAACATCCCTACAGCTCTTTGCATTTCATTTGCCGTCAAATGACGTCACTCCATGACGTAAAGAATATCTAACAATTTAATTTTGTCACTAACTTTATTTAAATGGTTGGTAAAATTATAAAATCAAGACTAAACGTAGCAATAAAAACGCACTTAAATTCAAACAAATTCCCTTTCATTTAATTTTACGAAAAAAAACATAATCGAAATTTATTTTTTACAACCAGCCAGTATGTTATCAATAACAGAAAAGTTTAGATACCTACGCACTTTGAGTGAGTAAAGACTTAGAAATTAATTAGTATAAATGGTAAATTTGTAATATCATGCATGTTGCTTTGACTTTTTTGATGTGTATATTTTTATGCCCAATTATTTTGTTATTAAGGTTGTTTCTCACCTTATTTTCTCACGCACAATACAAACTTTTAACAAAACTTAAAGTAAAACGCTAGACTATTTAATAAAAACAAAAATTTTAACAAAAAAACCGCCTGCAAAATAAACTATTCCAAAACAAATTAATATGCACTAAAAAGTAAAAAGTTATTGCATATTCTTCTATAACTTGATAATCAACTTACTTTTTCTACTCATCAATATGTAGGTACGATTTATAATACGATAATATAATGTAGTTACAATTATTGTTATTATTGGAGTCGGTGTCAGCCTTGAAGTACATCCTTTCCAATAAAAAATGAATCGTCGAAATCGGTTGGCGTGATATTGAGTTATTCGTCCATTTGTTGCGCACATACTTAATGCAAATTTAAGACTTATATAATTTGCTCATGGATACCATTGTCAGAAATGGACCAAACTGAAATGAGACCACACGGCAAGCACCAGCCTTCATATAAAAAAAAGAATCATCAAAATCGGTTCACCCAGTCGAAAGTTCTGAGGTAACAAACATAAAACAAAAAAAAAATTCAGACGAATTGATAACCTCCTCCTTTTTTGAAGTCGGTTAAAGAATGCTTTATCATAGTTGAATAAATCCCAAACTCATCTTATTACAATAATGGTTCCATGGACTGACTAAACTGAACAATAGTCCAATTTATCATTAATTTAGCTTTTATTTAATTATATTAGCAATCCGTTTCAAGATTTCCGATACTAAATAGCATTTTTTTTTTCAATTAAAACCAGTTTTATTAGAAATAAATAATTTTGAATAGAATTCAATTCAAGTAGAATTAAGTACATAATAGGTAGATTTTTTTAAATAAATAGACTTTTCGTTTTATGAATAAATTCCATATTATTAGTATGATATGGTATGATTATTCTGCCAGTGCTCCAGGCACATGAATGTTACTTGAACAAGTCGAGTGGGCACCATTCAGTGAGCAGGCCCTGTTTGACCTGCCAACGTCGAGCATTTGTGTCGAGTGTCCTCTAAAATTAGAATCGAAATGCTAGATCTCTGTTTTAATAATAAAATAATTCCAGAGTTTTAATTATAACATACTGGAAATTATCGGTTGTTTCTTTTTCTGTATCATCGTAATTATCGTGTTAGCGTTGAACCCCGGTTGCAACCTAATCTCTCACTTCGACGCCCGGGGTCCGCTTTCCGACTTTTTCTTCTCCACTTCGCATGATTTTCGGCATCCCTGGTAGTCTGTCGTTTGTTTGTGCTTGTTTCTTTTTCTTTTTTTATTGCTGTAGGACAGCAAACAGGCTCATGGCCTACTTAGAATTTAGCAGTTACCACCGCCTATGGGTATTTGTAACGTCAATGGCATCGCGAACACATGCTGCTGTCCCATAAGGGTACAGGAACTTGGGTCACTAATGCCAGAACACAACACAGGGTTATTATGGCGGCATACTTAAGATCAAAGGTGGTCGCCATCCAGATGGGCTTGAGGCCCTACCACGTAGCTAGGGTGGATTGTTTTTTCGCCTTTTACGACAGGCCGACCCCGGCCGCAGAGGTTCTTTCTCCGCCCCTGCACGGATAAAGCATAAATAGACTATTTTTAACTATTTTAAAATATGTGATGGTATGATCCCGACCAGAAACAAGAATAAATCCCCTTATGGTTCCTATTTGACAATCACTTTCCAAGGCTGTCGTAAAAGGCGGTATACGGATTTCTACTTTTGCAGAGGCACAAAAAGGCATAATTTAATTCCGTTGCCATAATTGGCTTAATAATTAGGTTATGTAGTTATTTAATATAGTGTGACGAAATGACTGTTACTTGAAAAATAAGTCATTTAGCCTAAAGTGACGATGGATAGATGGATTTGGGATTTCAAAGCCTACAACGCTTCTTCAACGTTTATAAACGCCTTCAAGTTTTAGTGTATAAATTAAGATCAGTAAACATTGTTTGGTATTTTTATTTTCTCTATTCCATTCTGTTTACTATTCAATATATTAAACTTTACACAGAAATCCATTATAAAATAGATTTATCACATACTTTATTTTTTTATTACCCTGAAATAACAGACACGCTGACGGTCGCCCTAATAGTAACTGTACTATGGATGTTAGCGACCTGGCGTCGCCAACACGCAACCATTCGCGTAGGGAAACTGAAACCTGGGTAAATTATAGTCAGAACATTGATAGAACATGCACAAGATTATTATTGCGGCAATGTGGCAATGACACAGGCACGGTAATAGCAAATACATCTTATTATTATGATACGTTCAAATAAGTCATAAATACATCCGTTTTTCTTTAGCGTAACTAAAGTATGGTTAGTATTTTTTGTAAATTAATCTCGTGGTTTCTCTTCGTACAATATTAATGAATTTTCCTTTTAATATTTCAGTCTCTTTATATATCGCTTTCCCGTATTCACCATTAAGTTTCGGCGCAAACAAAATCCGATTTCAAAGCCCAGCGCAGCCTTGGGAAATTAGCGGTATCGTGTATGTATATCGAATGTGGAGGCTACATAACGCTGTCAGGGTGATTTAGATAAAGAATGGGCACCGCGAGACATGAATTCAAATCGACAAGGACTCAATACAAACATGGCGGGCGCGTAATCAAACAATACACATGTTTCACCGAGATCCTTCAACTTAAATATTTCACAAACGTACGTACGTGTTTGTAATGTATGCTTTTCTGATGAAACCTGGCATTGAATAAATACTTGACCTTATCCTTCCGGGCTTTATTGATCGCTATAATTGATTGATTGGTATCGAAGCCTTACCTAGCTTATTGGACGTTATTTCAACTATGAATTTTGTTCGGTTAAAATCGATTTGCAGAATATATTAACTTCCGCGACGAAATGGCTTTAGCAAGTCGGAATGTCTGCGGCTGTCACAGGTTTTATTCCAGTTCTGAGTCTGGAATGTATAATACTTACCAAAGAAATATATATATATATATATATATATATATATATATATATATATATATATATATATATATATATATATATATATATATATATATATATATATATATATATATATATATATATATAATATCAGTTATCTAAAATCCATACTACAAACATTAATATTCCTTTGAGACTAGATTGCGTTGTAATTGTCACAATATTTTTTCTTTAATATGTGTTTCTTTGTTTGACCGATTGCAGGCGCTGTTTAATATTTTTAATGTTATTCAGAGATTTCATACATATACTGGATGGAACAAGGCCAAGATAGGGTCCTGTGATAAGCCTTGGGAGAGGGCAACCGTGGACTTCAATACACTGATAATGATTATGATGATTACATATCTTACAGTTATAAAGTGATTTTAATTGAAATTAACAGTAATATGTCTAAAGTATTAATAGTTATATATATTGCTCTGAAATAAACTCTGTAGTTCAGAATCCGCCAATCTCGTACTGAATATGAGAATAAAACAAACAGCGGTGTGGGGTAAGGGGGTGAGAGCGGGCGCGTAAAATACGATAACGTCCTAACTCAGTCGGAGGGTGTACGCTGTTTGGCCGCTCAGTTTGCGAGAGAGGATTTTACTTAAATCTTAAACCCCGCGTTGTATCCAATACCGCAAAACAAATATTTTAAGTAAATCTTAAGGACAAATTATTCAAAACACTTTGATCCCAGAGATTGGTATCGAAACACGATCTTAAGATAGCATAAGAATATATATTAATAATATATACGATTTATATATCGATAGACATTCATTCGCTTTTTTAGTTTCCTTAACTTGACACTGGCAAGTTCGCAAGCCGCGACATGCAAAAAAAAAACAACAAAAAACATTCATTCAAATTTAAGCCCTCAAACGTTTTATGTTCATACGGTTGTACATAAGAGAAAACGCTCCAATAGGTATTTACCAGTCATCAAAAGTGACAGTCGCCATTAATCATGATGTTTGTCTATGACCAATGGCGACCATCACTGTTGATGGCTGTTATGTTCCTATGTGGTACTTAAGACATTTGGAGCGTTTTCTCTTATGAACATAAGACTTTTGAGGGGTTAATACTCTGTTTGTCCAAATACCATTTTACTAATTACAATATTTGTTTATATATATTGCAAATATATATAACGGTTGTAGTGACAAGAGTCGACTATTGATTGATTTGATGTATGTGTACAATTGTATGTTTGTAAAACTGTCTTTTTACTCGTATATGTTCCATATGTTAATGTTTGCTAATGCTTTATTGGAAATGACACAGAAACAGTGAAAGAATTTGACGGCTTTTTCACACAGAAATTGTATATTTTCAGAATAATGAGAATAATGAATATAGACAATCACCTATATGCAGATTAATATAATAATAGCCCATAACGTGTCCATAAGCTTAGGCGGGAGCCTAGCTTATGGGCTAGGCTACGGCTATAATGTCCGTTCCCTCTAAGACATTATATCCTCTACACTTGTCGAAGGCAGACTGAAGAATGTATAAGCCATCAACCTGCCAAGACAAGAATAGATATTCAGGTTTCCTCACGATGTTTTCTTCACCGTCAATACGTGACAATCACACTAAAGTACGCATATTTGGCGTTAGATATATTAGAAATTCTGCCCCTAAGATTGTTGATGAAAAAATCTTTACGAAATATTTCATTATAACTATAATCAATAATAATAACGATAGCCCAAGGGAAGACGTTAGTTATCGTAATTTTAGTATATACTATAAATTAGTAAGTAAGGAATATTAATGGCAAACAGTCAGCACATTAATTAGTTGTTTGCTGATCCCAATTATGCAGCATCCCTTGAGTATTCCGAATGTAAATTATGCATACAAACCACATATCTGTAACTGAGAAATTCAGACTGGCGTGGGACAAACCTTTGGTATATTTTGGTTTAATTCAATAATAATACCTTATTGCTATGGTACTTGTTATTTTTAAAACATGTTGGTCTCACTTTACTCCATACGTTTTCTCCCTGACAGGAATTTTCCAAATTTTTTTATTGCTGTAGGACAGAAGACAGGCTGACGGGCCGCTTAGAATTTAGCAGTTACCGTGGGTGTTTGCAACGCCAACGGGTGGTTACCTATGGGTGTTTGCAACGCCAGTGGCATCGCGAACACGCTGCTGTCCCATAAGGGTACAGGAACTTGGGTCACTAAAGCCGGAACACAACACAAGGTTATTATGGTGGCATACTTAAGACCAAAGGTTGTCGCCATGCAGACAGGCTTGAGGCTATACCGCGTAGCTGGGGTGGGTTGTTTTGTCACCTTTACGACAAGCCGGCCGCGTTTGCAGATGTTAGTATTCTTTCTCTGCCCCTGCACGGATAAAATTTAATTTAATTATGTATACAAAAGACTTTGTTTTTTGAGTGAGTCTTTAGTGAGCTTGATTATTATTTTTATATACTAACAGACTAAGTGCCACATCACACTAGCTACTTTTAGCATCGACGATCGGCAACTAGTCGCTTTTCAGAAGCTAAATACGGCGACCGAACACTCCACACCGCACACGTAAAAACGCCAAACGCAGAGATTGATTCGCTTTTTAGAAGCGAATGATGCAGCATGACGTGCGATTTCGATACCGCGATCGAACGCATAAAGTCGCTAAAACGCGATGCAGCATCGATGCAGTCGCAAAATCGCCGATCGTCGATGCTAAAAGTAGCTAGTGTGCAGTGGCCTTTATACCATTATATCAGAATTTTTATACATTTAATTTTATGGACAGCAACAACATTTATAGAACGAATATAATGGGAAACGAGAGAGTATTGTATTTTATACCAATTACGTAGTCCCAGGTCAAGTAAAACATGCTCGTGAGACCGTAGAATATTATTTACATTAAAAATATTAAATTATCTCTGTTTTCGTTATCTTGTTATATTTGTTTTTCTTAAAACGATATCCTCCGTGCAGGGGCGGAGTAAGAGTACGAACCCCTGGATGACAACCACCCCTGGTGTATAAGTATGCCGCCATAATAACCTTGTGTTGTCTTCTGATATTAGTATAATGTTGTTACAAAAAGATTTTTTATTTTTTATTACATTATTAGTTACCTAGATTACATGGTATCGCAAACATCCAGAGGCGACGGTCACTGCTTTCTACTTAGTGAGCCGCCAGTCTGTCCTCTGTTCTTAAAAAAAATCTTCCATGCTTAATCGTAGCTAATCTTCCTATAGAGATATATATATATATATATATATATATATATATATATATATATATATATATATATATATACCTAGTCAGGTCATAAGTATTGTCACACAGTAAAAACTTTTCTTTTAGAATGCTGGCCACAAAAAAGTTTATTGAATTCGAATCTCGAATTGTTCATGAAAATAAAAATGTATACTTTTAGAATTTTACTCATTTTTTAAATATGCAGTGGACGTTTAAAGAAGACCGTGTTGCAGTTATTGCGTTGCATCGTTGCGGTTACGCGCCAATTCAAATTTTTAACATACTGAAAATTTTGAATATAACCAAAAGATTCGTTTATCGTACCATCAAACGATACAATGAAGACTCTAGTGTAGATGACAGGTCAAGAAGTGGTCGCCCTCGGTCTGTTAGGACTCCAGCAGTGATAAAAGCTGTGAAGGCACGAATTCAAAGAAATCCCAAACGAAAACAAGAAACTGTTGGCCCTTCAGATGGGGTTAAGCAGAACCACGGTGAAAAGGGTGTTAAATGAAGACTTAGGGCTTCAGGCTATCGAAGAAAAACAGGACATCGTTTGAGTGCTCGTCTAATGGACCTGAGACTGAAGAGATGCCGCGCTTTCTTGAAGCGGTACGCGGGAAAAAAATATCGGGAAATTCTTTTATCGGATGAAAAAATGTTTACCGTAGAAGAGAGCTACAACAAACAAAATGATAAGGTGTACGCACACAGTAGTGAAGAAGCGAGCAACCGTATTCCGCGTGTCCAACGAGGTCATTTTCCATCCTCGCTCATGGTATGGTTGGGAGTTTCTTATTGGGGCTTAACAGAGGTACATTTTTGTGAGAAAGGTGTAAAAACGAATGCTGTTGTGTATCAAAATACAGTCCTGACGAACCTTGTGGAACCTGTTTCTCATACCATGTTCAATAACAGGCACTGGGTATTCCAACAAGATTCGGCGCCAGCTCATAGAGCGAAGAGCACACAAGATTGGCTGGCGGCGCGTGAAATCGACTTCATCCGGCACGAAGACTGGCCCTCCTCCAGTCCAGATTTGAATCCGTTAGATTACAAGATATGGCAACATTTGGAGGAAAAGGCGTTCTCAAAGCCTCATCCCAATTTGGAGTCACTCAAGACATCCTTGATTAAGGCAGCCGCCGATATTGACATGGACCTCGTTCGTGCTGCGATAGAGGACTGGCCGCGCAGATTGAAGGCTTGTATTCAAAATCACGGAGGTCATTTTGAATAAACTTTAATGTCATAAGAATCTATGTTTTGTTAAGTTCATTTTGGTATATAAATGGTTACATAATGAATAAACTTGTTACAATTATTTTACATTAAACATGTGACAGAATTTATGACCTGACTAGGTATATAATTGGAATCTCGGAATCGGCTCCAAAAATTTTCATGAAATTTAGTATACGGAGGGTTTCGGGGGCGATAAATCGATCTAGCTATGAATCATTTCTAGAAAATATCAAAAGGTGGCGTTTGAGTAATCCCAATTTAAACTGAAAAATGACTCTTCCTGACATCTATCGGCGAATAATAATAATACCATTATTTTTAATTGCTTTAACGACACAACAACACTAAAGCTATTCCAGCACATGGCGTTGTTAAGTAACACGAAGTCAATGAGTGTTTGTTTTGAGGTTAGACTAAGAAAATCAATTGTTAATTTCCAAAAAACACAATTTATAAAAAAAAACCGGTCGTCCAGATATTATATTTATATATACACACACACACACACACACACACACATATATATATATATATATATATATATATATATATATATATATATATATATATATATATATATATATATATATATATATATATATATATATATATATATATATATATATATCCTTTGTAGCGGACAGCAGCGTACTTGAAATGCCTCTAGCGTTGCAAACATCCACAGGCGGTGACATAGTAACTGTTTGCTATAAATTGGGCCGTTAACCTGTCTACTGATAATCAAAAAAAACGACGTTCCAAAAGAGTTGAGATCGTTTTTTTCTATCCCGGGGAAACCGAATGCCTAGTACCAAGCCGGACTGCGGAAGGAAGCCAATGTGGTTATATCGGCCTCACCGTTCTAATCCTACTGCGACCGCATTGATGCTACTGATAAAGTGTGAGGGCCAGCAGTGACCCCATCAGCATACAGACTAAAACCCCGGTCGCCACCCTTAGCCTTATGTGGGGGGCACTGGATTGACTTTTAGTCATTACTCTGCGAAGAGTCAAGATCCTAGTACGCTCTCCCGCAGAAATTCAGAGCCTTAAGTCTTTAGTCGGTTGAACAAGTCTGATTTTAGGGGAGAGTTTGCTAATTGGTTCATACGTGAGCAAAATAAAGAAAGAACAATCGTGTAACCTGTAAGTTTTTACCAATACTTTTACAGTGTACGATTTAGGATTCTATGCAGCTAGGCCCGGATGTAAATAATTGAAGCCTTCCGGCGCTGCTCCAGTTTAGGAAACTGTTTTAAAAACATGCAATGTTAAGCGACTATCCATACCATTTTGACCTCTACTAGTTCCTAACTTTCAATACCATCGAGCAATTTAATGGGTCCCCGTTTACTGGTCGCTGCGACCGAGTTTACATACTTTATATAGTAGACTCGAGCGGGGTCGAGAGAAGTTAGACAACTGATAGAGCTCTAACTTCGTCTGATACAGTGCTGGGTAAATTTACTATTGACAAGGTTACTATGATAAGTAAGATATATAGAAAAGTAAATTATTAAAAAAGTTGGTGACGCGTGTCTATATAAATTCAACCCCTAGTCGTATTCAAAAGCCTCGAGCGATCAGGATTAGAGTATTAACTTCGAAAAATTTTCTTTCTGATACTAATCAGAATATATATAATTCCAGAATAACGAGTCAATCTACATTTATAAATCTAGTGGCTTAATCCTAAATAATAAAAAACTTTTATTCAACAAAACCAATTTACAGAAAAAAGATGAAGTCCTTAACTTCTGACCGAGGTATAATAAACCTGTGTTTAGGAAATCAGTGCCCCCACTCATACATATTTAAAAGTTTATGTACTTTACTAACTAAACACATCAAAAAAGTCTAAGCAACATGCATGATATTACAAATTTACCATTTATACTAATTAATTTCTAGGTTTTTACTCACTCAAAGTGCGTAGGTATGTAAACTTTTCTGTTATTGATGACATACTGGCTGGTTGTAAAAAATAAATTTCGATTATGTTTTTTTTTCGTAAAATTAAATGAAAGGGAATTTGTTTGAATTTAAGTGCGTTTTTATTGCTACGTTTAGTCTTGATTTTAAAATTTTACCAACCATTTAAATAAAGTTAGCGACAAAATTAAATTGTTAGATATTCTTTACGTCATGGAGTGACGTCAATGACGGCAAATGAAATTCAAAGAGCTGTAGGGATGTTGCAAGCGGGAAGTAATCAATCTCAGGTATCTCGGCATTTTGGCATTCATAGAAGTGTTATTTGTCGTCTTTGGCAGCGCTACAATAATACAAGGGAACCCGCTGAACAGCATCCAGGCCGTAAAAGGAGTACAACCACTCGGCAAGACCGGTACATACAACTGACTGCAAGACGCCAGCCGATGTTAACTGCTCGAGAGATACGTTTGAGGCTACAAAATTCAAGTGGTGTTGATGTAAGTCCCCAAACTGTGCGAAATCTACTGAATGAGTACGGCCTACGAGCTCGACGCCCAATTAGGTGCCCACCGATACGTCACGGGAATCGCGCTCGTCGAAATGAATGGTGTAGCGAACGCAGAACATGGACCCAGGAACAATGGGATAAAATTATGTTTTACGATGAGTCGCGATTCGGGTTTAGGCCTGGTACAAGAAGGGTGCGAGTGTACCGTCGGCCCGGAAATACTGAAAGGCTCAGGTGCATTCAGGAAGTTCATCCATACAGCGGCTCATCCACCATCCTAAAATTTACATTAGTTTATGTTGATTAGACTTTTTTGATGTGTATATACCTAGTCAGGTCATAAATTCTGTCACATGTTTAATGTAAAATAATTGTAACAAGTTTATTCATTATGTAACCATTCATATACCAAAATGAACCTAACAAAACATAGATTCTTATGACATTAAAGTTTATTCAAAATGACCTCCGTGATTTTGAATACAGGCCTTCAATCTGCGCGGCCAGTCGTCTATTGCAGCACGAACGAGGTTCATGTCAATATCGGAGGCTGCCTTAATCAACGATGTCTTGAGTGACTCCAAATTGGGATGAGGCTTTGAGCACGCCTTTTCCTCCAAGTGTTGCCATATCTTGTAATCTAACGGATTCAAATCTGGACTGGAGGAGGGCCAGTCTTCGTGCCGGATGAAGTCGATTTCACGCGCCGCCAGCCAATCTTGTGTGCTCTTCGCTCTATGAGCTGGCGCCGAATCTTGTTGGAATACCCAGTGCCTGTTATTGAACATGGTATGAGAAACAGGTTCCACAAGGTTCGTCAGGACTGTATTTTGATACACAACAGCATTCGTTTTTACACCTTTCTCACAAAAATGTACCTCTGTTAAGCCCCAATAAGAAACTCCCAACCATACCATGAGCGAGGATGGAAAATGACCTCGTTGGACACGCGGAATACGGTTGCTCGCTTCTTCACTACTGTGTGCGTACACCTTATCATTTTGTTTGTTGTAGCTCTCTTCTACGGTAAGCATTTTTTCATCCGAAAAAAGAATTTCCTGATATTTTTTTCCCGCGTACCACGTCAACAAAGCGCGGCATCTCTTCAGTCTTAGGTCCATTAGACGAGCATTCAAACGATGTCCTGTTTTTCTTCGATATGCCCGAAGCCCTAAGTCTTCATTTAACACCCTTTTCACCGTGGTTCTGCTTAACCCCATCTGAAGGGCCAACAGTTTCTGCTTACGTTTGGGATTTCTTTGAATTCGTGCCTTCACAGCTTTTATCACTGCTGGAGTCCTAACAGACCGAGGGCGACCACTTCTTGACCTGTCATCTACACTAGAGTCTTCATTGTATCGTTTGATGGTACGATAAACGAATCTTTTGGTTATATTCAAATTTTTCAGTATGTTAAAAATTTGAATTGGCGCGTAACTGTAACGATGCAACGCAATAACTGCAACACGGTCTTCTTTAAGCGTCCACTCCATATTTAAAAATGAGTAAAATTCTAAAAGTTATACATTTTTATTTTCATGAACAATTCGAAATTCGAATTCAATAAACTTTTTTGTGGCCAGCATTCTAAAAGAAAAGTTTTTACTGTGTGACAATACTTATGACCTGACTAGGTATATATACCTAGTCAGGTCATAAATTCTGTCACATGTTTAATGTAAAATAATTGTAACAAGTTTATTCATTATGTAACCATTTATATACCAAAATGAACTTAACAAAACATAGATTCTTATGACATTAAAGTTTATTCAAAATGACCTCCGTGATTTTGAATACAAGCCTTCAATCTGCGCGGCCAGTCCTCTATCGCAGCACGAACGAGGTCCATGTCAATATCGGCGGCTGCCTTAATCAAGGATGTCTTGAGTGACTCCAAATTGGGATGAGGCTTTGAACACGCCTTTTCCTCCAAGTGTTGCCATATCTTGTAATCTAACGGATTCAAATCTGGACTGGAGGAGGGCCAGTCTTCGTGCCGGATGAAGTCGATTTCACGCGCCGCCAGCCAGTCTTGTGTGCTCTTCGCTCTATGAGCTGGCGCCGAATCTTGTTGGAATACCCAGTGCCTGTTATTGAACATGGTATGAGAAACAGGTTCCACAAGGTTCGTCAGGACTGTATTTTGATACACAACAGCATTCGTTTTTACACCTTTCTCACAAAAATGTACCTCTGTTAAGCCCCAATAAGAAACTCCCAACCATACCATGAGCGAGGATGGAAAATGACCTCGTTGGACACGCGGAATACGGTTGCTCGCTTCTTCACTACTGTGTGCGTACACCTTATCATTTTGTTTGTTGTAGCTCTCTTCTACGGTAAACATTTTTTCATCCGAAAAAAGAATTTCCCGATATTTTTTTCCCGCGTACCGCTTCAACAAAGCGCGGCATCTCTCCAGTCTCAGGTCCATTAGACGAGCATTCAAACGATGTCCTGTTTTTCTTCGATATGCCCGAAGCCCTAAGTCTTCATTTAACACCCTTTTCACCGTGGTTCTGCTTAACCCCATCAGAAGGGCCAACAGTTTCTGCTTACGTTTGGGATTTCTTTAAATTCGTGCCTTCACAGCTTTTATCACTGCTGGAGTCCTAACAGACCGAGGGCGACCACTTCTTGACCTGTCATCTACACTAGAGTCTTCATTGTATCGTTTGATGGTACGATAAATGAATCTTTTGGTTATATTCAAATTTTTCAGTATGTTAAAAATTTGAATTGGCGCGTAACCGCAACGATGCAACGCAATAACTGCAACACGGTCTTCTTTAAGCGTCCACTCCATATTTAAAAAATGAGTAAAATTCTAAAAGTATACATTTTTATTTTCATGAACAATTCGATATTCTAATTCAATAAACTTTTTTGTGGCCAGCATTCTAAAAGAAAAGTTTTTACTGTGTGACAATACTTATGACCGATTCCGAGATTCCCATTATAAATAAATAAATAAATATATATATATATATATATATATATATATATATATATATATATATATATATATATATATATATATATATATATATATATATATATATATATATATATATATATATATATATATATATACAAGAATTGCTCGTTTAAAGACATAAGATAATATATTGACAATAATGAAATTACGTGTATATAAATTACCTATATGTATATTGTAATTATATTCTCTGGCTTAAAATGTAATGGAAATAATGTTATTATGGACCTATTAATTTACGTCTATATTGAATAAATACTTTTTGATTTCATATCTTCCAACTAACTAAAGTGTAATGTTTAAAAATTACTTATGTATATGAAAGACATTGTTATAGCAAAGTACAAGAAATACAATTTGTTTACATAAATAAAAAAAATCTCATGACAATCTCAAAGAAAGGTTGCGAAGAAACTCCAACCCCATTAAACAAAGCTGCAGAAGCCACAGGCTTCTATTATTTTCCTTACCCTTTGGCGGCGTGACAAAGCAAGAATCTTTATATGGGGGTAAATAAATGGGCAGTAATACATTTTTCTTAAACAGGTATTGTGAGAAAATGCACTAGAATTATTCTTGCAAAATTTTAATGGTTTGTGGTAAACGGTGGTATTTTTTTTTTCTAGGACAGGAAAATATATACCTGAACATTACAAAATTTTTGGAGTCCTAACTCAAACTTGCTGCTAACATAGTGCAACAAAATGAAAAAATTATAGTTTCAAACAACTTAAAAACACGCTTTTATAATTAATCAAACTAAAAAGTAAAACATAATTCTTAACAACAGAATAAAATTACTGACGAGAAAATTCATGTCACTATTCTAAGAAAACGTGGAGTGCTCGATATCAATCATTATAAAAAAAATTACTAGTTTTATTCTGACATGCACAGTTAGTTTATAAATATTGTACAAAGCACCCGACGTTTTTTAGAACAGTGACACTAATTTTCTCGTCAGTAATTTATTCTTAGGTTAAGAATTATTTTTTACTTTTTAGTTTCTACAGCTTATTGGATAATTTCATACTCAATTTCAAACTCAACTTCATTGAGATTTGCTAATTATACTCATATTGCATAGAAAAAAAAACCTATTGTCTCCGGTCGAGAAAATATACATAGAAGCACTCGTATTTTTTCTGTTTTTGTGGTTTGGGTGTTTTGGATTTCAGTTCAGAGGTTTTACGGCAACAATGTAAATAGCGTGTCCTATTTAAACCCGGATTTCAGTCAAAGTCAGTAGATATGAGATATATTGCTCGTATGATGATAATTCAAACTAAATAAATAGGAAAAGAAAAGCAATATTTATTAACGATAAGATTACTACCCGAAAACGAAAAACTCAATTGACAACGGTAAACACGATCACTATTTTTAATTATTTATATTTTGCCAAGTCGGTAACTGGGTGTGGTGAAAATAGGCCAACTGTAATCAATTTAAGGGCTCGGTTAGAACGTTGGAAATTTCGGCCGGTACGGCACGTCGCCATACTGCGAGCTGGAACAAAGTGATCGCCAATTAAAACCTTAAGCAGTGTTGCCAGCTCTCTGGCTTAAGGTACCTTTTACACTACAGCTGGCATATTCACCGTTCTATAATGAATATACCGTACTACACTAACTACACTACTATAACGTACTATAATGTTCTATATTGACAACCTTCGCGGCATCACGGCTAACGCGCTTTGGTACGCTTGCGGAGGTCACGAGTGTTTATGTATAATAAGTATATATTTACAAAAGAAAATTATATATATATATATATATATATATATATATATATATATATATATATATATATATATATATCCTAGTCAGGTCATAAATTCTGTCACATGTTTAATGTAAAATAATTGTAACAAGTTTATTCATTATGTAACCATTCATATACCAAAATGAACTTAACAAAACATAGATTCTTATGACATTAAAGTTTATTCAAAATGACCTCCGTGATTTTGAATACAGACCTTCAATCTGCGCGGCCAGTCGTCTATCGCAGCACGAACGAGGTCCATGTCAATATCGGCGGCTGCCTTAATCAAGGATGTCTTGAGTGACTCCAAATTGGGATGAGGCTTTGAGCACGCCTTTTCCTCCAAGTGTTGCCATATCTTGTAATCTAACGGATTCAAATCTGGACTGGAGGAGGGCCAGTCTTCGTGCCGGATGAAGTCGATTTCACACGCCGCCAGCCAGTCTTGTGTGCTCTTCGCTCTATGAGCTGGCGCCGAATCTTGTTGGAATACCCAGTGCCTGTTATTGAACATGGTATGAGAAACAGGTTCCACAAGGTTCGTCAGGACTGTATTTTGATACACAACAGCATTCGTTTTTACACCTTTCTCACAAAAATGTACCTCTGTTAAGCCCCAATAAGAAACTCCCAACCATACCATGAGCGAGGATGGAAAATGACCTCGTTGGACACGCGGAATACGGTTGCTCGCTTCTTCACTACTGTGTGCGTACACCTTATCATTTTGTTTGTTGTAGCTCTCTTCTACGGTAAACATTTTTTCATCCGAAAAAAGAATTTCCCGATATTTTTTACCCGCGTACCGCTTCAACAAAGCGCGGCATCTCTTCAGTCTCAGGTCCATTAGACGAGCATTCAAACGATGTCCTGTTTTTCTTCGATATGCCCGAAGCCCTAAGTCTTCATTTAACACCCTTTTCACCGTGGTTCTGCTTAACCCCATCTGAAGGGCCAACAGTTTCTGCTTACGTTTGGGATTTCTTTGAATTCGTGCCTTCACAGCTTTTATCACTGCTGGAGTCCTAACAGACCGAGGGCGACCACTTCTTGACCTGTCATCTACACTAGAGTCTTCATTGTATCGTTTAATGGTACGATAAACGAATCTTTTGGTTATATTCAAATTTTTCAGTATGTTAAAAATTTGAATTGGCGCGTAACTGCAACGATGCAATGCAATAACTGCAACACGGTCTTCTTTAAGCGTCCACTCCATATTTAAAAAATGAGTAAAATTCTAAAAGTATACATTTTTATTTTCATGAACAATTCGAAATTCGAATTCAATAAACTTTTTTGTGGCCAGCATTCTAAAAGAAAAGTTTTTACTGTGTGACAATACTTATGACCTGACTAGGTATATATATATATATATATAGTATATTAGTTGACTTGGGCCTATAACACAATTTCTATGCTACTTACTTTGGCGTTGTGTGAATTGTCACAATATATTTAAATAAAATATTTTTAAATAAATATATTTTGCCTCCCAGTTTTATTAGACACCTGCATATCGTCATCTTTTTACAAAGTAAACTTCTGAATACCGTCATAAGGTAAAATTTCTGCCATTTTGCGTCATTTTGTTTCTCTAATATTTTAAGAAAATAGTAATGTAGATATTTTTTTAATAAAGTTACGTTATATCGGATGTAACATTAATAATAAACAAACAAGGATACTGGGACTCCATCTCGATTCAAGTAGCTCGTTCTTACCGGAAATTACTTCAGTCGTGTGTACACACTGCAGCACTTTATGCGGGACCATATATATAGATTATTCCAAGATAGATACATATTATCTTTAGCAAATAGTTTAAGTTATACTTTATCTGTAAAGAAAGTTTCGAATATATCGTGGTTAATCATTTTATTACATTTAAAGTGATGTTGAAGATTATGATTTCACACTCATATTGCAACATTTTAATACTTAGTAAACCGATTTTATCCCGGACAAGGTACAAGCTATCTAGTAATCACGACTTACACGACTTTTCGATATCAGACGATCTCGCGAAAAGTCACAGTTATGAATAGCTGTTTTAAGCATAGCGGTTTGAGTTTGTGTCATCTCAGCGAATTCGGTGCAGAATTTTTCATGTGGAAATCCATTCAAAAAAATCATCTATAATTTTCAAATTTATATCAATACGGTGAATCTCCTTTCTTTATTTTCACTTTTTATTTTACTTAAAATTTACCTAATTATTCAACAGGAAAGATGTATAAATAATCGTACATTAAACGTTTGGTAGAGACAAAATTGTTGAATGCTAAATTTAATATCTCCAGCTAGTGGCGTGACATTGGAACTATATCAAAATCTGCCAAAATCCAGAAGATGTCGTACCTATGAGCAACAAATGTGTGTTTCTGAAATGATAGCACGATTTTTGTGTTATCCATAGGATCTCATAATTCATTTAATCGAATATTTCTCTACATGTACTATATTAGACCTGTCACTATTTTAAATAACGTGAACATTGGCAGAATCAATACCAAACGCATTGGAGCCACAACTACAAAGAAAGAAGAAGAAGAAATTCTAGCGTCATACGAGTATTCCAATTAGATCCAAATTTTTCACAAAAAGCCCCCTTTCCTATTTTTCCTTCACTTAAGGTGTTTTATATTCTTGATGATGACACGTTGAAATGTTAAATTGTTCTTGCTTCGTTGGTATTGAGGCATAGCGCTTACTATAAGCGCTATAAGCGCTTACTACGAGGCTTGACTTCTATATAATCCTTATTCTATGCCCGAACACAGTAACGGCAAATTGTCTTGCCGAGAGCTGTCTACGAGCTTGTTAGTGTTTTGAGCCAAAACTACTAATTGAATACAATTTAATTAAGGTTACGATAACACGCAATTCGGTATGTTTATATTTCCTTAACGCTTTCCTAAAGGTGATGATGTAACATTTAGCTACTCGTTATTTCTTTTTCCATAATTACATTGATAAATCAGCGAACTATATACGTCGTCATTGATGAGATGGACACAAGAAGAATCGGCTTAGAAACAGGTTGCATAAAGGCATTTTTTCCCTGGAAACATACTAATACGACTCTTATAATATTATTATCATCTTAGCTTTAAAATCTTGTCAACGTCGAAGAGAACGACCAGGCCTTCTACTTTTAAATACTTAGTCCATTGGGCCTTATTATCGTTATTGAAGCTATATTTAAGAAAATAAATCTCTTTTTTCCCAATTCATTTTAGAATTGAGTAACTAACCTAATGCGTCTAAATAATACGGTACTCGTAAGTTAACTAATATGTATACGATTTTATGATTGTTTAGAAAAACAATAATTTTTTAGAAAGAATAACTCGATCGGAGAGATTATAACAACCATAATCTTACAGACATGATTACGTGTCTCGCTTTGAAATGTATTAACTACTCTTATACATGATAATAACATATTTTCTAAAGCTAGTTTAAACCGTATAAAAACAAAAATAACAATGTATAATGATTTTTAATCAAAAAATCCCTGAACTGTGAATTTTTTATTGCTGAAGAACAGCAGACTGGCAGACGGCCCATTTAATACCGAGCAGGTACCGTCGTCTATAGATATTTGCATAGAGGTACTAAAACCTGGAACTAATGCAGGAACACGACACACCTGCTTATTGAGGTGGCTTACTTATAGACCAGGGTGATTGTCATCCAAACGGGCTTGGGGCCCTACCACCTATATTATCTCAACCATATATTACGATATATGGTTATATGAACTTTTGCACAAACAGATCTACACGATACAAACAACGGATTAAAATCATAAAATGCTAAATTATTACTACGCTATAAGTTACGTGGAATACAAAATGAAAAAATCCATCAAAACAACATGCTTAACAAAGTTTTGTTTTAAATTTAAAAACTTTACGTCAACTTAGCATTAATTTACTGGTAATAAATACATAGAAGATATTGTGATTTTAACGTAAGTAAATATACTTAGATGTATGTACTCTTATACACACATGTTTAGATATTAACAGTTGTGTAAATAATGCCAAAGGTCTCGATGTCAGCTCACGTTGGAGCGGATTATCATAACCAAATTCAGGGTAGCATTCGTCGGCTAGACCGCAAATATAGCCTAAAACTGAGATAATCCCTAAGGCTTAGCACAGATGATTAAACGGATAAATAGAAGCATTGAGGAACTTTTAGTATCTGATATTAAAGTGGGCTGAAGCGTACTATTTGAAGTGTTTGACAGTGATAGTTTTCAGTAACTCTTCTTTTTATTGACCAAGAAGGCAAGAAAATAGAATGTAATTTTTTTTTACGAGAGATACCTCTGACCTTTCGATTTTGATAATAAAATCGAGCTTATTTTGCTACGTGCTTATCCCAGCTGCCAAAGCTCTTGATCAATTTTTAAGTGCTTCCAAAGAAATTAATACTCGCCGTTAGCGTCGGTGCCTATCCGTGAACATTCCTTTTTTTGGACATACTTAGCTAAGTATGAAAAAAACACGAAATATAGCTATATTTCGTGTTTTGGGACTGTTGTGATTCGTATGACCCCCAGATCCCAAAAACCTTGGGTCAGGTAATTGGTAGATGTTCTTTTAGGAACAGAAGATAGACTGGCGGCTCACTAAATAGAAAGCAGTGACCGTCGCCTATAGATGTTTGCGACACCAAGTAATCTAGGTCACTAATAATATAATAAAAAATACAAAATATTTCTTGTAAGAACATCAAACTAATACCGTAACACTACACAAGGTTATTATGGCGGCATACTTACAGTCTAGTGGTGGCCCTCCAGACGAGTTTGGAGCTCTACCGGGGTGTGTTTGTCCCCTTTTACGACAGGCCGACCCCAGAAGTTAGTATTCTTACTCCGCCCCTGCACAGAGAAGATGATGTATAATGTTTCTTACCCCAATATATACAAACGCGGTAAAAATCTATTCTAGAACTATACTAACTAAACTTTTAACTAGCTTTTGAAGTTGTGACTTTATCGACTGAAGACTAAATAGGTTAATCACTAACTAAACTTTGGTAACATTAAATTGATTCTTCACTTTCACTTTGGTTTGACAAAATAATATAAACCTAAGTTAGATTCTGCTATTAGAATGTAATTTATGCAAAGATAATTACCCCGGTTTGTAGTTTACAATTTAAAAAAGTACATGTTATAGTGCAAATCGATATTAAAAATTTTATTCTCTACAACTGAAATTAAAGAAATGCGTTTTGTATATGTTTTTAACGCTAAACCGAAATGTACATTACGTCTAACAGGCTTTTAGTTAGCTTTCACCGAATCGCCTTTGTTCCAAAGACCAAAGATATTTTATCCTGTCACGTTCCTTTACTAGGGTTTTTATAGAGCTAGTGGGATAAAACCGCACAATAATATGTAAAACCACAAGTTATTCCTGCGTATCAAGTGCCAACTTATTTGAATACGCAAATAAAAGAATCTCATATTATTCAGGCTTTATTATGTATATTTGGTATAAAATGGCATGTAGTTTCATTCAGAAATGAGGTAAGGCATCACACAGGGAGTCGGAAAGAGCGACTAAAAGATTGATGATTTTGTTAGTTTACTGACAGAAAAGTTATGCCGCTATTCGGTTTCTCCTTTCGCATTTGGGACGTCAGAGAGCAGATGCTCTTGTAAACCAAATCAATTATTTATCAAGGAAAGGAAGAGAGCCCTCTAGGGTCATGAACGTAAAAAGATGTTAATGTGACCCTCTGACCGTACCCAAAAGGGAACTCAGCGCCGCAATGTGCAAGTTTTAAATGCAACAAGGAATTAACACTAAGATGATAATTTGGCACAAAATATGAACATATCATGCGTTTTGTATCAGTCTTAATTTTCTCATCTGTATCGATATTCAAGTGTCGCAACTTATAGTAGTATCAAGACGCCAATTTTTTGGTTGGCAAGCAGTCCCCTACAATCAAAAAGAACGCGTGTACGATCTCTCATTAAAAATGCAAATTCTTCTCACTGAAGGTGCTTGCAGATATCTAAGCGTCATAAGATTAAACAGACTGTATTAGTAGAATTACCAAGAGTGCAACCGTACCTGGGACGTATAAACTACGTAGTGTTTTTACAAAGTTCTTTAAATTTATATTTTATTTTTCCGTCTCAATTTATTTTTAATATTACCATATTTTTCTTAATTATAACTAACTGATTGAATGTACTGATCCCGATAAACTAATTTTCTTAATTTGATACTCATAATAATGTTTTAATTTCTGTGAATTAGCGATAGTTGCCAGATTTAGTTAAGTGACGGAAATAAAATATTGGCACAAGCTTAGAATGAGCTTTTAATGCTCAAAACTTGTGAATAACACCGATATTATTCAATAAAATAGTTTTACACATTTTTGAAAGTTATAACATTCCTTTCCAACTTAAGGTTTCCATCAAGTATAATATTATAGAGTAGTATAGTCTATTCTAATAGTAATATTAATTTATATACAATCAGAGATTGATACTTCATTGCAATATCTTCACAACATCTCATCACATCTGCGTGTTTCCTAATGCCACTGATCTGATACTACTACTGTCACAGATCCATAAGAAACAAAAATATTTGTTTGTTCACTTTACTAATCATATATAGTACTGTTTGTTATAAAAAGGAAAGTACAAAATAAATTAATTAGAAAATAAACGGAATGTAAATGATTTGTTAGTTTTGGACCCTACTGTCTACCTAAAAAACGTGACTTAAATACCTATGTGCCTGCATAAGTAACATGTTGTATTTCATACAAAAATTTAGTATT
Source organism: Malacosoma neustria (assembly GCA_963693495.1). Lineage (NCBI taxonomy): Eukaryota > Metazoa > Arthropoda > Insecta > Lepidoptera > Lasiocampidae > Malacosoma > Malacosoma neustria. Next base: position 8,437,047 of record OY856376.1, read on the forward strand.
AACGCAGTAAATTGGTATTATCAAATCGACAAGGGGGCACTAACAAAGGGCGATATCGAATATTGGGCGATAACATTTGCAATCTCAGTTGAAATACGATTGGTCGCTGCCGTAGAACATTAAATTGAGATTCAGCTCGCGCCCACCGCCTGCCGGAAGCGCGCTGAATATTTGCAATTATAATAGATTACCTACACCGTGTACAAGAGGCGAGATTTAAATTATCAGACACACACATACGTACAACATATTACGCTCAATATATTATGTAAGTACGTGACTAGTTTTCCAGAAATTTCCTTTAAACCCAGTTTAATATGAATTAATCCATAAAATTAATCTTTATAAAAAATACTTCAAAATATTCGACAACAACAGACTACGTTAGTCCAGCAAATGCCTTTGTATTTTTATTTAATTGTTATAATATTCATATTATAGAAATTATAGAAGTGCATGAAACATAAAAATTCTGAGGAAATCGGTACACTATTATCAGCAGTATGAGTTATAATGACATATATACAGCAGTATGAGCTCGTACGAGTTATAATTTATCATTCTAAATATATATCTTTATTTATACGCCTGTGAAGCGTGGCCGGTGTTAGAGTGACACAAGCAGGAACTGCGTGTCACGGAGATGAATATGCTGCGGTGGATGTGTGGAGTGACGCGGAAGGACCGCGTTAGGAACTCCCGCATTCGCGGCCATCTTCATGTTCGTGACATTGCAGGAGTGTCGGCTCCGTTGGTACGGCCATGTTTTACGGCAACCGGATGCTTACGTGGGAAACAAATGTCTGGCCATGCCGCATCCGCCGGGCCCCGGCAGGAGGGGTAGACCCAAAAAGTGCTGGCATGACGTCGTAAAGGGTGATATGCGTGCCAATGCGCTCACTACCAGGGATGCTGAAGACCGTGCGAAGTGGAGTACAAAAAGACGGAAAGCGGACCCCGGGCACCGAAACGGAAGTTTGGGTTGCAACCGGGACGAACGCTGAGATGATGATGATTCTAAATATATATCTAACACAGGAATAAGCCTAAACTCAGTAGTGCTAGAAGGTTTAATGTACAATGTATATAAATGTGTGTTGCGAAAACTTGGGGAGGCTGATATCCAGCATTGGAAGACATGGCAATAAAGGCCTACAGCACGTACTACGCAAAGCAAATTTTTGTAACGTATTCATATAGATTGGCTTTAATTTGTTGGGAAACATTCCTTTATTATTAGACCCACTTGATAAATCCTACAACATAATCCCGCGTAAGAGTGCTGAAGTTATCAAACATTCTTATCACGTATTAGACTAGCTACATAATGTTAAATACTACATCTAAGATACATGAAACCACTGCCTACTTTTACGAACATAGTCGTTCGTTCACAAAACCGGATGAATAAATTATAAGTCTCTTTAAAAACCATTAGAGGTGATGGAATGACTGAAAGTAGCTGACACTGTAAACAGTTAAAGTGGGCTATTTTGTACAATTTTCTACATACACTGTTGGTTAAGTAAATAAATTAAAAGTATAACACTTACAATTGACAATTTGTTAAAGATTTCAAGTATTATGTGAACGTAAATAACTTATATACACATCTATATATCCCTAAACTATAAACTCTGGAGCAATTACTTCTAAAATCATTCCTAGAACATCCCGGACCAATAAATATGGGCCGGTAAATATAGGGAAACCAATTGCTGTAATACCTTACTTGATAAGTCATTTGAATCGTAGAACATAGGTATATTCAAATAAAAGTTACCATAGGCACTTACAGACACCACAAATGAAAGTAAAACACTGAATAAATCATACATAAGCTCCTAACAAATGAGTCCCTAAATTGCTATATTAGGTAGGTTATAAAAATTAACATATCTGTGTGATAAATTATGAGTAGTTTAAAATGAAGGTATCTGCAAAATACGAAACTCAATTTGAACAAATACGAACTCAAAATGCTTAATTATTACATTAATAATATATTTGTATTCCCAACCCACTAAATAATAAATAACAAATTAATAGTATAATTACAAGATTAGTAACATATGGAACTGACTGATGATCTACTTGGCTAAATATATAAATGCGTTCATTTTCATAAAAAGTAGTACATAAATAAAGGAATATATGGAACGCTAGCAACGTAAATATTTTTAGATGACGTTGGATAAGAAACTACTTACTTCGCGGGATAAGGCAGTATTTTATGCCCTTTTTACGTCACCGGGGTAACATAAAATATTATAATGATTTTTGTGTTTGCTAATATCGATCAGATTGACGACACGGCTGGCTCAGGGGCTCCACAAGTGATCTTGTTAGGTCGCATCTGTGAGTTCGATACCCACGAAAGACGAAATATTTATCCGTCAATATGTTGATCCTGTCACGTTTTACAGCAACCGGCTACTTACGTTGAGAGCAAATGTCTGGCCGCCTCCGCCGGGCCCCGTCAGGAGGGGTAGACCCAAAAGGTGCTGGCTTGACGTCGTAAAAGGTGATATGCTTGCCAATGATATGTACCAGGGATGTTGAAAACCGTGTGAATTGGAGTAGAAAAAATTGGATAACGGACCCTGGGCATAAGCAGAACTTAGGTTGCTACCGGGATTTGACGCTGAGATGATGATGTTAAATATTTATAAAATAACTTTGCGATATAGACTTTCTCCTAGTGTAAAGAACTGTCTTTAAAATATATATTTCAGCAGTAAATACCGTCCCAACAAAACGTGAAAATGAGATATTATTTACAGTTATATTTTTTTCTCATTTTCGCGGTTGGGCAGCGTGTTAGCGGTGCCCAACCACATAGGGGAACTGGAACCTGATCACTCAGGCCGGAAAATGACACAAGATTATTATAACGGCATGTTTAGAGTCCAGGGGTGTTTGCCATCCAGTCGTGTTTGGAGCCCTACTAGCTAGGGTCGCCTATTACGACAGGCCGCGACCGGTCGAGCCATGCACGGAGAAAATAATATTAATTACAAATCGAAATATTTAAATTATTCACTAATAACCAACAAACAATTATAACATTACAGCATCCAAAACTAAGCAAACAGATTATTTTTGTATTAGTTACGATATGATGAGGAATATTTTAGAAGATTAGTCATAGATTCAAATCAAAACCTAGTATTTCAATATAAAATAAAATTTCTTATTGAACACTATAAATCCGAGTTGCCTGGAAGAGATCGCTCTGTAGCGATAAGGCCGCCCATTGTAAGTCAAGTACATATTGATTATGTTAATAAGTTTCATTGTTTTTGTTAAATTGGTTTACAATAAAGTGTTATCTATCTATCTATAAAACACTGGCTAAATGAGAAACTGTAAACTCTTATACATAAACTTATATATATACAGATCTTTTTTATATTTTTATTTAGTATATGTAATTATATCAGAATTAAATACGAGTTAACATAATATGTATTCCCTGTGTGGGCATGTCATCAATATAATATTTAACGGTGTAAATATGCTTTCCCACACAAACGTTACTTAATTGCTTAATAAAACTTATAAATTTTACTTAACATTTTCAACAATGAACCTAAAAATGTACAACAAATCTTAGCTAGGCGGAAAGTACCAGCCACATTAAAGAATAAAGCTAATATAAACAAGACTTTAGCTTATAAAAAATTCTTAGCTGTAGACCGCTATTTTATAACCTACCCGACAGACTAAAGCCTGGGGAGCAATCAAATGAATAATAATTTTAAGAGCATACTAAAACAACAAGCCTATTAAGCAGATATTCTCTAGGCTAACATAACCTAGAAGCCTGGATACTATCTAGTATGCCTAGCTTAATTAAACACGCAGCTACGGGTATAATCTGGAGCGACCGCTAGCTTGTGTGCGCATCAGACGGACTACATTAACAAAAAAAAAAATAGATAAAATAATGATTATAAACATGAGAGTTTTGAGGTAGATTAATTTAGAGGTCCCATGGTGGAATGTCCCGCTTAAGCAGTCTTTCGTTAATGTAGGTATTATCATTAGTAAACCTGAAAACTGAGTTCAAGGGAATGTGTAACCCGTCAAACCGCCTAGGGCGAACGTGGTGTGTTCTCCGGTACCTCTCGAGGAGGGCCTAGCCCAGCTCTATGACGCTATGTGCTATTATTTATTATTATAATATTAATGTTAACCAACAAGATACAGAAGACGATGCAAATTTAAGGAAAGTATCTGTGGAAATTTTAGGGGTAATTGTTATTATACTGATAAAATATAGTGAGTGACACAAATCACACAGCGCCATCTAGTCCCAAAGTAAGTAGCATAGCACTTGTGTTATGGGTACTAAACAACTGACAAACTACATGTATACTTTTTTGTGAATAGATACATACATATTATACATAAACACCCAGACGCGAGACGGGAATCAAACTCATGACCTCCACAAGCATACTGAAGTGTCACGGAGGTTGTTGAAATATAGTCTTGTTATGTAGAATTTATGCTGTTGGTATATATATTTAGATGGTTTGAGTATATTTCTTTGAACATTGATTTGTTTAAAATTAAGTCAGAAGAAAATTTCGAAATTAAGTAATTTCTATATAATAAACAATTATTTATATATAATAAAAATTCTTTGAAAAAACAATCGACGGCTCGGCTGACTACTCGCAGTCTACTACTGAGTAGTACTAAAATACTCGCATGTATAGTCACACATATTTTATAAATATTTTAAACCAATAGACATAACAAAAAGTTATAAAATACATTTCTTATAAAGTGTTAAATTTTGTTTAAAATATACATTATTCATTATTAGAGATCCATTTTTCCCTGAGTTATAAAATGATAAAAAATTAAGAAATTTTTTCTTATGTTATTTCCATAAGAAACTTAGGTAGAAATGCAGAATATCTTATCTTAATCTCGAGTTATATTAAGAGGGCTAATTTTCAGGGAATTTCTTTTATCAATTTGGATGCGTTTGAGCCCCTGGGAACAAAGGAATTCGAAAACACCCCTGCTAATAACCACTAGAACCATTATATGATGCGAATAATTTGTCTAGTCTGAGTGTGTCCGTAAATAGCACGTTTGTAAGAAAACCCTGAAGTACATACAGCTTTTCATGTAATGTAAGGAATTATCTAAAACTATAATCCTGCCATAATTAGAGCTAACATTAGGGCTATTTTTTTATATTAAAACATATAACAATACTAGCTGTGCTCTCGACTCCCTCCGCGTGGAATAGTGATTTTGGGCAGAATTTTTCGGATATATCTTATGGTTTACTTTGGATTACAAACCCTATAAACCCTAAAATATAAATGAAATATGCAAACAGTCAGTATTATCGAATACGTACGTTCGAACCTACAAAGTCAAGCCTAAGCTAAGCCCTATTTCATATGATTGATGATGATGACATAAATCTGAGGTTAATTTAAATTGGAAATTCAAACTACATTGTCCAGCCTAAGCTGAACCCTATTTCATATGATTGATCATATAAATCTGAGGTCAACTTAAATTGAAGTATACAATTTCCGAAACTTATCATTTTTGACAAAAACAATTTTTTTTCTAAAATAAAAATAGCCTAAGTTACTCCTTAATACATTAGTTATCTGCTAAAGTCCCGTCAAAATCGATGCAGCCATTTCAGAGATTAGCCAGAACAAACAGACAGACAGACAGACAAAATATGTAAAAAATGTTGTTTTGGTATATGTAACGTGTATACGTCCGAATGCACTTAGTAAATAAATAAATAAATATTTTTGTGACATTTCACACAGCGTCATCTAGTCCCAAACTATATAAGTAGCATAGCACTTGTGCTATGGGTACTAGACAACTGATATATTACTTATAAACTTTTTTATATAAATACATATTATACATAAACACCCAGACGCGAGATGGGAATCGAGCCCGTGACCTCCGCAAGCGTACCGAAGTGCGTTATCCGTTACGCCATCGAGATCGTAAAAAAAAAAGTAAAAAGCGTAAGCGTAAAGTAAAAAAAGTAAAAAGGTCGTAAAAAGCGGTTATTTTAATATTACAAACAGACCCTTCAATTTTATTTATTTGTATAGATGTGTTTTATGATGAAGTAGATGAAAGGTCGGATTTTTTATTGCTGAGGTACAGCAGACAGGCCAATTAGTATAGTAGTAAGCAGTTAACATCGCCTATGGATGTTTACAACACCAGGGTCCGCATACTGGAACCCGGATCACTAATGATGGAACACAGCACAAGGTTATTATGGCGACGTACTTATAGACTATGGGTGGTTGCCATCAAGAGGAACTTAGAGCCTGACCATCTAGCAAGGCCAAGCTTTGTGGTGTAAAACATAAACAACAAAAACTATTGTTTTTTCTAAAATAAAAATAGCCAAGTTACTCCTTAATTTCCGAAACTTATCATTTTTAACAAAAACTATTGTTTTTTCTAAAATAAAAATAGCCAAGTTACTCCTTGATACATCAGCTATGTGCCAGTGAAAGTCCCGTCAAAATCGGTACAGCCATTTCACAGATTAGCCGGAACAAACAGACAGACAGACAAAAATGGTAAAAAATGTTGTTTTGGTATATGTACCGGTGTATACGTCCGAATGCACTTAGTAAAAAGCGGTTATTTTAATATTACAAACAGACCCTCCAATTTTATTTACCAGCTGGATGACCGAGCTTTGCTCGTTATTTTTATTTCTTTTTATAAATTGTGTTTTTTGGAAATTAACAATTGATTTTCTTAGTCTAACCTCAAAGCAAACACTCATTGACTTCGTGTTACTTAACAACGCCATCTGCTGTAATAGCTTTAGTGTTGTTGTGTCGTTAAAGCAATTTAAAAAATAGTATTATTATTCGCCGATAGATGTCAGGAAGAGTCATTTTTGAGTTTAAATTGGGACTACTCAAACGCCACCTTTTTGTTATTTTTCTTCCAATAAAAAAAAGCTAATAAAATGACATTTTCTAGAAATGATTCCTAGCTAGATCGATTTATCGCCCCTGAAACCCCCCGTATACTAAATTTCATGAAAATTGTTGGAGCCGATTCGGAGATTCCAATTATATATGTATATATATACAAGAATTGCTCGTTTAAAGATATAAGATTTGTATAGATTAGGAACCCCTAACTTTCCGTCGACATTCATCGTTTCAGGTAGGTACAGTCCGTCTGAGTACGTAGACTTAATTAAAAGGAAGTTCGTTCAAGAACTGCTTGAGTTCATATAATGGCGATATATTCGTACTTAGCTACGACGTACGTTGCATGACTATGAAAATTATACGTTGCACGCAACGGTGCCACTTCCCTTTAGTATTCCGAGGTAGTTATTTATATAATTCATAATTTTGCCACTTTTACACCTTTGTAAGAATAATTAGGGGTCATTGCTACAAATTTCATTAAAAAAGCTGCGTCATCTTGCTTGTAGGGTGTCGTTAAAGGCAAAAAACAGGCTACTTCTCATGTTAATTCATTGTTGAAAAAGACCAAATAAACGGCATTATTACCTTTTTCTTGTAAAAACCAAATTTAGTTCATAAATCTTTTAGCTCTTTGTTCAGGTAAATTCAAGTAGAGGAAATTTAGCCCTGTCATGTAGAAGTATCCTGTATCAAATTATGTAACACTGATCTATCAAATAATCCATCGATTGAAATATTTCCAAAAATCACTAATTTTTATCCTTGCAGGGGCGGAGAAAGAAAACCTCTGCGGCCAGGATCGGCCTGCGTAAAAGGCGATAAAACAAACCACCCTAGCTAGCTACGTGGTAGAGAGCCTCAAGCCCGTCTGGATGGCGACCACCTTTGGTCTTGAGTATACCGCCATCATAACCTTGTGTTGTGTTCCTGTATTAATGACCCAAGTTCCTGTAACTTATGGGACAGCAGCATGTTCGCGATGCCACTGGCGTTGCAAACACCCATAGCCAACGGTAACTACTAAATTCTAAGTGGACCATCAGCCTGTCTGCTGTCCTACAGCAATAAAAAAAATCTCCTTAATTTCCTTCTCATAACTATGCTGTGCAACTTTGCCATATTTACCGTATTAAGACTAAAAAAGCGGCCTTGGCGATATTCTGGACAAAATACGGTGAACCACGACACAACATTTTACACTTCAAGAAGTAAGATAACATGGATTCAAGAAAATAATGCTGCAGCATACTGAAATGTCGATGTGCAGGTTTCCTAACGTTATCCTTGACCGTTGACAAAAACTGACGAAGAGGCCATAGTAGGTTACGCTTCAACTATAATGCTTGGCTACATACCCTCTATCAAATTCGCAATAAGTCGTCAAAAATAGTTCAATAGTAAAAGCATTCAAGGGAGTTAATTGACTAGAGCCAATAATCGAATCTAGCGGATGGAGCGGGTGCCGGACGGCGCAAATCGTATAACAGCTGCCTACTGTAACCTCGTTGTAAAATATTATTCGATAAGTTACGAATGGGCACGGATTTCGACTGTTGGATTTTACATTAAGCAGATAAACATATTTTTGCAGTTACGTAACTTTTTCATAATGTTATTTTACATATTTAATTCACTTCATCTAGCAAGTTTTTAATACTAAGCTCATGAAATTAGGTATTTTTTTTTCTTCAGGTGGAAGAACAATACGTGCGCTCCTTGCTTACAGCGAGCGCGTTATTCCTTCGTAGGTCAAGCACCTACTATATCATGGGACGTGCCATTAGTCTAGGGTTGCCAGCCGTCCTGTTCTCCTAGGACATGTCCTAGTTTTTGTAGTGCCCTGGGATTTCCTGGAAAGTTTTTAAGCAGCGTCCTGTCTTTTTTAATATTCAAATACTTGTTACATTAAATCAAATACTCTTATTATTTAAAACAATATGAATATTATCATTACTTGAATTTCATTTAACCTATTTTTACTACTGCAACTCTGTTATATTAGTTTAACAATTGCAACTCTGTTACTGCGTCCTGTTTTTAAACTGAATTGTCCTGGTTTTTCCAACTTCAAATCCTAGTTTTTTAAATTTGGGGTTGGCAAACCTATATTAGTCTGTCTATCCGACTAAGCTACTTTCATATGTTTATTGTAAGAGCCAGCCCCAAGAATTTTCACTTTCACTACAGAGTGACCATAGCACCGTCGTCGTGTGCAGGTAGCGAGCCTGTCCCAAAGGCCGCGCTAGCAACGATTCTTTACGGAGTCGAAAGTCAATCACCAACCTCCAACAGGGTAAGCCAGCATGAGGGGGAAATAGTCTGACTGTCTCCTTCTCTATGGTCTCTTAGGAGAAGGTAACCCATCCGGTTGAGTCAAAGCTAGTCGGGAGACTAGCTTTAAAATGATAAGTGTATTCAGCGCCGGGGTGTCTTGTCAACAAAAAAAAAATGCAATGTTAATTTTAATAAAAATAATTTATCATTGGTGCCTATATTTCTAGCGCTCAGCTTGTGTGTGCCCCCTAAGACTGTGCCCGGATGCATCCGCACCCCTTGATTGAACCCCCAGGTAAAGACAGCCATGAGTGTATCTTCGTCATACTAAACTTTTCTATTATCGTTTTAATCATGTAATTTACAACATTAAAACTTGTAAGAATAATCTTACTAATATAGATTATATTAACTCATCATCATCATCATCATCCTAGCGTTAGTCCCGGTTGCCACCCAAATTTCGTTTCGGTGCCCGGGGTCCGCTTTCCGAGTTTTTCTAATCCACTTCGCGCGATCTTCAGCATCCCTGGTAGTGAGCCCATTGGCACGCATATCACCCTTTACGACGTCAAGCTAGCACTTTTTGGGTCTACCCCTCCTGCCGGGGTCCGGCGGAGGTGGCATGGCCAGACATTTGTTTCCCACGTAAGCATCCGGTTGCCGTAAAACATGGCCATACCAACGGAGCCGACACTCCTGCAATTTATCTGCAATGTCATGGACATGAAGACTACCGCGAATGCGGGAGTTCCTAACGCAGTCCTTCCGCGTCACTCCACACATTCACCGCAGCATATTCATCTCCGTGACACGCAGTTCTTGCTTGTGTCGCTCTAACACCGGCCATGCTTCACAGCCGTATAAAAGGACAGGCCTAATGATGGTCTTATAGACTTTACCGGCATCTTGGGGTCACAAATGACACCAGTCACCTCACGCCATTTGGCCCACGCGGCAGCAATGCGTTGCCTGACGTCGCAATCGATCTCACCAGACGCATGAAACACAGATCCCAGGTATTTCACATGGTCCGTGCGCTCGATCGTGTTGCCGTCTATGCGTACGGGTGTGGGATCTGTGGAGTTACAGGCCAAGTACTCGGTCTTCGCCACATTGAGCCTCAGACCACCGTTCTCAAGCGACTCCTTCCACACCTTCACACGTCGCACCAGCCTACCCCTGTCCGAATCTGCCAGCGCGATATCATCAGCATACATGAGCAGTCACGGGGGCTGCTCATGTGAGTTTTTGATGCTGTTTGACAGTACGTCTAATACCACGCTAAACAGAAACGGACTAAGGACGGATCCTTGGTGCACACCGACGGTGATAGGGAAAGGTTTTGTGTCGCCAACAGCGGTCCGAACTACGGAATCGGAATCACGATACATGTCTCGGATGATCTCAACATAGGCCAACATAGCTTATATTAACTATCTAATATTATAAACAACATTTAGTTCTATGATTTTCTAAAACTCATCAAACTTTATTACTCAAATATTCATCCAAAAATAGTATTTTACAAGTCTTAATTATAACAAACTTATTTTTATGTAAATGTATCAAGGCGAAAATTAGTAACGAGAAGTGTAGGTATAACAGGAAGCAAATAAATTACACTTTTGTTACCCTGTGACAGTATGTAACAGCATCCCTCATACTTCGTTATGAAAATTTCGGTTAATAATGTGGCATAGCACTATCGAATCAACAACAGTCCACAGCTATGACCACATTGGCAATGAAAAAGATTATATTTTCTTGTCATAATCTGCCAAATAATTTTCAATAAGCATAGCAGATAGGAATTGAAGAAACACAATCCGCTTTTATATTACAACAAAATTGTATCAAGTCATCTCACAGACCAGCGATATATTAGAGAAATTAAAGACATAATAAAAAATCCACCTGCTACGGGTAAGTACGAGACGTTAAAACAAGAATTAACTAAACGTTTGTCTATTTCTCGTCAGCATCAGATAACTCAGCTTTTATCTCATGAAGAATTGGGTGATAGAAAACCGTCACAATTTTTACGCTATCTTAAAACGTTGTCGGTTGACGATGTTACAGGTGAGTTCTTGCGCAGTCTGTGGGTTTGCCAATTGCCTCCACATGTACAGGCTATAATAGTTTCACAAAGGTCCGCTTCCTTAGAAGATGTTGCCGAATTTGCCGACTTGAGGTAGCTCCTTTACCGTCACACCAATGAGTCAGTATGTCGAGTACAGGTATGTCCAGTAATTATGACGCATTGTTAAAATGTATTGATGACTTAATTACGACACTGACATACAAACTGGGTTAAAATAACAAGTTTCTCAACTCACTGTAAACACTAGAGGGCGTTTTGTCAACCGTCATCGACGCGAAGCTGAAGTCAGAAGCGAAGCCGTAGCCGTATCCCTGGTGTAAGTTGGTGTCATAACATCTTTGGCGATAAAGCTAAAAAATGTAGATAGATAGATAGATTATTCTTTATTGTCCACCAAAAATTATATACATGCTAAGTAACTTAATATTAAACTTATAACTAGTGCACCTTAACCTTAAGGTCGGAATACAATCAAAAAATTCTTTTGGTATAGGTGGCGCGCTAAAAGTAATATGTAATATAATAATATATTACAAATAAGATATAATAATAACAAACAATATAACATAAAACACAAAATATAACATAAAAGCAAATAGCGTAAGTAGAATAAAATATAACACAAATGAATTAGTTTTAATCAGTCTTTAAAGGCTTCATCCAGATAATAATTAATAATAATAATAATCTTTATTCAATTTTACAATAACAATACACTTCAACTGCAATGGTCGTCGTCTCTAAATAGGCCAGCTTATAGCCTGTGTTAAGGAACGACGGCCATTTAAATCCTACAAATAATGCAACGAAACATACAAATATGAATAATAAGCTCCACATCATTTTACACATCTATGTTCGATTGAGTGTGTGTGTGTGTGTATGGAAACAATTATATATTATTATGATGTTATTAATGATTCAATATACTGCTCGGTTTTATCATAAGTTTTGGAAAGCAGGAAAGTACAAACTTTCTCTCTCAGTTCAGGCAAAGACAGGCTATAGACAGAAATATCATAATTTCATCATCATCATCATTTCAGCCGGAAGACGCCCACTGCTGGACAAAGGCCTCCCCCAAAGATCTCCACGATGATCGGTCCTGCGCTGCCCTCATCCAACCTATCCCGGCGATCTTGACCAGATCATCGGTCCATCTTGTGGGGGGCCTACCAACACTGCGTCTTCCGGTACGCGGTCGCCATTCGAGGACTTTTCTGCCCCAACGGCCATCAGTCCTTCGAGCTATGTGCCCAGCCCACTGCCACTTCAGTTTTGCAATCATCCGGGCTATGTCGGTTACTTTGGTTCTCCTGCGAATCTCCTCATTTCTGATTCGATCTCGCAGGGAAACTCCGAGCATAGCCCTCTCCATTGCTCTCTGAGCGACCATGAGCTTTCTCATAAGGCCCATAGTTAGCGACCACGTCTGCGTTCCGTATGTCATCACTGGCAACACACATTGGTTAAAAACCTTCGTCTTGAGACACTGCGGTATTTGGGACGAAAAGATTTTACGGAGCTTCCCGAACGCTGCCCATCCGAGTTGGATTCGACGAGTGACCTCTTTCGCGAAATTGGACCTGCCTAACTGGATCGTTTGACCCAAGTAGACGTATTCGTCAACAATTTCGAAAGTACAGTTCCCAACTGTTACGGGGGTAGGTGCGACATGGACATTAGACATGATCTTCGTCTTGTCCATGTTCATTTTGAGACCTACTCCTTGGGAAGCTGTATTGAGGCCATCAAGCATATGGCTTAAGTCTTCCATGGTTTCAGCCATGATTACGATATCATCTGCGAATCTAAGGTGAGTGATGTACTCACCGTTAATGTTGATGCCCAGTCCGTTCCAGTCCAGAAGCTTGAAGACATCTTCCAACGCAGCAGTGAACAGCATCGGCGATATGACATCGCCTTGTCTGACTCCCCGCTGCAGTCGGATAGGCTTCGAGTTCTGATCCTGGAGACGGACTGACATGGTGGCGTTTTCATACAAACACTTCAACGCTTTGATGTATCGATAATCAATGTGGCACCTCTGGAGAGACTGAAGCACCGCCCAGGTCTCGATCGAATCAAAGGCTTTCTCATAGTCCACGAACGCCAAGCATAGTGGCTGGTTATACTCCTCCGTCTTCTGTATAACCTGCCGCAGCGTATGTATGTGGTCTATGGTGCTAAAACCTTTTCGGAATCCGGCTTGTTCGGGAGGCTGGAAGTCGTCAAATCTGCGCGCGAGACGATTCGTGATGACCCTTGAAAACAGCTTGTAAACATGGCTCAGAAGTGATATCGGTCTAAAGTTCTTCAAAAGGGTTTTGTCGCCCTTTTTGAAGAACAGCACCACTATACTTCCGTGCCAGGCCTGCGGCGTTTTGCCATCGAGGATGACGGAATTAAATAGCTTCTGGAGGATTTTAAGCACAGGAGTACCACCAGCTCTCAGAAGCTCGGCTGTAATTCCATCATCACCCGGCGCCTTGTTGTTTTTAAGCTGTTTAAGGGCCACACTAATCTCGTACAGACTGACGTCTGGGATATCTACGGTGTAGTGTCGGGTTAATTTGGCTCTTGGGTCTTTATATATATTTATTATCATTTAGTATCATAATTTATTTTATTATAAATAAGAAGTCCTAAATAAATAGAAAATTTTCTTGTAAAAGCTACATTTGAATTAGGAAGAGTGCAAACTTTATGTTTAAGACGCCTATTCACTGCCACAAATGGTGTGACACAATGCTGAAATATAACTACATGCAGTATATATAATTGTCTCACTGTGAGCACTTTGCAAGTTTTGTAAAGTTCAGTTGTAGAAAAAAGTCTATGTTTAAAAGTTGCCACCTTAAGAACTGCTCGCTGAGCTACCTCCAGGGGTTTAATTATGGTTTTCCCTACTCCGCCCCAAGTAGATATGCAATAACTTAAAACTGTTTGACACAACGCAAAGTATACGTTTCGTATTATAAACATATTTGCAACGTGTCTGAGGATTCTAAAAATATAAATTAATTTCCGGACTCTGCCTGTTAAGATACTAATATATGTTTTAAAGTTAAGGTTTCTATCAATGATTATACCTAAGTATTTTATATATTCAACAGATTCTAAAACCGGGCAATCACACCTCTGCGATTGAACAATACAATTATGTACCCTTAGATTTAAAGGAAAAGTGGGTTGAGTCCTTGAAGTGATCGAGAAAGCTAGATATTTAGTTTTACTGATATTTAGTGTTAAATTATGAAATTGAAGCCACTTCACCACCAAATCAAGACCTTGCTGAGATACACATTCAAGACTTTCCCAAGTATCATTGTAAAAAGTTAACGCTGTATCGTCAGCATATGAAGTAATTTTAAGGTTCATAGAATAGAGGTTGCACAAATCATTGATAAATATCAAGAATAAAGTGGGGCCAAGGATACTTCCCTGTGGTACACCGTAGTTAACAGGAAGTTTTTTACTTAGGTAATTGTCAATTTTAACAATTTGATAGCGATCTGTTAAGTAACTTTGAAAGAATTGTAATTGTTTTCCTCTAATGCCGATTTTTTCAAGCTTCATTAGCAAAGTATCTAAAGGAGTTCCATAGTCGGACAGCCTGTACAGTGAAGGAAAGATTGTAAAAGGATGAAGAGTGAACAGGTACTGTTAGTTTAAGAATGTACTACACTAAGCAATTATAATTCCTTAAACCCCTACGGCAGAGCGTAGATGCGACGTACGAGTGCCATAACGATACAAGTCGCCTCTTTATTACTGATAAGAAGTATAAAATACGCTATTTAATAGATACGGGTTCCGAACTTTGCGTATTATCTCGCCGATTCTCTCTCTTACACCAGCAACGGGATTCCAGAGACTACAATTTAAGTGCTGCTAATGGAACCATCATCAATATCTATAGCACCTTAACTATGCATCTGGACCTAGGATTGAGACGGGACTTTGTCTGGAATTTTGTAATTGCTAATGTAGACAATCCAATCTTCTTCTTCTTCCTGCCCTTATCCAAAACTATGTGGGATCGGCACATGTCTTGTCCTTCCCCTCTCCTCTATTAGCCGTCATCTGAACATTCACACCTTTTTTAACTATATCATATTTTACACAATCCATCCATCTTTTCTTTAGCTAGCTCTCCTCTTGTATCTATCCACTCTCATTCTAGGATCCTCCTTGTTACATGACATCTCTTCACATTATATGGCCATACCAGGCTAACCTATTACTTTTCAACTTCGCAATCACTGGCGCTGCTTTCAAAATTTTTGTAACTCCGCTCACCCATCTCAACATACACATCTGTGCTGCATTCAATAACCTTTCATCTTTCCGCTTTGTGGCCCAGCACTTTGATCCATTATAATACGACAGGTCTTATAACGGACTTACAAATTTTATCTTTAAGTCTAAACGGCACCTGTGAATCGTAAATTGTTCCTGAGACCTGTCGCCATTTCATCCATCCTGCGTTCACTCTGTTTTACACATCTCGGCCCTATCTCACGGTTTTTCTGGATTAATGATCCGAGGTACCGGAAGTTGGAGCAAGTTACCTTCCAAGGTAACGGGGTGAAGGCGGAATTTCCACCAAAGTGTCAAAATTCAAGATCTGGCCGAATAATCAGATTTCCTAACTTCTTTTTGGCAGGTCTTCCAGACTCGAAGGGAGGGTGGTGTGACATAGCACTATCGAATCAAGAACAGACCAAAAAGGTTGTGACAGCTATAACCACACTGGCAATGAAAAATATTATATTTTCTTGTCTTATCTGCTAAATAATTTTCAATAAGGATTACAGATAGGAATGGAGGAAACACAATCGGCCTTTATATTAGATTTTGTAAAATGTATTCGTTAATATAATAACAGTCAAGAATCCTCGTTTTATTAAACTGGCAACCAGTAGACGGTTCATAGCACCCCACAATAATAATAATAATATTTAAGTATCTATTGTATGAAACATGGTTTATCATGAGATAAAATTACAATAACTATGGAGCATCATATGGTTCACCAATATATGGCATACAATATGTAAGTAAGTAGATTATTTTCGCTACGTGGTAGGGCCTTAAGCCCGCCTGGATGGCGAACACCTTTGGTCTTAAGCGGCATACTTAAGTATGCCGCCGTAATAACCTTGTGTTGTGTTCCGGCATTGGTGACCCAAGTTCCTGTACCCTTATGGGACAGCAGCGTGTTCGCGATGCCACTGGCGTTGCAAACACCCATAAGCCTGCCTGCTATCCTGCAGCAATTAAAATATTTTGACGTCGTTCCTATTGCTCGTTCTTTCTACATTTTCTTTTTAAATAAAATAGTATTTTATTGGTACTCTTACAACGTTTTTAGTTAGTTACAATACGATAAAACACTGGGAAGAAGGGCTAAAATATATAGAAAAAATATATTTACAATCGGGTCACAGCTGTTTACTAACACCTAACAAGTATATGGGGTAAGTCGACAAATCCCCGTTGATTGATGTCCTTACGACCATAAGCTCATTTTCTACGAACACTAACAGCTACATTTAAACAAACACCTCGCAACTATTGTACTAGTTCATCTACAAGTTGATCTATTTTTTAATTTTATAGCATGTGAAGTTGGTTAATATATTCTAATCACGTTAAGACAAAAGTAAGTCATCATTGCAACTGCACTGTTTTCACTATGGGGTAAATTCAAACAATTTATTTATTTTACATTCGCACACAATAAAATATTATTATTCATTCATATTTCAAAAGATTAAGTTTAATAGATAAAAATCTACTATAATTAAATCAAAAATAAAGTCAATACAAATATTTTTAATCAGTGTCACTAGAATCTTCATTTGTATTTATTATGAAAGTATTTTGTTCGGCGTTCTCCATGACAATGATCCAAATTCCACGTAAGGTTTTCTTTTTGTATCATGTGGTCGCAGTATTTCTTCCATCGATTAGCATCTATTAAATTTATTGCGCCATAAAATAATTTTTTTTACATAACTTATTTTGAATGTTTAGTTATTAGCACCGATATATTTTTTCATTTGGGCTCACTCCAATTCTATAGAGATTAGTTTACAATGATACGGTGGCTTACGGAGATTTTCAATAACATTACTTTTAGCAATTTGATCTACTAAATGTTTATTATATTGTGGGGCGATGTCGGCCACTTTCAGTAATTCCTTTTTTAAATAGCTCATGTGCTTTGCTTAGCAGCTAGTCTAGTATTTGCTGTTTATTCCAAGCGGTTGGCGGTATTTTATCAAGTTTGACGAAAAAATAAGAAGCTTTATCTATGACAACAACACTTCCTGGTTCAAGTTTATGTATAATGCGATTGAACCACTCGATAAAGTTTTCGCCGTCCATCTCCTTGTGATAATTATTTAGTAGATTTAAATTCAAAAAGTAAAAGACCTTTTTCCACAAATCCCCTGTCGCTTCCAATATACAAAACGATCAGCCATTTACCTTTTCCTGTAAGAGCTTTTGAAATGATAGATAAACCTTCCAGAAAAGCATGTCTCTTATTTTTTACAGTGCTATCTAACCATGCTTTTGATTTCACATCTCCGACGTTTAATTGCGTTTCGTCAAGGTAGTAATAGTATATGGTTTTATTTGCTTGTCTGTATTCTTTCATTTGTCTGAGATATTTACGCCACCATAAAACAATGTCTTATCTCTTTACTAACAATGATCTACTATCCCGCTTATTAAAATCGAATCCAATCTCATGTAAAATTTTATGTATTGTAATACGTTTGAAATCGGGATGCTTACTGTTTTTAATACTATGCTCCCCATAGTCGCATTTAAATCACCCATTTTAAAGTACATAAAAGAATTGACAATTACTTGTCTTTCTCCACTACGAATTATTGCTCCACTTCTATTCTTACGAATGGGTGAGGTATTCCTTTTAAAAGGTGTATAACACCTTAAAATAGCAATATGCTATTTTATTTAGTTAACGCACAAAAGACACAAGTTTTCCGAACGATGATCTGCATCCAACTGGTCACTGTGAATATAGCTTTTTAATTTGTTGTAACCTGATTAATCGGGGGGCGAAGCTAGGCCGGAGGACAACGATGACTCACTATTTTCTTAACGCGAACGTGCTATAGTGTGTTTGATAAAAACTGTTTCGAAACACGATTGTCACGTAGGGCTCTACTCGTATTGTCTGAATATTGCTTTGTCGTCTAGCTGGAAATATAGAATAGAATATTCTTTATTGTAATTAATATTTGTAAGAAATGTGTATTAGAAAACAAATACATATTTCATTAAAAATAAAAATTAGAACGTATAAGTGGTGGTTTTTACGCTATTATCTATCTCTTCCAGACAAACTTTTTTTCTTTGATTGATAATGTATATGGATTTCTTTCTTATGGTTTTATAATAAAATATATGAATTTTAATTCTTTTACCCTATTTACATAATACTATAAAGAAAGATAATAATATAAACACATAACATTAAAAATACAAATGATCTCACTAGCAGAATAGCTAAGGATCTAAAAAAGACAAAGGCAAACAAGCAGACCATTAAATGCGAATTAAAAGTTAAGTACACAATGATTGTTTAATAAATAACGGGTGGCGCAATAGAACGTGCATATTTAAAAAATAGATTGAAAAAATAAATACTAAAGGTATAGTTAAAATAAAACTGAGGCATTGTTAAGTAATAACTGAAGTTTATTTTTTTTAATAACATCATCTAAATGATGACCCTCTGTTCGACGGCACTCCTCTAACCGCAAACGGTAATTATTGAAAACTTTCTGCTGTTCAGTAATGCTGGTGTAATTGCTGCCATTTTTGAATTTTCAAGTTTTGGAGCCAAAAAACCTTGCAACATCGCGGTCGATATAAGCAGTGACGTTTTGCCCCCGCGTATTTTCAAAGAAAAAAGGACCAATTATTCCTCTGCCCGACATTGCTGTCCATACTGTCACTTTAGGACTATGCAGTTGTTTCTGATGTTTGAGTTTAGGATTCTCACTGTTCCAGTAATGACTATTTTGACGGTTTACGAACCCATTGATATGGCAATGGGCTTCATCAGAGAAAATGATATTGTCAAAATTGGAAAATCGATTAAGCATTTCATTAGCAAATGTGAGCCTTGCTCCGAAGTCAGACCCTTTCAATTCTTGTGTTAATTGCAGCTGCATCTTGATCTTAATCCAGGTTTAAAATTCGTTGCAAACTTCGTCGCGATAAGTGTAAGACAGGCGATCTCTTGCGAGTAGATATTTGTGGATCTCCTCGTACCGACTGCATAACTCTCTCAATATTGTCTTCGGTCCTAGATGTTCTTGGACGACCTTTTGCTTGTGGTTTAAGCATTGAACCGGTATCTTCAAAACGCTTTACCCATATTTTAATTAAATTAGCACTAGGATCTTCACTAATTCGCCATAGTCCATATTCAGAACAATATAGTTGCTTAGTAGAGGCCAAGCACGGCAGTGAGGCGTTACAAATGGTTATTATTAATAATTTATAGAAATGTATTTTTTACACCTCTCATTGAATTGGTAAGTAGTAATAAAAAGGCAAAAATACATGCACACCAACCGTTATACGAGTATGGTCCACACAACCCCGGGTTTGCTTCCCCAGGGACGCAAGCGGCACATTTACATAATGCAACTGGAACGAACGATAATTGTAAACACTTAAATCCACAGAGAATACTTTACAATTTTGAGACAATTCAAGACAATTGAGTGTTTAAGCAGTGGCTGGTGATATTGTAATATATGACGTAAACAACATCGGAAGTATTGTCAAACAGCTCCTGTTCTCGAACAAGAGAGATGCATAGAAAATAAAAATTAAGAGTAAGGAAGTAGGAGAAAAATAAATAAGGACGAGAAAGGAATTATGAATTGAATTATTAAAAATTGAGCTGGATTAGAAGTATGTCCCGTCCCATTTTACGCTTTTTTGTGTGAATCGTGGTATTACATCGAGGTAAGAAGTTTTGCTTGAACGATAAACTTTAACGTGCTAAAGTTAACAATATAGTCTTAATTTATCTCCAATATATAAGTATATATCCTCATTGCCAAAACGGAATAAGAATACTGATCCTTGAAACCAGCGGCATGTCGTAAAAAGCGGGAAAACAATCCTAGCTAGGTAGTAAAACTCTAAACACATCTGGATGGTAACCACCCCTAATATCTTAATAAGCCGCCAAAATAGCATTGTGTTGAATTCCGGCATAAGTGACCCAGGTTCCTGTATACTTACGCGGACGGCAGCGTATTAGCGATGACCCTGGCGTCGCAAATATCCATAGGCGAAGGTGCTGCTATTAAGTGGGCCAGCCTGCCTGCTGTTCCACAGCAATAAAAACATACATCTCTTTTTCTGTAGTCTGAAACAAAATGCAAAAAAAATTAAATCTTTTCACTCTATAAAAAGAATTTAAATAACGCCTACCATCTCTAGTATGGAAAATATAGCGACCATAATGTTTATAGGTCGCATAAACACAACCCTCTTGAATTGGGAAGGCGGGACTAATTTAAAACGTTACGCCGCGGCATGATAAAACGATACCATTATCAACGCAAAGGGTTGTGCCCGGACAGGGCCGACAGCTGCCTACAAAACATTATCACAGTGCCACTGGGTATATTTGAAGTATGTTACTGATTACAAGTCAATCATCTCCACATATCATAATACAATAAACTCTATAGAAGAAAATGGCGTATAGAACCCATAATTTTAGTATTTAATTACCCTCACACACCGTAATGTCAACCAGCAAGCTTAATTATTTATTATTAATTTAGCCTTTTCAGCTCAATTAAACCTTTCAAATCTCCTGCAAGCATATAAGGCAAGCTAGATTTTAAAAATTATCACACCGAGAACGCTATACTTAGTCACATGTTAGCCCTATTCACAAGGCCATCATATGTTTTACAATGACGAAATAATGATCAAAAATAATATAATTTAAGTAATCCTATTTTTAACTGACGAAAAAAACTAAGGAGGTTCTCAAGTCAACTCGTTTTTTTTTTCTTTTTTTTATGTATGACTACGTATAACTTTTTACAGAGTAGTCCCATTTTAAAAATATTTTTTTATTGGAAAGGGATACCCCGAAGTTGGTCCCATATAAATTTGGGAAAAAGAAACTTCGTAAACGCTCGGCATTTTCCGGCGAAGGGACGTGTCACGCTGTGTCGCCGCCGCGCATCACACTTTACGTAATTAATTAATTTGCTTGTTTGGCGCTGACTCAAAATTAAGTAGGTCTTATTACATATTTACATTAGTTTAAAAACTTAGTTATTAAGGTTAATAAAAAGAAGGTTTATTATTTTTTGCTTTTCAGTTTTTCGGCGGTTTAATTTTTTTGGTAATAAGTTTTTTTGTAGCTCAAAGACCGAAACATAGAAGGCATTTTCTGGGCTTGGGGATTACACAACATGACACATATAAAAAACATGTTAATAAAGTATATTTCGTGTTTTCTAAATATACCTAAGACAAGAAAAGTGAACATTTAAAGTATCATAAACATTTTTATGAAAAAAAATGCAAGCACAGCAAATGTCAATTTAATTACGCTCGATTAGGAATTTAAAGAGAATTATGAGTTCAATCTACATCTATTCATTAAAAATTTTCATCTTAAATTAACAAATTATTTAATGAACTCACTGTTTTTCATTAAACATTGAATAGTTTTATACACATATTTTAAAAATCAAACTGTAGAAACATTGAAAACGAATGTATAAAAATAAATAATCGGCTATCATCTCGCTTAGCACGGCCCTACCACAAAAACATATTACACCAAGGCGACGTTCCAAGAGCCGTTAAACAATTATTTTACCTAATGTCCCCTTGGCTGAACATGAATTGATCTTCAACTTAGAAAAATATTAGGTAAACTGATACTAGAAAGTGCGTGGGAATAACAGAATTAATACCCAACTTGGCGTGCCTGTGACATATCACTAGTAATTGCTAAATTAAGCCGACGGTAGGCCAAAGTCGTCACAGCAATGATCTGTACATTAATCTAACAATATAATGGCCAACAAAATTTTTTTCTTTTTTTTAATAACACGTTGAACGCCAGAATAGAAATAGATAGTTTCTAGTCTAATAGCAATTGGCCCAGTGGGCTGCGACAGAATTTTTGTGCCCGCATGCCCTCTATCCTGAATCCTCAAGGCGGTAGAGAGATTTTTTTCTACTAATTTTACTACGGCAAGGGCCTTTTCCTGACATGTATGCAAAAAACACCCCAATTTTTTGACATTCTTGATATAACTACGGAGGGAAAGTCCTTTATAGTGTTTAAAGTGTTTTAAGTAAACAATTCGTAGACTGTTAGCAATACAACATCATCATAGTATTAAATCCCAGCTTACAAATCTAATCTTTGCCACCAGCTCGTGGTAAACATACTAAAGAAACATGCAGATCTAGATCACTTGTGTATACTCGTAGGCTATTTATACGAATTTGGATTAGCATGACGATTTACCATACGTTCCTTTTTTTGAGAGAAGTACCAGGTCCAGCTGCAGAAAGTGATAGGTTGTTATTTAAGAGGCTAGGGTCGCTAAAGTGCCACCCTGTACACCCAAACCGACACTCGGATGTTGTTTACTCGAGAAGAAGCCAATAAAAGTGTCGCTTGAGGATATATTAGATGATTAACAACGAAATTTCGTGCCCTACTTTCAATGTGAAACGAGAAAAATAATTTAAATAAAAAAGATAACAGATTTTTCCCCAATTAACGTCAGGCAGGTGGCCGGTTGTAAAAACTAAGCCACAACTATTACAACATGTAACATTTTGTGCCGACCCCATATAATGTGGAATAAGGGCAGGAGGAAGAAGGTCACTAATGTTGGTAGGTTGGAGATCATTAGAACTAAACCTGGGTCACTATCTCGGAACACACACACACACACACATATATATATATATATATATATATATATATATATATATATATATATATATATATATATATATATATATATATATATATATATATATATATATACCTAGTCAGGTCATAAATTCTGTCACATGTTTAATGTAAAATAATTGTAACAAGTTTATTCATTATGTAACCATTCATATACCAAAATGAACTTAACAAAACATAGATTCTTATGACATTAAAGTTTATTCAAAATGACCTCCGTGATTTTGAATACAGGCCTTCAATCTGCGCGGCCAGTCGTCTATCGCAGCACGAACGAGGTCCATGTCAATATCGGCGGCTGCCTTAATCAAGGATGTCTTGAGTGACTCCAAATTGGGATGAGGCTTTGAGCACGCCTTTTCCTCCAAGTGCTGCCATATCTTGTAATCTAACGGATTCAAATCTGGACTGGAGGAGGGCCAGTCTTCGTGCCGGATGAAGTCGATTTCACGCGCCGCCAGCCAGTCTTGTGTGCTCTTCGCTCTATGAGCTGGCGCCGAATCTTGTTGGAATACCCAGTGCCTGTTATTGAACATGGTATGAGAAACAGGTTCCACAAGGTTCGTCAGGACTGTATTTTGATACACAACAGCATTCGTTTTTACACCTTTCTCACAAAAATGTACCTCTGTTAAGCCCCAATAAGAAACTCCCAACCATACCATGAGCGAGGATGGAAAATGACCTCGTTGGACACGCGGAATACGGTTGCTCGCTTCTTCACTACTGTGTGCGTACACCTTATCATTTTGTTTGTTGTAGCTCTCTTCTACGGTAAACATTTTTTCATCCGAAAAAAGAATTTCCCGATATTTTTTTCCCGCGTACCGCTTCAACAAAGCGCGGCATCTCTTCAGTCTCAGGTCCATTAGACGAGCATTCAAACGATGTCCTGTTTTTCTTCGATATGCCCGAAGCCCTAAGTCTTCATTTAACACCCTTTTCACCGTGGTTCTGCTTAACCCCATCTGAAGGGCCAACAGTTTCTGCTTACGTTTGGGATTTCTTTGAATTAGTGCCTTCACAGCTTTTATCACTGCTGGAGTCCTAACAGACCGAGGGCGACCACTTCTTGACCTGTCATCTACACTAGAGTCTTCATTGTATCGTTTGATGGTACGATAAATGAATCTTTTGGTTATATTCAAATTTTTCAGTATGTTAAAAATTTGAATTGGCGCGTAACCGCAACGATGCAACGCAATAACTGCAACACGGTCTTCTTTAAGCGTCCACTCCATATTTAAAAATGAGTAAAATTCTAAAAGTTATACATTTTTATTTTCATGAATAATTCGAAATTCGAATTCAATAAACTTTTTTGTGGCCAGCATTCTAAAAGAAAAGTTTTTACTGTGTGAAGAGAGCTACAACAAACAAAATGATAAGGTGTACGCACACAGTAGTGAAGAAGCGAGCAACCGTATTCCACGTGTCCAACGAGGTCATTTTCCATCCTCGCTCATGGTATGGTTGGGAGTTTCTTATTGGGGCTTAACAGAGGTACATTTTTGTGAGAAAGGTGTAAAAACGAATGCTGTTGTGTATCAAAATACAGTCCTGACGAACCTTGTGGAACCTGTTTCTCATACCATGTTCAATAACAGGCACTGGGTATTCCAACAAGATTCGGCGCCAGCTCATAGAGCGAAGAGCACACAAGACTGGCTGGCGGCGCGTGAAATCGACTTCATCCGGCACGAAGACTGGCCCTCCTCCAGTCCAGATTTGAATCCGTTAGATTACAAGATATGGCAACATTTGGAGGAAAAGGCGTTCTCAAAGCCTCATCCCAATTTGGAGTCACTCAAGACATCCTTGATTAAGGCAGCCGCCGATATTGACATGGACCTCGTTCGTGCTGCGATAGACGACTGGCCGCGCAGATTGAAGGCCTGTATTCAAAATCACGGAGGTCATTTTGAATAAACTTTAATGTCATAAGAATCTATGTTTTGTTAAGTTCATTTTGGTATATGAATGGTTACATAATGAATAAACTTGTTACAATTATTTTACATTAAACATGTGACAGAATTTATGACCTGACTAGGTATATATAGTTAGCAACAATTTATATTTTCAATAACTATTTATGAAGAATATTAGATATATAATTTTAAATCAAGAATAAATATAAATCAATACAGTTTTTAATTATTTACATTATTATAATAAAAAATAATTGCCAGAGAAATAATAATTCAGTATAAATCATATTTTTTTATGTTCTCGAGTTCAGTCTCGACATTT
This sequence comes from Malacosoma neustria, assembly GCA_963693495.1. Lineage (NCBI taxonomy): Eukaryota > Metazoa > Arthropoda > Insecta > Lepidoptera > Lasiocampidae > Malacosoma > Malacosoma neustria. The sequence goes on from OY856376.1 coordinate 8,462,686, forward strand.
TGACGAATAGATTTGTTCCGCTACCATCTACGTATTATATGCTTGTCAAAATTATGATTTACTACTGCCTCATAACTCGGCTGCCCCATTCCAAAACCTAGTAAGGAATTACTTATAGCGAAATTTTACAAGAGAGCGCATAAACGTAAAGTAGATCAGCCTATGACAAGCATTTATGTTAGGTAAAAAAATGCTATTGGTTGTAAAAATCTAAATGATGAACATAAACATAGTAGTACTAGAGAAAAAAAAATACATATATGTATACATTACATATTTTAAACCCCTTACTAACTTTGATAATTGATTCGACATAATTAGGTTCATGTAGCAATTAGTTTATCGCTTTTATGCATGTGACATTGATATTTTCATCTCTTTTATTTTTTGCTTGCATAATTTAAAAATGGATTATTTACTTAAAATCTTTGTACATTTGCTGTAATGTTAAATGTCTCGGCAGATATAAATATACTTATTTACTAAAGTAAATGTCAACTTGTGATGGCGATAATGACTGGCACAAACGGAAATCAACTCGCTGTCTTTATTTGGCAAAGAAAAAAGACAGTCGTTTTAAAAAAAGTTTTATTAGAATTTGAGACAAATCTTAAATATTTCTGATTTTATGCTAGTTTAAACCGCTGGTGTTTTTGTATTTGGCAGGGACTTAGCAAAATTATGCAATGAAACGATTTATGTAAAAAGTGTCTCTTACTAGGTTTTGAAATGGGACAGCCGAGCTAGGATTTGTAGCATATTTATTATAACTCTAGTTTAGATGCTATATATTAAAGAATATGTTTGAAACTGGGCATATTATCGTTAATCTTTTCCGTGCAGGGGCGGAGTAAGAATACTAACCCCTACAGCCTTATTCAACCTCTCGTAAAAGGCGATAAAACAACGTTAGTACGTAGTAGGGCCCCAAGCCCGTCTAGATGGTAACTACCCTTGGTCTTAAGTATGCCGCCATAATAATCTTGTATTGTGTTCCGGTATTAATGACCTAGGTTCCTGTACCCCTATGGGACAGCAGCGTGTTCACGGTGCCCCTAGCATCGCAAAAATCCATAGGCGACGGTAATTTAGTAAAGTGCTTTTTTGCTTCTGCATCTGTATCTGCATCTGCATCTGCTCCTGCTCCTGCTGTTGCTCCTGCTGAACACGCCTTTTTTCTTAATAGTTGGCCCTATAAACTTTCATATTTTTTTTGTACACCTTAGACACTTACACTTATACAAAAAAATAAATTTCCCTCATTTCATAGAAATTAATTTTAGCAAAAAATTTTTTTACAAAAAAGTGAACAACTACTTATAATATTTTATACGTTTTTGTTATTATAGTTTACGATAAATATTGTGATACCAAAAAATCAATGGATTTTACTTATTTCTAGCTGTTGTGATTATAAACATAAAGTAAGATGAAAAAAAATACTTTTTTCATTGTTTTTTTATTGTTACTCAGTTATTACTTGAAATAGAATTTTCTTTTTACTCAATTTTGAGCACTCATTAGCTTTACTATAAGGTGTTTCAGGCTTACTTATTCTTTCCTGGACACCTGTATATTTAGGAAGCGGCAATATTTATTAGGAAAAATATTAAAAGCTTTTCAACTTTGAAAGGCATTCGACACAAAAGTGCTGTATCACCGTATAATTTTTGACATGTATGTCAAACTACTACATTCAGCAAGAGTATTTTTGGTATGGGCATTAGAGAATATATTTATAACCAACTTATATAAAGTCGGCTCAATCTTTAATGTCTTCAAAATGAAAGTAAATGTATTTTTAATTAATAAGACTTATTTACATACACGTACGTAATTATAATGATTGACCGAGAAATTTGCTTTTGCTCGTGCTTGTGCTTCTGCTTCTGCTTCTACTTCTGCTTTATTTTATTTCATTTGGAAAACAAACGGTGATGACTTGCTAGAAACTAAAACTTAATATAAATCTAAATCACTAATAATATGTTTTCGCAAATATTTATCGTCATACATATATATTTATTTGAAACAAATACATCTTAAAGTTAAGTAAAGTAATAATTTATATTGGTAAAAAGAGAGAATATTAAAATATAACTATGGAAAATTAATATAATATGTAAAGAAAAGTTTATATTAAGAATTACTTGCAAACCAGCTTTTGTACATGAAAGACAAAAATGATAGTGGAAAAGTACTACTTACATTTGCTTTACTTTTACTTTACGCTTGTTGTTTACTTCTTTGCTTTTGTTTTACATAATTACCTTTTACAGGTTTATGAACTAATATTATTGTTATTTGATTTATTACAATGAAGGAAGTTTGGCAATTGCCCAAGAGGTTTAGTGGTATACCGACCTTCATTTATTATTAAATAGTTAATTCCGAGATCCCGGTAAAATAAATATTGTGATATTTTATCTCACGAAAACGGGCGAGCCATACTTGTGTGTGTGTGTGTGTGTGTCTCTGTGTGTCTGTGTGTGTGTGTGTGTGTGTGTGTGTGTGTGTCTGTGTCTGTGTGTGTGTCTGTGTGTCTGTGTGTGTGTGTGTGTGTGTGTGTGTGTGTGTGTGTGTGTGTGTGTGTCTGTGTGTGTCTGTGTGTGTCTGTGTGTGTCTGTGCGTGTCTGTGTGTGTCTGTGTGTGTCTGTGTGTGTCTGTGTGTGTCTGTGTGTGTCTGTGTGTGTCTGTGTGTGTCTGTGTGTGTCTGTGTGTGTCTGTGTGTGTCTGTGTGTGTCTGTGTGTGTCTGTGTGTGTCTGTGTGTGTCTGTGTGTGTCTTTGTGTGGCTGTGTGTGTCTGTGTGTGTCTGTGTGTGTCTGTGTGTGTCTGTGTGTGTCTGTGTGTGTCTGTGTGTGTCTGTGTGTGTGTGTGTGTGTGTGTACATACACATTGTCTTTACGTGCGTAAGCTCGGGAGCGTTTAAGTTTTGGCCGACTCGCCGGCTGAGTCAGTAGTGCTGCTTGGTACGCACCAAAATTTATCCGTGCAGAGGCGGAGAAAGAATACTAGTCTCTGCGGCTGGGGTCGGCCTGTCGTAAAAGGCGACAAAACGACCCACCCTAGCTACGTAGTAGGGCCTCAAGCCCGTCTGGATGGCGACCATCTTTGGCCTTAAGTATGCCGCCGCTAATTTTAAATAACAATACCGTAATAAACTTGTATTCTGTTCCAGCATTAGTGACCCAAGTTCATATACCCTTATGGGACAGCAGCGTGTTCGCGATGCCACTGGCGTTACAAACACTCATAGGCGACGGTAACAGCTAAATTCTAAACGGGCCGTCAGCCTGTCTACTGTCTTATAGCAATAAAAAAATATGGAGGCTCAGACAAGCGTGCATACGTGGATTGATGATATCCATGTCGTGTGCATAAAGGTGGATGATTCTATGTTCTGTTATGTACATTACAGAGATATATTATTCTCTATAATGGATCTGAAGCAAAAATCTAATAACTTAATTATTTTGTTCATTAGTGATAAGCTTGCAAACACTACCTTGCAAACGCACATAAGAGCACGTATCTATACACATTACAACTACAAGTATGGCTCACACGCTTTGGTGAGATAAAACAACTATTACAAGCTCTGCAGCGTTCAATGCCATCGAATTATCCCAGTTCATTGGGCAACTCGATATGTGAGAAAGGTCAATCGAACCGTGTACCTGGCGACACAATAAGCACCTAATTTGATGGAAAAATATAGATTGATCACAATTTCGACCAGTACAACAACACTTTGACTACGCTTTGATGTCTTCTTATATAGGTATAAATAAGATGATAGAGGTATGCAGTTGTGCGCGCATCACGGCAATACAACTGGATAGATTTCAATTAAATTTTATAAGTTTTATTTCTAAGACACTTGGCCCTTAACTAAAAAAATTATTGCAATATCTTCATTTAATATAAAGTTATTAAAGTTTAAATAATAATAATAGTTTATTTCAAAATAAAGGTTTACATTAATTTATGGTATCGGGGACCCCTTTTAAGTATAAAATACTTGTGTCAGGGGACTGGCCCCCTCAGGGGCGCTCCTCTGTTCGAGAAGTGCACGCGTGTGCGTACCCGCGGTGCCCGAGCATCCGTCGCCTCACTCCCCTCTTCGTCCGAGGCGACAGAGTCCTACCTTTCTTCCCGTCTACCTCCTACATCCTTTCCAACTTAGCTCTCTGTTCGTGGCATGGTCCCCGGTGGGATGGTTGCGAATACTTATTGCGGTCCCGTGTTCTGCCCTAGGCCCTGATTTGGTAGTCGAAACCATGCCTATTTCGACTGCGCCTGCACAGAGAGTGTTCCCGGGGTGGGGATCGCATCCTCGCTGTCGGTTGGTCTTGCTGGGCCGGCTACGACGTCAGGCGACTCCCTGGTTTTTCTGGAGTGTCGTCTGGTAGTCGTCCCCACGCCTGACTAGCACGCGACGGGAATGCGAGTCCGGTCCGGAATTGGCCGCGGACCTGTCGCTCCCGGCCCTGGTTCTGTCCATGGTCGGGGGCGAACCTGGATGGACGACCGTCGCCTCCTTTTGCGAGGCAGTAGTGTCTGCAAAGGAGGCGGCGGAGCGGGAGTCCGCCACCGCACTCCCCTCCTGCCAACGCAGGCCGCGTCGTCGGCGCCGGAGGGCGAGCAGCGACCTCCGACCGCCGTAGAAAGCGGCCGCGGGCGGTCCCTCGGGGGAGGATCCGCCGCCCGCACTATTGCCGCAAGGGAGAAGGCCACGTGCTGTTCCACAGCCCCCCTCAACTCCTAAAGGTGTTACAGGAGAGCGCCGGGGGGACGAAACCCTGACCCCCCGGCGCCAACACTTTAGAACCGCCTTAAGACAAAGGGCGGGCCGGCGCCGCCCCGGGTCACGATATTGGCAGGCCATATATCCGTGGGCCCGGCGTAGGCCATAGGTGAACAGTGGGGTTTTTAGTGGATAGTCAGATGGCCGAACACATTTCCCGGAGTCCCACATATCCCTCGGTCCCCCGGGCTGGGGGAACCCGTCAAGAGAGGGTTTTTCCCCGAGACCAAAAAAAGTGAATTTGATAAAGGTAAAAAGTGTGTAGTCTTCTTAGATCTTAAAAAGCATTTGATACCGTCCATGTTCCTACTCTTATAAATAAGCTGGAATATATTGACATTCGGGGTATATCATTAGACCTTTTTGGAAACTTATCTTTCTCAACGTTAACAAACTATAAAAGTTAGATATTATGTTAGTAATACAGCTTCTATAAATTTCGGTTAAAGCTTCTATAAAGCTCGGGGCGACCGAGGGATATGTGGGGCTCCGGGAAAGATGTTCGACCATCCGACTACCCACTAAAAAACCCGCTGTTCTCCTATTGCCTACCCCCACGGGTATGTATGCCGGCCGATCTCGTGGCCCGGGTTGGCGCCGGCCCGCCCTTTGCCATAGTGGTCGGATACCATCAATAGTAGGGACTACCGACAGTTATCGATATTTTTTTGAACTATCGATAATATTGATAGTTCCGCCGGAAATTGAAGATATACACAGGTTATAGAGAAAAATAGTATTTTATGGACAATAATTATAATAATAATGAAAACTTGAAAGTACTCAACGATTTAAAAACTGGACACATTCTTCCTTTTATTAATTACATAAAAAAGTCAAATCCAATCATAAAGATTAATTTATCCAAATCCTCCGCGCTAGAGTCCCCCTCATCCCAATGAGGCCCTTCTGTGGAATAACCACATCTAAATCGAAATTGGGACTCAGATAATGTATTATATTTATTTAGGAAATTAATTAATCTATTATTTATTATTTTTGCTCTTATTTTATATAATGATGGTAACATTGAATATGGGCCTATAATTATTTACATCTACCTTATCTCCACTTTTAAAGATTGGAACAACTTGAGACTGTCTAAACACATCTGGGAAGACATTATTTTTGAAGCAAAGATTTATTAGATGATGAATGATAGGTACAAGCTCAGACTCAGCTACATGCTTTTGATTTAACGAAATCGCTAAAAGCTATAAAGTTAAATTTTATTAATTTTGTCTCGTAGCTTTTTGGGTAGATACTCTTTATTTCGAAATGGCTCGATTTATTTAACACAACATTAAAGAGCAGGCTATGGGGAAGTTGGGTAGTCAGTAGTACTGCGGCCAGACAACCCAATAAATTTTATACGAATTTCTAATTTGAGCTATTGGAGCTGCGAGAGCTGGTTCAAATTTCAGTTTATTTTAACTTAAACAAACATTACAGCACAGGTCAATCAATCTTCTTTTCTTTCTTCGCATTAAATTCTCTCTACACTTTAAATTTATACAACGAAATATTTTATTTATTTGTTAAAGTTAACACCAAAAATACTGTAAATTATTCAATTTATTAATGTTAGCGATGTTAGTTAAAATTAGTATTCGCATATTGTAATCATGTTAAATGAGAAAAAAGGTGACATTGGCCGGCAACAACCAACAACCCCGTAACTTACAGACCAAACCCCAAATGTTAGACACCTGAAATTCCAATTGGCAAAATTCTTAACACTCTACTGACAGACATTATGGCTCTCTCCAGTCTTTTATTCCCTCTAGAACCTGATTTTTCTATCACAAAAGGTATCCAAAAAAAATTGTTTACGCTTGGTCACTTCGGCTCCCCCGGTTTTTTTAGCAAAAATTAGAGTCCGTAAACATTCAATTTATGAATAAAATATTTATACTCCACTCCATAGTATTTTGCCCAAAGAATTTCCCCGCCCGGTTAATATAAGTTTGTCCTCCTCACCCTATTTAACCGCAAATCTATAAATATTTTATTTAACAGAAAATATTTCTGGAACCCGAAAAGCTATACCTGACAACTCTTACTTACGACATTGGCAAAATCTGTGCCAAAAGCATTGGAGCCATATACTAAAATCCAATACAGTGGTCTCGAAAATACCGATTTTTCGGTATTTCTATCGATATTGCGCCTGTCCCACCAAAATACTGAAATGAAGTGATGTTTCTACGATTTTTATGAATGCGAGAAAATTCTCATGATTTTCAACCGAATTTTAAGTTAGCAACCCTTTTCGGTTAGTATCTTTTACAGGATATCTCATCCATTGCTGCTTGAAAGTGCGAAAGGAGATACATGTGTGTGTTTAACAAGTTACCGTTTTAGGGGATTCCCCAACAAAATTGGTTTTGGGTTTAATAGAGATTCGAATAGTGATTTTGTCTAGTACCGAATATTCGGCTAAGTTGTCCACCGAGGCTCTGACTAAATGCGCACCGCAAATTCGAGTGACAGGTTGCAACCAACATCATTGAAGTGTATTCAGGATTTTTCCATTCACGAGTTGTGTCATAACACAGCTAGTGAAGAACCACAATTTTATTCTTTATTTATTTTAGTATTATATTTTTATAATCCTGAATAAATTTTTATCAAACATTGCGTGGTATGATACACGTTTATTGGTAAAATAATTGTTACATCGAATTATGTTACTTAAAATGTTTATCATATGGTATATCTTGAAAATATATTTCCTGTTCTGATATATTCTTTCCAATATTTTGCGAAAATATTTACAAAATAATATCATCTAAAAGATTACTTAATTGCGAATTATATGTTTCATTCTCAGATTCATGTTTTCCATTTTCACTGTGATAAACTTCTGGATTAAATTAGGGAACTTCAAAATAACTAAATTTATTGCTTTAAATTCTCATATACCGATTTTTAGTCCAAACATACCGATTTTTCTCGGTAAATCTACCGATCTCGCATTTTCTTTTTCGAGACCACTGGCGCCAGGCGAAATATTTAAAAACAAAATTCGTGTACAAATATTACTTGTATTTAGATTGTATAAAAATAAATTTACCAATTATTTATTAAGTAAAATGGTTCGCAGGCAACGTGAACAAAGCACTACAGAAGATGAAATTGTTATCGGTAAAATAAATTAATACTGTTACTGTAATATATAAATACTTATTCATATCACTGTGTACTCTAAACCTATTATTATTTTAGATACGCCTACGAAAAAACATAAGAAACATAAACACAAAAAATACAAGCGACGAAGACTTGAAAATGAATTCGACAGTGATACTTCAATCGACGTCTCATTTGAAGATACTATGGATAAACCTAAAATGAAAATGAAGACTGGCAGGGACTTGCCAGGAACTTCTGCTGCTGACTTACTCAAAGCTCAAACAATGAAATCTTCTTCAGATTCTAAAAGATCTATTCCAGGTTCTTCTTCTAGCACTCCTCCTAAAGCTACATCAAAGAAAAAGAAGAAAGGTCGTGAAAGTGGCACATCTAGTGAAGAGGAGAGATGGCTTGATGCAATTAAATCTGGTAAACTTGAAGAAGTAAGTTTATAGTTATAAGTTGATTAACCAGAACAATTGTTGTCATTAGTTATTCGCTCAATTGAAAATTTGATTAATATATGAAAAGGATTAAATTTATATAAATATGTTGCTCACATATCCATGGTATTTTGAAATATATTCACTAGCTGTACTCTGCTTGTGTTGCAATACCATGTAACACAGTTTTATTTATATATTAAACACATAGATTTTTGGGCCAGACCTATGTTATAATATTTTCATTACACTGATCAAAGCTTTAGAGAAAACATAAAATTATATAGATTTAACAGGTTAAACTTCTAAAATTAATAATATTAGGTATTTAGTTTGTGACTGGATTAAATGTTACTTATTATATTAATAAAAACTGACCTCCATGTTACAAAAGATTTTGTAAGTCTGAATGCCTGCAGGGGTCATTGGTTTGATTCCTGTACTGAGTCTGGATAATCACCCAGAACTTTTCTTTTGTAATTGAAAGTATACAAGTAGTATGCCAGTTTCTAGTGTCCATAACACAAGCACTGAAACTATGGTGATGTGTGTCATTTCTAAAATTTGTAAAAAAAATACACATAATTGTTAAGTTCTAATTGCAACCTAAAAATCCATACCGGGACCTTTTATATATTCTGCGATCCAGTGAACTCATTGGAATGCATATAATTTTTAAACTAAATCAATTCAATATTTCTCACTGATGAGGCAGCTGCTTACTAACTTTTAATGTACATTAGATTGTATTAAACTATATGCTAGGTAAATGTCCACTTTTCAGTACCAAGAAAAAATCGTAAGTAATCAATAGTTTGTGTAGATATTATTTCCTAAGTTTTAGGGGTTATTTTTATAAAAAAATTTGTTCAAAGTTATTTAAAGTTAAGATCAAATACCCATAATAAATTTATATAGATATATTCAGACAGGTTTCTTCCTGTCAGGATAATTCCAAATCTATAACTAATATATTAATTAACAAGTATTTATTGTATTAAATATAGTGTCCATATAAATTTACTTACCTACCTTCCTTTATTGAAAAAAAAAACAACTAATTTACCTTCCAGTATATAAAACTCTAGATAAAATTTGATGTAAGTGAAGCTCCTCTTGTCATTTTTAGTTAAAATATAAATAAATACTTTACAGGTGGATGACGAACTAAAAAAGATAAAACCAAAGGACCCGAAAATGATGACAGCTAGACAAAGGGCAATGTATGAGAGGGGTAATGACAAAGAAACCAGCCCAGGAGGAGAGGTACTCCTTGCTTTACCTTCAGGTTATAAAGAGAAAGTTATGACTGCTGAAGCTATACAGAAGGCAGCTCTCAAATCCCAAAAACGAAAACAACTAGCCGATGAGAAAAGGGAAAAAGATAAAAAGAAAACAATGGATAGACTTTTAAAAAAGCAAGAATCAAAATTGAAAAATATGCAGAAGGGTAAGCCAATGAAGAAACAAGAGCCTATGATAGTTTATAAAAATAATAATGATGAAATATCCCTATCCTTACCAATAGGGGTACCATTCCCATTGGAAACAAAACAAGCAATAGAACCACCGAAACCAATAAAATGTGGAATAAGTGAGTGCGAAAATATTAAAAAATATAACTGTTCAAAAACAGGAATACCATTGTGTAGTTTGGAATGTTATAGAAAAAATGTTATATGTTGTAGTTCAATATAGAATAATTTAATATTTCTAGTTTTATTTCTGTTGCCTTAGAGATAATTGTATTATAATGTTATTAATATAGGGTCAGGGTATTTAAGCATGTTAAAGGATCCTATACACAAATACTTAATATTTGATCAACATAAAAAATATTTAGAAGGCATTATTGAGAGATGTATGATTATCAAGTGATCTAGAAGAAACCTAGAAGCGGTTGGTTCAAATCCAAATTTTTTTGTGTAACTAAGTAGTTGTTTTAATAGTCAATGTTGTATTATATTCTTAGCGTATTTACTCATTTTTTCGTATTTTTGTTTCTACTTACAATCTTTTACACTTCAGTTGAAGTTTTCTGTCTGTTTTTTTTTTCTTTATTATTTTACTAATCTTTTTTGTTTCCTTTAATATTTAGTACATATAAATGTTGGCTGATTGCATGTTATTAATAAACATGATATAAATAGTCGTTATATCGTCACTTCAAGGGTCTTAGCGGAAGATCAGCGCAGGATGCTCTAAACAGCTGTTTAGAGCTCCTTGTGTTGCTGAGTAAGGCACCTTTTTAGGGCTAAGACAAATGTGTTAGTGATTTGTTAATATATATATTTTTTGTTATAGTTTTAAGCTCCAAATAAATTGTTTTTCTTTCTTTCTTTCAAAATCCCAGGATGATATGCACTGAGGCAGTTTTTCTTACATATAATTGTTGCATACAGAAACAAATATGCATGTTGAAATCACATACTGATGAATAGTCCGCTCTGAACAAGCATGACAGGTTATCCATTTCATCTAGGGGATAGCTCAAGCCAGCAGCGGGATATTGTGGGTTGTTATTATTACAATTTTACTAAATATCATGACCACCAATTCAGCTATATCTGTTGTATCCTAAGTGTAGTTGGATTCTAAAATACACAATAAAAAGTGTAAATGAAGCTTTCCAATTTTACAAGTAACCGCTGTTGTCCCATAGCTCTAAAAGGTTAACCTTCTAGTAGACATATAAATTTCAGATCAAGGGCTACAATTTAGCAGTTTGGCGAGTTTTATTACTCTTGCTTTGTGATATTAAAAATTTTAAGATTGTAGGATCAGAATATTATGATTTATTGTCGTAGAGTGATAATCATTTTTGGTTATTTTATCTAACAGTTAATATCCCAGAAAGCTTAATACCTTGTTATACTATAGATTGATACTTCTTAGGCCACACCCTTTTGGTAGACCAAATAATAACAGTACAGTTGGATAAATTTAATATCAGGATATGCTTATAAAATGGTTTGGTATAATAAGCGTTTTGTGAATGTTGAAAAATTCCGAACTAGCAATCTGCCTCGGCTTCACTCGTGCAGCAAATATCGCTGATACAAGAGTTTATGTTGAAAATTTTATTGGAGTAATTTATTCAGAACAACAAATTTCTTTGTTATTGTAAATAATCTACCTAGTAATTGTGATTTAACTAGGTAAAATTTAAAGGAGTACAATAAAATAAGCTTTAAACACCTAAACAGTGAGCATAATCATTTTAATTGTAAAAAAAATTAAGGATCTTAAACAAATTTACAATTAGTTATTTAACTACATTATTCGTGCTAAATTCCAAACTAGTTTGTAATAATTTAAAGAAAATTTAAATTATATTCAAGAAGAATTACAGAAATATAATTTATAGGTGTATAATTACTATAGCCTCTTGTCAAACTATTCTCATTACAAATATATCTGCACCACACAGGTCTTATTAACAATAATTATCTGATAACAAGAAATTTTTTAGATAATATGTAAAAATTTAAAGGACATTGGACAGGAAAGTAGGTTTGATTAAACTAATGAAATAAAATTATAAACCAGGTTTGATTCCATTACCATAGTCAAATTAATAGAATACTCGTCTAAGAAGGCTTCCTAACACATTCAACGCCAGACTAGAAATAATTAGCTCAGTAAGCCGCAACGGACATTCAGTGCTCGCATGCCCTCTATCATTACCGGATCTTCTAGGCAGCCAAGGGAAACTTTTTTACTGATTTTGCTTTTTCCTAACATATATGTAAAAAACACCCAACTATTTCTAGACGGTACTTGATATATAGTACGGAACTGTCGGGTCATGACGTTCAAGGTGTTAAATCTTTGTGTAATTATTAAAAGTTTTATCCAAAGCGATATCATATATCACTGCGATATTTGATATCATCTGTTAATGCCTGATGAAGGTTAATGAAAATAGTATGGCTTTAACTTTCTGTCCAAGCGGGATGTGCACTTGCAACCATAACACTCCCCTCTGGGACCTTGCCATCAAAGGATGACTGAGGTGCTTTTAGTGGGTGTGTGCGCACCAGTGACGTGTGTCTCCTTGTCTACCTCACCTTGAGTTCCCAAGAGGTTGGGTGTGTATCAAGTATTTCCACTTCAAGAACACGAAAACTGGCTTTAACTGACTTGACTTGCTTGATAGGATACTACAAGTCATATCAGTCAAGTACCAAAACGTTTATTAATGTAAACACATAATACTTTCATTTATATACTAGATCTAATCTGATGTTTAAAATAACTAACTTCATTTTATAACAATAAAAATAATACAACATTTTATAATAATAAGAATAATTGTAGCAATGCATGGCAGTGGACTATAATAGCAAAGGAATGATAGAAATAATTATGATTTACACAGTACATTTTTGATACATGTTTTTAAAATTATATTTATGTCTATTCAACATACAAACAACAAGCACATTTACTATGTTCTTAACTAATGAAATTGTATGGATAGACACTTAGAAACATCAAGACAACATTGATTTGGCAATTAACTTGAGCCAGACAATCACAATATATCAACATTTATAAATACATTACATTGTATAAGCTATATTCCAATATACATTTTTCCAAACACGTACATTGTTCTTTTTTAATCGTGAATTTGAAAAAGGACATTGCATATATTTTGACTGACTACTTTACTTTAATAAGACACCGAAAGCTATAAAAGTTCATAATAATTTAATTTTGGTATAAATACTCACGCCATCAATAAATTCACATATATTACATAGATAAATCATCACCAATATCATGTCATCATATCGCACATCAGAGAGACAAATCTATAAAACATGGGAAATGCAACTGTCATCTGTGATGGCCTTATCTCCTTTTCACTAAATATTCATTATACCATATTAACTTCATCTAATCTTCTATTCATATTTCCATAAAATCTAATATATACTGCAAATTCATGTACTCATTATAGTATACCGAAAATAGTGTCTTTGAAGTCAGTGCACACACCCATAGAACTATATAAAACTGTTAGTAATATTAAGAACATACAATATAACATGAAAACTTAGAAACAAATGAAATTTTATAGTTTTAGCCTATGTCCTCTGAAAATATAAACTTATAATACAAGGAAAATATTGCTAAATATAGAATAACTAAGAAAAGAATTAAATGGATTAATGGCAAGTGCACCAACTTTTTAATATTTACACATTAAATTGTGAAAATATATCCTTAAAATTATTTATAATTATAACAAACACATGATATGTAAACATACATAGTAGATAAGGGAAAAGTTCACTGCTTTGTGTCAAGGATCAGTTCTATTCATCATTGCTACACTAATCTTCAAGAGAGCTTGTAGTAAATAGAGGTCCACAAAAGTATGGACTCAGCTCATAAAATTTACAGACCAAAACAGGGCAGCCAGCAATATGGCCAAAAGTAGCCAGCTTGGTATCAGACATTAGTCCTTTTAGAACTCCGAAGGCGTGCCAAGCCTGACTGTAACCGCTAAGACTGGTTATTCTGCTTGTTGGAACGAAGGCGCGCCAAGCCTGATCGCTCCTCTTCCTCATCACTAGTACAGGATAGGCCTCCAACAGCACCTCGTGATGATGTAGCTTGGATCAAATCTTGATCAGGTCCATTTCTACTCTCATACAACAATATCCCCAAGGTCTCTTCATAAATTCTCGCTTCAGGGAATTCAACTTTTGTATGCTTCTTGTCCGTAGCATACACAATGGAAGTGCAACAGACCTCAGCACATTTCTTTCCATGTCCAAAGAATGACCAGCAGCAAATTTCATTAGAACCAATAACATCCTTTATGAATAACACTCTTCCACTGAAACGTAGGGACAGTTTGTCAAACAGTTCTATATTCTTTAATAAATTGTCATCTGATGTGCTTGTATAAGAATATTTGTTGTTATGTCTGTTTATCAAAAGTTTAACAACCGGCTGTAATATGAAAATAGGCAAATTAATATAGAAATACTGCATCTAAAGAAATAAATATACTAAAACAATTTACACAGATTGCTGTATTGACTGATACCTAGATTGATCTAGGTATTGACCTAGACCCAAACTAAGTATGGTTACTAAATTACTATAAAATCAGTACTATAATCTTTTCTAACTTATAATCTTTTCTTTTGTGAAAAACAACACATACATTTCTTAATGCTGTGAAATTGCAGACAGGCTGATGGCCAATTTAATAACTAGTAGGTTTGTGGTGCCTCCTGGCATCCCTAACACTCCACTGTCTGCATAGAAGACAACTGAACCCAGTCCACTGATGGTGAAACATGACACACAGTCATTATGGCAGCATATTTAGAGATCAAGGGTATTTGCCATCCAGAAGAACATCCAGACATGAGACAGGAATCAAACCTATTTTCTGTCCTATTCTGACATATGTCATTATATCATGAAGGTCATCAAAGTGGATAGATATTTTATGTAAAAACTAATTAATCTTACCTAACCTAATTAATCTAATCCAATACATAATGAGCAGTAATTTCATTTTGTTATAGATGAAAAGCAATTAAATAACATTATTATTATTAAGACAATCTAGTATTTTTCTGCCAAATCAATATTTTTACCATAAAAGCAATATTTCCACCATCTAAGACAAGTTTAGTGTAAGTTATTTTATGAAGCTTAGATTTGATGCTAGGTACTGCTGCTTTATGATGAAAATAATTGGTTCAGTTACATTGACATATTTTGAAGTCTATTAACATATAATAATTGATAACAAACCATTAGATTTTATTAGACATCCATACCTTTGAAGTTGACATAATAAGCAGCTGTTCCTCTTTATGTGATGTAATCAGAGGAACTCTGCAAATTGGCTCAGCCTCTCTCTCTTTCTTAGCCAAAGCTTGCTGACATGATTCAGTTAATTCCTCTATAAGGAAATATTTAGCTTCTGCTAGAAGCTCCATTATTTCACGATAACTATCCGGAAGAGCCACAGTGCCGTCACGGAGATAATTCAAGATTGTACCGAAATGTTTACCGCAGCGGTCTATTAGGATCCATCCTACAATAACAATAAAATCAATTTGTACAAAAAACTAAAATGATGTGAATCACATCAAAAAAAAAAATAGCAGCTGTTATTATACCTTCAGAATCCGTAAGTACCTCCATTCTTCCACTGAACATTGTCCGCAACATATTATCGCTTTTCGTTAATGTTCCAATAGTAGTATAAAATAATGTTCCACCAACATTCAATTTCACATATTGCGATGGACTGCCCTTAATCAATGTTTTGTGATCGCCCGACATTTTAGTAGGTACACAAATGGGTGGAACACAAAACGAATTTGGAGTCACACTTTCATACATGAAAAAACGCACCGGAAACTTTTCACTTAAGCCTTTTACCCCAAAGGTTAATCTTTAAGGTTCTTTAATCACTACATTTTATTGAAATTCTTGATCAAAATACTCCTCTCGTACGGCATTAAATGTTACAGTAGGACTCAGTAGTGTCAGTAGGTATTATATTTCTTATTTCTTGCCACTTACGTCTAGACATGACAGTGACACTTGATAGAATTATTGGTTAAATTGGACAGAATGATAAGCAACAGACATCACTTAAACGGCTTTGTATTTGTACCATTTTAGAAGGCTTACCAATTATGTGTTACCGATTGTAACTAACATCACTATTAGTCTACTGGTCGACGCTAATGATGTGACCATATTGTAGTGATGTACGGTACAGTCGGAAACAACATGTCTTAACTTTTGTATTTTTATTACTAATTGTATCCATGTAGACTCTGGTAAATGTTTACCTTAACGCAAGAAAATGAAAATAATAACTTTAACCACTATTCCATGATTGCCCTTCAACTTCAACTGACACCATAGAGAAATTTAGCCAAAACACTTAATAGGCTTGTTTTGAGTAGAGAAAGAGTACTTTTTGGACCACTGTCATACGCAAACGAGACCGTGTTAGCGTTGTCTCATGCGTCGTAAATATGTAAGTAGATGCTAACAGCAATTAAAATGAAACAAGAAACTAATCAATTATGAAATGCATAAGAACTATATTATTAATACATGATGTTAAAATATAATTCGCAGATTGAATGACATATAAATTCTATTATCAATGCTATTATTCATGAAGCTCAATTGCTTCAAGTACTTCCAATGTAGTGGATTGTTTTATTCGTGAAGATTTTTTCCCAAAAATACGAGCTTCTTCTAATGTTTCTGGCAATCTCACATTTAATGTCTCCGGAAGACTAAAAGCTGACAGTGCGCTTATGAGCGAAGCAAGTATCATCACTGCGCCGGGTAGTTTATTATCGTAATTTCTTCCCTAAAACAAATATAAACCCAAGAAAATAAGATACGAAGATGTTCAAGAAAATAAGATACCAGATATGAAAAAATTACAACTTATTTTTTACAAATTTAAATACAAAGTTGTTGGCAAATTCTCACCAGATATAGAACATATGGCGCTAGTGCGGATCCACCACCGGATATCACATTACCCAAAGACATTCCAGACTGTCGAATTGTTGTTGGATACAATTCCATGTTAAATAAATTTATAATATAATAAGTTACCGTCAAAGATATTTTGTTTAATATTACTAAACTCGTTGTAACTGTGCCTCCACTGATCCATGTTATAGAACCTACAATTAGATTTATAAGTACTAAGTATAATTAATTACAAATATCAAAAATTGATTGTGTGAAGTGTGAACATAGATTAAACTTACGAAAATCGCAAAATCCCAGAAAAATCCAAAAAAGTCCTGTAAAAGTAGATGATACTGCGCCTGTGTAACGTCGACCGATACGATCTGCTAACCAAGCACCCACAAAATAGCCCGGTATCTCGGCTAACGATTGCCAAGCAAACTCTAGAAATGGGTTTCCATCGGTCTTTTCTCCAGATCTCAACAAGTTAACTGTATAACTAATTGACACGCAAATCCTAAATCATATTGTATGATTACATAATATTTTAAATAAAAAAATTAGAATAAACATTTAACATTTAAGTATTTCTTTTAACAATACCAGATTAGTAGTTGTAAAATAGTATTCTTGGCCAAAATCCATCCCGAAAATAAACTCAAAGGGCCAAGATCCTTTATTTTCATCACATTACATTAGTATCACAATTTCAGAAAAAGTACCTGGAGTGAATTAAAAAAGGTATTATTAGAGCTGTTGTAAAGATAAAAAATGGTTTCCAGTCTTTAAGAGCCCAATACAAAAATGGCATCACACATAATCCTATGCTGTTAGCAATCATTCGCAATTTAGCCATTTTAGATCGACGTTGTGGTTGCGATATTTCTATCGATATTAGAGCGGTACTTTGCACAGCGGATGTTGAAGGAAAACAAGATATTACACAACCGATCGCAAATAATATTATATACTGACTGGTCAATAAAGATATGATACGACCCATTATAAATAATACGAGTGATAAAATATATGTCATTCTTCGACCATATCTGTAACAAAAAGAAAATTGTTGAGAATGTAACAAAAATTTTGATTTAACATGCATATATTGATAGCAATTGTTATCCGTGCTGGGGCGGAGAAAGAATACGAACCTCTGCGGCCGGGGTCGGCCTATCGTAAAAGGCGACAAAACAACCCACCTACCCACTAGCTACGTGCCTCAAACCCGTCTGGATGGCGACCATATTTGGTTATAAGTATGCCTTCATAATAACCTTGTGCTGTGTTCCGGCATTAGTGACCCAAGTTCCTGTACCCTTATGGGACAGCAACGTGTTCGCGATACCACTGGCGTTGCAAACACCCATAGGCGACGGTAACTGCTAAATTCTAAGCGAGCCGTCAGTCTGTCTGCAATCCTACAGCAATAAAAACCAAATCTAGTATGGTGGCTCCAGCCTGTTGGAGTGAGTTCTAGCTAGAACATAATATTTATGTTATAGCAATTTCTTCGCGTAGCATGTTATTGGCGGTCGTCAAATATACGTTATATTTCATGTAGTCAAAAATTAGCGTATTCAGATAGGCTAGACAGACTTCAAAATATAATTGACCAAATTAATTATAAAAAATTTCAAAGTTCATAATGTCATTGTCGATGAGTTGCGTCGTAAAAAATTTATTACATATTTGTTTCCAAAAGCATCAAAAGAAGTACAACTTCAATAAATATAATTTTTTTAACTTCACTGATATAAAAACACCTATTAAGAATTACAATAAGATTTATGAATATTTGAAAGAATACTGTGAATATAGTTACGAGTTTTCACTGAAGCTGTTAGCTAACTTCATCATGTCACATCGCAAAAAATTTTCTCTCGTAAGTAGCAACATAGCAATAGTAAGTAGCAAAAGTAAGATAAGCGTGCGATGGAATCTTTAGATTATTATTGACATACATATCACCAAACCATCCAAAAAAGAAAGATCCAACTATTTCCCCAACTCTAATAGAAGAAAGAACATTAGCTACATAGATTTCTTTGTCACAAACCCAGTCATTATCAGACGGTATTGTAGAAGCATACCAAGTTGTATCATACTCGTAGTTGTTGCAAGCTGTAACGAAGATAAGACAATTCAATTTATGACCACAATATTTTTTACGTGTTTTCATCAAGAGTTCTTACCTTTCGATACATTACTTGCGTTATAGTTTTCATATATGAAACAGCTACTCAAATGAGTTGTAGTAAAATTTTCTATTCTGCAAAATAAATAAATATTACATGATTATACCCAAAATTTTATAGAATTCTCCACGACTGATATGAAAATTAACTCACGGCAAATATTTAAATTTCAAATCCACACTTTTATTCGACGTTTCGGAAATATCGCATTTGTGAGGAGTAATAACTAAAACTAACCACACACTATTGTACGCAACAGACCAAAGCGCTGCAAGTATTAAATTGTATGTGATATCAAATCTTTTCTGAAATTTTCCTTCTCCAGCTTCAGAAAGTGCACGACTGTAAATTGTTTCTTGATCCATTTTTAAAAATTATTTTTTTATAACTTTATAACTACACATGACATAAGTTTAAGACTCACTGCTTATCGTTAGTGGCCTATATGACTCTTCGCCTTATCTCTGTATATCTCATTAACATTGAATAATTATAGTCACTAATTAGACACATTTCAAGTTTAAACGTTATTATTATTCGCATTTAGGGAGCTTTTTTTCTGGAGTGACATGGGCATCGTTACACAGGAAATAAATAATAATGATTATCATTATTTATAGAAATAAATAAATAAAAATGTTTCTTTGTTACGTTGTCTTAATAGCTTAACTAAATTCATAATATGAAGAGATATACCTCTATACTACTTTATTAGTGAATATAAACGTAACCTTTTACTAGTAGATAGCTCGTATCATATATAAAAAACTTTAACTTAAAATTTTCGTCGCTGTATATCAAAATCTACACAGACGATGCCGTATGCACAGATTTTTGATATAACGCTTTACAAGTTTACAATAAAATTACGCTATTTTGCATTAAGTACAAATTTCAGTCACTATCCTCGTTTCAAACACAAATTCTGTAAACTTTAAAAGACCAGTCTTGATCTAAGTACATTAAAAATGATGCTTCGAAATAATAAAATTAACAAAATATCAATAATTATTGGATAACAATAACATTCATAATATATCTTTCAGCGGTCTTGTCTTACAACTTATTGTAAGCATTTGACTAGAACTACTAGCTTTTCATTGCATAAGTTTGGGCTTACACGCCAACACGTAAAAATCTAACAGATATAAATTACTATTTGTGGATATTCTTAAAAAAACCTCCACGCCCGGTAAATAATACTACTAACCTACTATCCGTAAAAGTAACTCAGATGGGCTTCTAGCGATACGAAGCTGCTACATTTACTGAACATATCAAACAGGTCTTTATACCAAATATGATACAGGCTCCTATATAATCCAAGAAGTCACAGAATTATTGGGCCAAACCCACCAACTCGATCGTCCCATTAATAAGCTCACTTAGAAAGAAATAAAAATAGCAATTAAGGCTTTCGATCCAAATAAGCTCCTGGTTACGACATTTCTCACTTTCCTGTATAACGCTATCCTACGAAGAGGAATGATCCCTCCTCAATGGAAAATAGCCCAAGTTATAATGGTTCCTAAGCCTGAAAAAAATCGATTAAGGCGCAATCATATAGACTTATTAGCCTGTTACCTATACCCTCAAAAATCATGGAGACAGTTATTTTGCTTAGATTATCCCAAATTATTGCCGAAAACAAATTACTACCTGACCACCAGTTTGGTTTCCATCGAAAGCATAGTACTATTGAATAAGTACACAGACTAGTAGAACATATAAACAAAGCTCGAATCTTGAATAAAAAAATACAGTGTCGCAGCATTCCTGGATATATCTCAAGCATTTGATTGAGTGTGACATGACAGACTTCTTTTCAAAATAAAAACGACCTACCTACAATCTTGTACAATCTAATAAAGTCATATCTAAGCGACAGACACTTTTTTGTAAAACAAGGAGAAGAATCAACGTCTTTATATGCTATCGAAGCTGGAGTTACGCAAGGCAGCATCATAGGTCCCACATTGTATCTGCTTTTCACAGCTGATCTCCCTGCGACGATGGAGTAGTTACTGGGACATTTGCTCGTGATACAGCAATTCTATCAAAGGACAATTCCGCAGACATTGCAGCACAAAAACTTCAACACTGTCTCGATCAGGTATCCAAATAGCTCAAAGACTAGCGAATCAAGGCCAACAAAAACCAAATCTGTCCAGGTTACTTTCACTAACAGGAAGGGAACATGTCCACCCGTCACTCTCAACGACATACCTCTATTGCAAGAGGATCATGCCAAGTATCTTGGAATATATTTGGATAGACGCCTAACCTGGAAAAAGCATATTTTCACAAAGCAATTAGCTATGGGCCAACAGTAATTGCTCAATATATTGGCTACAAAATAAAAAAGTTTTGATTTTATCCAGCATCTCTTCTAGCTCAGCAAATTTATTTTGAATTTGAGCGGTGCCGTTTTGAAGTACATAGTATCTTTTTCTTGCCTATCCACATCCACAGAACTTTGCAAATCCACTTGAAACTTTTTCTCGATGCTCAGTAGAAGATCTACGTTTAACTCCTCAGTGATCTCATCATCTATTACTTTGTCCACTTGTTTTTTGCTAATTTTGTTGATGCCATACCTATTACTTATTCACACGACACGGACGGTTATAATCTATTTGACATCGCGCACGTCTGCATAGATTGGTAGCCAATGTTATTGTATAGGGAATAAATTTCCACATTTGATTTTAGTTTTAATTTATTGCGAATCATATTAATGTCAACAACTAGAAAAATTTATCGTTTTTATTGCTTCGCTTAGCGTTCTTTTGATGCAGTTCCGCCATTTTTGACTTTTATTCATACGACCTTTACTTCGGCTGTTTTATAAACAAAAATTATATTTCTTTACTCTTTTTCTCTTGCTGTCTCATATTTATTATAATCTTCTTCATCACTGGGCCCATAACCTGTTAAAAGTGTGAAGAAAGCACGCTGTGGAAGCAATAAAAACGACTTTCCTTTTATCTATATCTATATCTATACTACTATTATAAAGAGGAAAGATTTGATTGTTTGTTTGTTTGTTTGTTTGTTTGCTTTGAATAGGCTCCGAAACTACTGACCCGATTTAAAAAATTCTTTCATTGTTGGGAAGCTACACTATCCCCGGGTGACATAGGCTATATTATATTTTCAAAAAAATTAGGGATCCTTACTAAAACTCTATTAATGTAGCCCAAAGTGTAAAAAAATTACCTAAAATATTATTTAAATCGCGTGCGTTGCGAAAACTATTGATAATAGAATAAAATAATGTACTACAACTTTGCAAAACACATCATTATTTACAAAAAGTGTCGCGACAGCATATGTCTAACTATTATAGTTATGCCACAATAAGTGTTCTTTTATTTTAAAAATTTAATTGAAATGTCGCCACTAGAAAAGGCTCTTTATTTGGATCTTGGTATTAATCCTTATCAAAATAAATTACTTCATATTCAAAACTGTTTCAATACCTTTATATAACTTTTTGAATTATTCAATTCGGATATTCCATTCGAAAGATATCACGAGTTTAAAAATGTAAGTATTAGAAAAATGTTGCGTGGTAGCCGCTCACCCTGTTCGGCTAGCTAAGCAGCACCTTATAAAACTAAATAAAAAGTAATAGCAAAAAAAAATCATTAAAATAAAAGCTCATAGAAATAATAATATTCAAACTTTCTTTATAATTTTATTTTTTTAGTAACCTGACGCAAATAGAAGGGTTTGCCTCCAGGGGCGCTCCTCTGTCCGAGGAGTGCACGGGTGTGCGTACCCGAGGTGCCCGAGCATCCGTCGCTTCACTCCCCTCTCCGTTCGAGGCGACAGAGTCCTACCTTTCTTTCAGTCTACCTCTTACATCCTTTCCAACTTAGCTCTCTGTTCGTGGCGTGGTCCCCGATGGAATGGTTGCGAATACTGATTGGGGTCCCACGTACCCACGCCTGACTAGCACGCGACGGGGATGCGAGTCCCATCCGGAATTGGCCGCGGACCTGTCGCTCCCGGCCCTGGTTCTGTCCATGATCGGCCTGGATGGATCAAGTCTGGATCCTGGATGGACGGCCGTCGCCTCCTTTTGCGAGGCAGTAGTGTCTGCAAGGGAGGCGGCGGAACGGGAGCGGGAGTCCGCCACCGCACTCCCCTCCCGCCAACGTAGGCCGCGTCGTCGGCGCCGGAGGGCGGGCAACGATCTCCGGCCGCCGTAGAAAGCGGCCGCGGGCGGCCTCTCGGGGGAGGATCCGCCGCCCGCACTATTGCCGTGAGGGAGAAGGCCGCGTGCTGTTCCGCAGCCCCCCTCAACTCCTAGAGTTGTTACAAGAGAGCGCCGGGGGGACGAAACCCTGACCCCCTGGCGCCAGCACTTTAGAAGGGGCCCGCTTTAAGACAAAGCGTGGGCCGGCGCCGGCCCGGGCCACGAGATCGGCAAGCCATATATCCGTGGGCCCGGGCGTAGGCGATAGGAGAACAGCGGGGTTTTTTAGTGGGTCGAACATCTTTTCCGGAGTCCCTTATAACCCTCGGTCCCCCCGGGCCGGGGGAACCCGTCAAGAGAGGTTTTTCCCCGAGACCGAAAAAAAATAGAAGGGTTTAATTTTTTGTTAAATAACCGTGCGAAGCTGGGACAGGCTGCTAGTAATTCATATTTCATTTATATAATAAATGTTTAATAATGATTTGTATTAACAGAGTGTGGCAGAGTGCGACCATTTTTACCTATATCCCGAAGTATCATTAATTGTCAATTACAATTCATCCTATATTCTTCTAATTAAGTTCCTATACCCCTAAGGGACAGCAGCGTGTTTGCGATGCAACTGGCGTTGCAAACACCTATAGGCGATGGTAACTGCTATATCCTAAGCGGGCCGTCAGCCTGTCTGCTGTCCTACGCAATAAAAAAAATAAAAAAAAATTCTCAAACTAAACACAAAAACTCCTTTTTATCACCAAAATTTTTTATTTCTTTTAATACTAGAAGTATACATAAAAACTCTAACACTCAAACTCGCAATATTCTTTCACTTTGAGATTCTATTCCCGGGCACCACTTTTCAATACTTTACGTTCCATAGTTTTACTGCATTCAATGAAAATAAATAAAAATACATAAGACTTATGTGCTGACGCCGACTCTAGACAGCGTATTTTTAACCGACGAAAAAAAGGAGGAGGTTCTCAATTCGACGCGTATATTAATATAATTTTTATTTTTTATGTATGACCACCCATAACTTTTTATAGAATAGCCCGATTTTTAAAATACTTTTTTATTAGAAAGGGTATACCCCGAAATTGGATCCATATAAAAAATTGGGAAAAATTCCAACCCTAAAGAACTGTACTTAGATGAAGAAACAAGTCGAGTAGTGAAAGTGAGGATTTTCTTGAATTAATAGCGGCTGCTTTATGTTGTCCAGAAAGAAAATAAAAAGAAGCATTTGGGTCCATGACATAAATAAAGAAAGAACAGAGTTTCGTGAATTCCACACTTATTAAGATCCTCATTTATTAAGAGATGAACGTCGTTATAAACTTTATTTGAGAATAAACGACGATCAATTAAATTTTTTGCTCAACCTAATAGAAAATGACATTGAAAAATAATTAACACACTTTCGTAATTCTGTAATCTTTTAATGTATATAGTAATTCCCTGTTCCGTACACTATAATTCGTTCATCCATTTTTACGTGGGCTGGTTTTAGTGTCACGCGGACCGTCAGTACGGATCGCTCCGCGCGTACGTGATCCGCGCTGATCGTCCGCGTCGGCGTATGTCGTTTTAGTATCGTCCTGACCGCCGCGGTGTACAGTCGCGCGCAATGCATTCAACGTGGCGGGTCTTATTAGTTATTGTCCTATATTACACAAGAAAAAAAATTTTGAAGCGAAGAAGGAGACTACATGGTCACCATTTAATAGAGCAGAGAGCCGTCGCGGAAGAATTCGTCATATTATACGGCAATTTGGGGGCTGCCGAAACAAAATTCTTCAACTACTTTCGTATGTCGACCAGAAATTTTGACGAACTACTGTCAAAGACAAGAAATAAACTCGAAACTAAACAGTTTACGGCCTCTGCCTATACCACCGATTGAACGCCTCTCGCATCTTTGTTTTTGTATTGTGGATCAGAGGCATCCCACAAACATTTCCTCAAACGAACTTTATCGATCACTCGACTCGTGTCAACATTGCGATATTCACGACTTGCCATAATTGTACTGCGCTGACGCGTGCGCTCCACACGAAACTAAAACGCTCCCTGCATGCAGTCAGAGGCGCGCGAGCCAGTGTTGCCGCTTAGGAAAAAAAAAAGTCGCCAGACCTCAATGAAAATGTCCCTAGATATTAAGAAAAAAGTACTCAAAAAAATCCCTAGAAGTCGCTAAATATTTTTTTTTTATTATCTAATTTATTTAGGGGCTTTTTATAAGAGTCAGCCCCATTTTATCCTAATTACATATTACAAAAAAATTCTAATTTCTAAATCTTAAAATTATTATAAATGAAAACTGCGGCAGCAGAGAGCGGCCTCGAAAGGATGCTCTGGAAAACGCCCACTTCCCACAAGTTGACTCGCAGAGATCGTACTAGTCGCTCCCTACTGTCTTTCGTTCGGACACATTCCATCAAGAAATGGTGTACATCATCAATTTTTCCACAGTTTGTGCAATAAGGACTATTGCTCCTGCCCACCAGGTGATAAAATTTATTTAGTGGAATGTGTCCGGAGCGCAATCTATGAGCTATTACACACATTCTTCTATCAACCTCACTATTGGCAAACCAGGGGATACGAGGAGGCTCGCTTTGTAAAGTTTTATACCAGATGCCTTTTTCTCTAGATATTACGTTAAAATACTCTTTCCATTCTTTATAGTATTCTTCTTTGTATTTCACTAAAACTTCAAAACTATTTGCTTCAATTAACAACTCCGAACCTTCAGAAATAGCTTCAATTTTAAAAATATAGTCTAAATAAAAGCAACTCTGTCATTTGCGAATATTTCACTGTGACAAAACGAACAAAAAGCTTTAGTTGGATCAGTCATAACAGGTTTCAACCACATTTTAAACTCTTCTTGTTGTTCCCATTCTGGTCTATACTTTTGAGCGTATGTCTTCTTTTATAAAGGAATTTCCATATCCATAATATGATTTTGATAATAATGACGACATTACACACATAGACACTATATAAAACCGGTTTGTTCTGCGAAAAAGTAACAAATAACATAGAAACCGGGCATTCCTTCCTTTGAAAAAACGGGATGATGAATGAATGAGAAAGAAATAGCTATAGCTGTACATCTTTTGATAGAGTGAGACGCATAAAACCGATCGAACAAAAAAATATCGAAAAGTCGCTAGATGTCGCTAAATTTATTTTTGTCGCTAGATGGAAAAAAAATGTCGCTAGACACATCCAAAATCCGCTAAATCTAGCGACAAAGTCGCTAAAACGGCTACACTGACGCGAGCAGCGCTCCGCACGGATAGCTCCGCGGCACGGACGCGCCATGCGGACGGCTGCGGAGCTGTCCGCGCGGACGTTCGTCCGTACGGACTAGTCCTGTGTCGATCGCGATTGACAGAATCTTTTACACCCAATCACGACCCATACGCGAATGACCGAGTCGCTGATCTCTAAAAGATTCGGTCGTCCATAGATTCAATCACCAGGTGACATCACAAACGAAATTGGACTTTATTTGTGGAGTATTACCGTAGCTTGTTGCTTATTTAATCGATTCGGTCTTCCATAGATTCGATCACCAGGTGACATCACAAACGAAATTGGACTTTATTTGTGGAGTATTACCGTAGCTTGTTGCTTATTTAATCGATTCGGTCTTCCATAGATTCGATCACCAAGTGACATCACAAACGAAATTGGACTTTATTTGTGGAGCATTACCGTAGCTTGTTGCTTATTTAATCGATTCGGTCTTCCATAGATTCGATCACCAGGTGACATCACAAACGAAATTGGACTTTATTTGTGGAGTATTACCGTAGCTTGTTGCTTATTTAATCGATTCGGTCTTCCATAGATTCGATCACCAAGTGACATCACAAACGAAATTGGACTTTATTTCTGGAGCATTACCGTAGCTTGTTGCTTATTTAATCGATTCGGTCTTCCATAGATTCGATCACCAAGTGACATC
The DNA here is from genome assembly GCA_963693495.1 of Malacosoma neustria. Taxonomy (NCBI): domain Eukaryota; kingdom Metazoa; phylum Arthropoda; class Insecta; order Lepidoptera; family Lasiocampidae; genus Malacosoma; species Malacosoma neustria. The sequence continues at coordinate 8,489,949 of OY856376.1, forward strand.
ACAAACGAAATTGGACTTTATTTGTGGAGCATTACCGTAGCGTTTTGCTTATTTAATCGATGATTTCGTGCATTCAATCACGCAATGACGTAACTATTAAAATATCTTCTATCTCTTTCGTTTAAGTACATACATGCAATCCTAGTCACACAGTGCACTCTTTCTATCTTGTTGTTTGTTGTGCCTTGTATGATTGTATCTAAAATAAACCGGATTGCGCGGGATCTCTCGGGTCACACGCAATTTGTCAATCGCGGTAGCGGATTTTGATTTTGAATTTTTGAGAATAAATCAATCAGTTGCATCGGTGACTCTGACTACTGACCTGTGACCACTGGTGCCAATTTAGCATATTTTCATGTTGTTTAGCATATAGCATATTTCTTTAGCATATAAATTATATAATTTTTTTTAATACGTGATTTTTTTTAGTACAATAAAAAGTTATCTATCTATAAAATAATTATAAAATAAAAGTTTAATCATGAAAAATTACATTAATGCGTACGTCATTATTTTCATTTAGGATAAATCCCTTTGCTAGAGCAATGGGTGGAATTGAAATTCCTGTTTGAAGTTGCCAGGTGCGATAAACATTGGTATATGGCAGAAACACTTTATACCATGTACAATGATCCTGTAAATCATCTGTATTTATTGTATTTAAATCCGTTTTGGAGGAAGTTCAGGCTGTAAACAAGTTATTTGAAAGCAGCAATGTTGACCCAACAAAACTTTACAAGGATTTGTGTGCCTTAGTTCAATCTACAAGTCGGCGTATTTTGAATCCAACTGCGAGAGTCGATATTTTTACACAAAATATAGAAAGTTATTTGGATCCTAAACCGTACATGGGATACGTTTTTGAAACAAAATTACGTGAATATAACATTCACTCTGAAATGGAAAATAATTTACGTCAACGTTGCCTGAATTTCACACTGAAACTTGTAACAGAGCTACGTTCTAGGTTACCAATTATTGAGAAAGTATCTATGTCTTCCTTAACATCTTCGATCAACAATAGTAACTATTGTTGAACGAAGATGATTTCAGTAGAAGAAACTTTAAAAACAGTCAAGCCTTCTATAATTGATATTGCCCAAGAATTCCGAGTGGATGCATCCACAATAGATAGACTCATGTCTCAATGGAGAAACATAGTTCACATTAAATGGGAATGTATATCTTCCACCATAGACTTCTGGAATGAAGTAGTTGATTATAAAGATGCAGCTGGTAATAACCCCTTTGCAGATTTATCTCAGTTAGCAATATCGTTATTAACACTACCACATTCAAACGCTGAAATTGAACGGGTTTTCAGTCAAAAGAATGTATTAGAAACTAAGCTGCGCAATTGTTTGTCGGTAAAAACTTTAAATGCCATTTTATACATCAGATTCGGCCTAAAGAGGGCAGGGATATGCTGCTACTCTTGCACAGTTCCGGATAACGTACTGCGCTCTATAGGTACCAAGGAGAAATACTACAGTCTGAGCAATGAGGCTTCATCGTCTTCAAGCACATTAGGTGTCGATGATGACCAAGATATTATTATTTTATTTGTTAACATAGTGGACTAAAACATATATTTTGTTAATTATTAAACATTTTAAAATTATATTATGTTTTATTTGACATTGAAAAATGTTAGCATAATTTTTAGCATATCTATAAAGCATTTGGCATAATTTTGGCATAATTTTAACACCATTTTAGCAGATTCTTCGTTGGTCTTGTTGGCAACACTGCCTGCGACAGCGTTTCGGTATATTCCCGGTACCTAGTATATTGATTGCGTGTGATATTGTTAGTAGTCATGAGCAAAATAACTCACCAAGAAGAAAAGAAAGACATATATCTTTTGGATATAAAGATATATATCATTCTTTTATATCTTTAACTCTTTATTTTACCGTGATTAATATCAATTGCAGACAAGATGAGTTAGTGATATTAACTCCTTTTTTAATTTAAATATTAAAACTGAAACAGCGGTCTGATTTTCCTTCATACTTGATAGGCTTAGGACTGTCAACCTACAAAAGTCAAGTACAAAAGTCCGAATAAGTCTAATAAATCTATTTTTTATTAATCTTTTGGAACTAGGCTGGCGTAACTAATACCGTAAACTAAATACAAATTTTAAGAATATACGAAACAATTACAATAATTTATCTATTGCAAAAAACAAGATGCTTTACTAAGCTGAAGCTGCTCAAAACTAAACCGAGTAAAGTATTAAAACAATATTTATTTATATTGGCTTGCTACTATACTCGAACTCATTCTATTATAAAAAATACGCGTTGCACCCAGATAATCATTCTGTCTCGTTTCTTCTCGATCTACTCAGTGTGAAGTGAGATATGTTATGAAATGTACCGAAATATGTACTGTAAAGATAAATATATAAAGATACAGTTTGAATACAAGAGATATAGAGATAAAATAACTCATCACTTGGGATATATATCTTTTGAGTTTATCTATCCTGAGTTACACACCTTTAATTGTTAGTAACTTAGTACTTTTTATAAAATATTTTAAGTGACGGGTGTGTTTGTGTTGGTGGTAGTAAAATCCATATAATTGCATGTCGCTAAATTACCTAATTTGAATTGAATTGTGATATTTATTGTTTTTTAGTTTTGTAATTATTTTGCTATCGAGTAACTGCATATTTAATTGGTTTAAGTTTATTTGGTTAACTTAAAATGTCGGACCTAATTAAAAAAAGGAGTAAAATATGGAATCATTTTTCCATAATAAATAAAGATAAGGCAAAGTGTGAGTACTGCTCTAAAACCATTAGCTTTTCTGGAGGCGCCACCGGTAATTTGACGAGGCACATGAAAAATTTACATGGGACTGTACCTATTGACTTACCTTCCAATTTGCACCTACCAACGGTACCAACCGGTAATTCCCAAATTCAGCCTACCAGCCTATCAAACAGCGCCCAATCCGACGATGCAGGAATAATGCCTAGTACATCAAGTATGTCCACATCAGTGCCTTTCATGTGTGACAAAACTACACCAGCTGCCACAACTATTTGCCATACCGTGCAGTCACAGGTACAGACAAAAATACATAATTTCGCTGTGGATACGAGACCATTGCCGCTCAACAAGGCAAAACAGCTTGACGAACTTATTATTAAATTTATAGTCAAGGGTTATCATTCATTTTCCATAGTTGAAGAGGAGGAATTTAAAAATATCTTTAGGTCCATATTGCCTACATACACATTGCCTTCTCGAAAAACAATATCTTCCAGTTTAATACCTAAACTATATCATAATACAAAGGAAAAGGTATTGAAGCTGATTGCTGAAGCAGATGTTATATGTCTTACTACAGACGGCTGGACATCGATCGCTAACGTAAATTATATGGCCTTGACAGCTCATTTTATAGGTGAAGGTACTACTCTTAAATCAGTCCTCCTAGGCTGCACTCAGTTTTATGAGCGACATACATCTGAGAATTTATTCAACTTCTTACAAAACGAGGTGACTGATTGGAGTATTTCGCATAAAATATCTGGAATAATCACTGACAATGCGCCGAATATAGTTGCAGCCGTTCACTTGACAACCTGGCGACATTTTCCATGCTTCGCCCATACCGTGAATCTTGTAGTTCAACACAGTTTGGACACAATAAACGACCAATTAGATAACGTAAAGGCAATAGTACAATATTTCAAACACAGTTCCTCAGCAGCTAGTAGATTGCAAGCCATGCAACTTCAAATGGATTTGCCTCCACTTAAATTAAAACAAAGCGTAGTCACCAGATGGAATTCAACTTACGACATGTTAGATCGAATGCTAAAAATAAAAGATGCAGTTGTTAGTACCCTCGCCATAGAACAACCCCGACTTAACACCCTATCACCTGATGACTGGACGCTTCTAGCAAAATGTGTCGAAGTTTTAAAAATATTTTACGACGTGACTGTTGAAATGAGCGCCGACAAATCTGTGACAGTGTCAAAAGTAATGGTACTTATTAAGATAATGAAAACACATGTCCAAAAGTGTCTAAATGAAAGTGGTCCTGATCCGTATCTTCGATTGTTATTCACCCTTCGTGATCAATTAAATGAGCGATTTTACGACGTAGAGAGCAATGCGTTAGTGTCAGAAGCCGCGCTATTAGATCCTCGTTTTAAAAAACATGCTTTTATAAACATTGAGAAATACAATCTATGTTTAAAGTCGATTAAGGGAAAACTTCGCAATTTGTGTGCCTGCAAAACAACATCATCAGTATTAGAACCGCCACCTCAAATGACCCAACCGTTGACATCAAGCATGTGGGATGACTTCGACAGAGAAGTTGAAAAGGAAATAATACAGATATTCTAATGAAACGCCGACTATGTGTGCCGGCCACATCCGTGCCCTGTGAACGGGTTTTTTCTAAGGCTGGTATGACTATTAGCCAGAAAAGAAGTGCCTTGAAACCAGAAAAGGCTTCACAAATGTTATTTTTAAATTATAATCTACAATAAATATTTATTTTTTAAACGCTGTATTTTACTTCAATTCTATACTTCATTTTTAGCTATATAGTTACGTGAGTAAAGTAGTCCATAATAATAATATCTATTCTATTAGACTTGAGATAAAAGATAATTAAAGTAAGCAATGCTCCCAAATCTTTTTATTAATATTTTTATGTGGCGGATATAACCCGACTTATGACAAAATAACACGCTTCACTACATAACGTTTGGACAGCCAAACATTTTAATTTAATGATATTATAATGCGTTCCAATTTTGAGAAGCTTTACATTTTTAAATCATTTCAATTCAATAATATCTGGATGACCGAGCTTTGCTCGGTATTTTTTTAAAGTTTGAGAATCCAGATCGGTTTACTTAACAACGCCATCTGCTGGAATAGCCTTAGTGTTGTTGTGTTGTTAAAGCAATTAAAAAAAATAGTACTATTATTCGCCGATAGATGTCAGGAAGTCATTTTTCAGTTTAAATTGGGACTTTCCAATAAAAAAAGTAAGTTAAAATGACATTTTCTAGAAATGATTCGTAGCTAGATCGATTTATCGTCCCCGAAACCCCCATACACTAAATTTCATGAAAATCGTTGGAGCAGATTCCGAGATTCCAATTATATATATACAAGAATTGCTCGTTTAAAGATATTGATATAAATAAACGCTGGTAAATAATTCGGAACATTAAAGTTTTTTTTATATAATAATATATTTATTAGATTTTCCGACTGATTTTATAATATAAGTACACTTTGCCCTTTTTTCGAGTCTTCACTTGGCGTGCGCTTGAATTGAAACATATCTGCCTCTTTTTAGAAATATATAAAATATCATTGTAACTATAAGTATATTTCCGAACCGAATGTAGTCACGTGATGTCACGAGTGTTCCACGAATATCGTTGCGTTTTCGAAATATTCCACGAAAAATTTTAAACAGCCACTTTTTGATAATAAAATTTTACTATTAAATGATAATAAATCTTAAAAATAATTGTATAGTTAGGTTTTTATAGCAATAAAGATTACGAAAAAAATCTGCCCTTTTTGGAGTCTTACGCATAGTCCCTATTGCGTCCCTGTTCTCGTTCTAACGTGAGAACGAGATCGATCGCGCAATCCTTCGGTCATTAGTTACATACGAACTGTGATCGAAATAACCGAAATGATTGAAAATATTGAAATTCTAACGTGAGAACGAGATCGATCGCGCAATCCGTCGGTCATTTATATTATACAGATACATACGAACTGGGACCGAAATGACCGAATCTTTTTAACCCGATCACTATACGAATCGGTCACGATCGACCCGGGTCATGGAAAATGATTGACCGACACAGGTCTAGTACGGACACGTCCGCATTACTCTAAAACGCTCCTTAGGCTTAATACAGATTGGTCTGTGCGGAGCGATCCATACTGACGGTCCGCGTGACACTAAAACCAGCCGTAGATGCGCACGTGCAAGCTCTCGCGTAGTCCGCGTCCTGCTGGCACACTGACATATCCGCACCCCGTGCATACCGTCCGCTGACGTTTTCGGCTGACAAAAACATCCGGCGCGCCAGATTTCTGTCGGACGTCCGAACGCTCAAGGTTACGTCCGCGACTTATAACCAAAAAATTAAACCGCCGAAAAACTGATAAGCAAAAAATAATAAACCTTTTTGGTGACCGGGTTCAGTGTTTCAGAGGGTCACCATTTGGGTTATAAATGAAACAACACCAGGGATGGTTTAGCTGAATCAATACGGAAGCCGTATTGAGTACTGATCCCGTACTGAATAATTTATTTCAAAATTCGTGCTCTTTATTATATGAATTGGCTGGGGATCGTCGACCAATCAGAAGCGTTTAAAAAGTAAACAAATGCAGATGTTTTTACACGACACAAATTCTTGGAAATTAAATATTTCAACCATGGCTTGACAACAGGATTAACGTTTCTTCGAAATTTGGTCGAGTCCTCGTCCCGCACTGCCACCTCCGCAGGCGACGTTGAGTTGATACGCGCGTTCGCGCCGTTCGCGAGTTCGCGGTAGGGATGTCGATATTAGAAAAACATCGATGTTGACATCGATGTAAACATCGACTTCAAAGTATCGATGTACGATAAACATCGATAACAAAACATCGATGTTTAAAAACATCGATGTTTTTGGTAAGAAATAAAACTGTCTATTTTATTTATTATGCGTGTTTATTAATTTAAACTGCGCTTTACGGATTATAAGCGGGCGTTTAATTATTGGACTTGACTCCGACATTTCGGTTGGTTTTCAGCAGTATATTCACGAAAAAACTCAGATTACAAATGTCAATAAGAACATTACAATTACATCTACCCTCAACTTATTTAATTGCTATTTTAATTTATTTTGTTTACGGTTACAATTAACTCTATGGGGACCTAGTCGATTTTAAAGCCATCCTCATACCGTATATTTGTATGATGTGGAGAAAAAGACTGGCAGAGAATCTCCACTACACGGTCCCTAACCTAATACTTTATACAGGGTGACTTTGACAAATCCGACCAAATTCACACAGAAGAATCTTTAGTAAGAGTTATGAGAAACATGTATTTTAGTTTAGTATCGCAGAGTACAAAAATGTTGAGTAATCAGCATCACAAAGTCATTCAAAGAACTCGCAATTTACGTATTACGGCGCGAGAGTGTCAATAACTTCTCTATCGGTACAACAAAAAACTGGCAATAACTTATTAAGCAGCTGAGGACGGCGGTCATTGCACCGGGTGAGCGAATACGCACTACTCATTTACGCGGGAGCGACAGAGACAGGTAATAACAGGTTAATGCACGGAGTTTGCATCATATGACTATTCTGTACGATTGAATTAGTGATCATATTTTCCTTGGAATGAAATATTTTATTTTGAAAATTTTACATAAATTTTTTTTGCAACAATGGGTTCCTTAAATGATGTTTAGTGCGTGAAAAAAATTTGGACGGGTTTATCAAAGTCACCCTGTATAATGTCAAGAGAGGGATCAAAATATTAAGTGAAAGGAATAACTATTAAAATGAAAAGGAAAAAACTAAGATGTGTTCCGGCTCACGCAGAAGGCACTCACGATGTCTCTCGGTCTGGTACCTATTGTTCGCTAGGCTTGAGACTTAATAGTTTTGATTATGGGATTATGGGGCCCCAAACTTGAGGTACTTGCCAACCATCTTCTCTATTTAAATTTGGGTATTTTCTGATTTCAATAGCCTCGCGTAATCTTTTTAGTGTGAAAAGATTCTCTTTCGCGAGGATTTGCGGTTATGTAGTACGGCTTACTTTGATTACGTTAATCTAGTTAAAAATAGTTGTACTACCTAGGGACTCAATAGCTAGAAAGTACATCCACTGTTAGATGGCCCTAAAAGATATATGGACGTTTCGATAATTCGATATTTTGTTCTGATACAATCCATGTGTCGATGTTATCGAAACCAAAACATCGATGTGTCGATGTTATCGAAAACAAAACATCGATGTAAATACATCGATGTTTTCCAGCTAAACATCGATGTTTATTCAACATCGATGTATACATCGATATATCGATCATCCCTAGTTCGCGGTCATTCCCGGCTGAGACGTTGCGCAATGTGCATGTGGTCGCGTTGTCGATTAATATGTACGTTGTTATTATTATCGCCCGAAGTCTCTTCCGAGAAATGTAATGAAGTTGAGGGCGATGTTTCGTGGATAGTACATATGCGACGTGGCCGACGACTAAGTATGATGACTTTTCAGAGCTTCCCTGTTCCTTATTAATATGATATGGTGGCTACACCTTTTTTTATTAACCTTAATTAAGTTCTTAAACTAATGTAAGTATACCTAAACAATTTTGAGTCGGCGCCATACAAGCAAATTATAATTAATTACGTAAAGCAATAGGGTGGCGGTGCAGCGTGACACACTAGAGGTGTGTAGTTCCGGTTCGTAATAGTTCCAGGAACTATGTACGCCATTGGAAACATGTCTGTCCAATCCGCTGTGTCAAATTAATTGTCCTCCACAAACATGTCCGTGTCCTGTGTGATGAGAACGATTATGCGAACATGTACCGAACCGACCACAGAGCCGACCGACAACGACCGAATCCTCCCGAACCAAACAAATGTACCTGGAAACTACTGGAAAGTTCCGTCTTTTGTTAGTTAATAGTTATGCAATTTTAATGCTTATAGACGACAATTATTGGTTTATTAAATTTTTCTTTTTCTTTCGCATGACTTAACTCTCACTTGGTGTCCCATTTCGTTTAAAGCACATATTTATTTAAACGTAATTTCAGGTATCACTTCGCCTTTGTCTTTATTATATTGTATTTACTGGACGTAGTGATAACTTTAATTATATTGAATACTTACATTTTAATTGGTGTGTGCATTGCAATTTTGTAAGTACTTTAATATATTAAATAAGTATATATTTACTTAGGATAGATTACTATTAAGTTTACAGTTCACTAATTATTTAATTGATGTGAACATTGTAATTTTTTAAGTAGTTTAATATATTAATTAGGTATAAACTTACTGAGCATAGGTTACTACTAAGTTTGCAGTTTACTGATTATTTGATTGATGTGTAAGTTGTAATTTTGTAAGTAGTTTAGTATATTAATTAAGTATATACTTACTTATCATAGGTTACTGCTAAGTTTACAGTTTACTAATTATAAACTTTGAAGTAATGGCATCGCGATGAAAAACTAGCGTTCTTTGGAATCATTTTGTAGTAAATAGAGACTTTAAAAAAGGTAAATGTAATTGTTATTATTGTTCAGAAATGATTTCATTTACGTCAGGTAGTATTATGTAATATAAGTCGTCATTAAAAACGAAAATAGTTTTAAGAATGTTTAAATTGCCTACATGCATTTCAATTTTAAAATTTTATCCGTGCAGGGGCGGAGAAAGAATACTAACCTCTGTGGCCGGGGTCGGCCTGTCGTAAAAGGCGACAAAACAACCCACCCTAGCTACGTGGTAGGGCCTCAAGCCCGTCTGGATGGCGACCACCTTTGGTCTTAAGTATGCCGCTATAATAACCTTATGTTGTGTTCCGGCATTAGTGACCCAAGTTCCTGTACCCTTATGGGACAGCAGCGTGTTCACGATGCCACTGGCGTTGCAAACACCTATAGGCGACGGTAACGGCTAAATTCTAAGCGGGCTGCCAGCCTGTCTGCTGTCCTACGCAATAAAAAAAAATTACCGAGAAACTATAGGAAGTTAGAGACTTGTTTTATTATGACATGAGACATGGACAGAAATAAAATCTAGATAGTTCCGCGAACATATTTCCCGGACTTGGTTCCGATAGGGAAGAGAACAGTTCCATGTTCAATCCACTCGAGGACATGATTTGAATATGTCTATGACACACCCTTTCGCCGGAAAATGCCGAGCGTTTACGAATTTAATGAGCGAGACAGCAACCCGAACGACAGCGCCGATTCAAAATTACATAGGTATACTTACATTAGTTTATGAACTTAGAATAAGGTTAGTAAAAAAAGGTTTATTATTTTTTGCTTTTGAGTTTTTTCGGCGCTTTAATTTTTTTGTTAATTTTTTTTAGTTTTCGTTACTTATTTACTCCAACATTTCAGTTCAGTTATTGAAGTTTTTTTATGACAACCCTTATTTCAAATTCACATTCATAAATTCTCAGGCTCTTTCCGTATAATTTACTATTTGTTACCAGGCCATAAAATCGTAATAAAAATCTAATGCTGAACGCACACTTGTTCGAGCCGAACGAGACGAACGAAACGAATTTTAGAATTCTTTAAATGAAATCTCATGACACCTCGCACACTTGCCCGCGTCGAATCGTCCGAATCTGGAAGAACCCCAGAAATCCTACATGAATTCGGATGACGTCATCAGATTCGGCGCGGTTTATGCGGTCGACTCGAACGATGCGCTCGCATTCTATATTCTATCAGTACTATTTCTGCATTGCAGGCGTAAAGGAAATAGAAACGATTTCTTCGACGCGGTCGATTCTTCTGGTGCAGATATGTGTGCGAGGCCTTCTTGACTTCGATTTGTTCGATGCGTTCGGCTCGGACAAGTGTGCGTTCACCATAGTGGTAAGTCATTTATACTCTTTGAGTTCCATTCCTTGAAAATTGTTCAATGTTTCATCAGTTCATTCTCAATATTCTCATTCATTCTTGAATCTTGATTCTCTTGCTCATTACGGTAGCTTGCCGCCTGTAATTTTTTTTTATTAAGAATTTTCGCGCCTCATTCCTTTTTTATTAGAATAAATTAATTGAATTTTCATGTATTTATCGTTCCGTCATGGGTGCATATTTATCTGAACCTGTAACTGAGAAAGTATCCAGCGATGAAGTTAACGACAAGCTCGAATGCGGCGCAAGCTCCATGCAGGGATGGCGTGCCAATCAAGAGGTAATGGTATTGTTGCATTCTTATTTTCATTTAATTCAGTTTTTAGAGCAAAAGTTGCTATGTTAACCACACTAAGATTGTATAATAAATCTAACCTTGTTTCTGTAACATCATAGTTGCAATACGGTAATTTTATGGCTAACAATGCTCACTATAACTACATGTTTAGGTGGACTATGTACATAGTACAGCTTACAGCATTAGTGTTTATTTGCATACAGTTAGTTGCATTTAACTAAATTTTAAAAAGTTAAGTTATTTCCATCGTTGCTTACAGTTTGAAATTGTGGAACCTATAGCATGCTTTTAAATTACACGATATTAATAACCTATCTCTCAGTTACAATAGATTGTTAAACGTGAATAATTAAGAAGATGATTACTAATTATATGGTTATAATTTGAAGGATTTATCTCTTAAAATTAGTGAGCATTGCTAAAATATATACTAATGTAAATATTAAAAAATAACTACATACGGTGTGTGAAAAACATTAGATGTCACATCATAAAGAAGTTTACCTGAACACTATCATCAAAATTTTTCCTTTTTACCTAAGTATTCAATTCTATTTGCATTTGTAACGATAACTGTAAGCCTGTTAATATCTTATAAAAACATAGTTTAGTTTACCAATATCTTATTGACTAAATTTGTAATTATTAAACTTTTCTACATCTGCATCTATTCAGTTACATTGCAGTTAATATTTAATTTTTTTTCTGAGGAACAGCAGATAGGCCGATGATCCACTTAACAGTAAGTGCTAAGGGCACAGTGAACAGCTGCTGTCGCATAGGGTTACCCATTTTCACAATATACTTAACTAATTTATTACAGTATATATATATATATATATATATATATATATATATATATATATATATATATATATATATATATATATATATATATATATATATATATATATATATATATATATATATATATATATATATATATATATATATATATATATATATATATATATATATATATATATATATATATATATATATATATATATTATTGCGTAGGACAGCAGACAGGCTGACAGCCTGTTTAGAATGTAGCAGTTACCGTCGCCTATGTTTGCAACGCCAGTGGCATAGCGAACATGCTGCTGTCCCATAAGGGTACAGGAACTTGGGTCACTAATGCCGGAACACAACACAAGGTTATTATGGCGGCATACTTAAGACTAAAGGTGGTCGCCATCCAGACGGGCTTGAGGCCCTACCACGTAACTAGGGTGGGTTGTTTTGTCACCTTTTACGACAGGCCAACCCTGGCCACAGATGTTAGTATTCTTTCTCCGCCCCTGCACTGATAAATCGTAATAATATATATACATTATTTTTTAACATAAAACAATTCAGTTGTGCCTGTAAGGGTTGAAGACTTAATGTAATAATATATTGTGAGAAAATAAACTTAGGAAAATGTTTGTCCCCACAAATAATAATAAAATTTGATAAGTTTGAAGATTCAGATGCTAAGATAATAACATAATAATTTGTTTTCTTTTTGCTCATGTTTCATGATTACTGCAAGTTTTAACTAAGGAACTCAAGGTTCCCTCCATTATATATTTTTTTGTGTTTTAGGATGCTCACAATACAATCTTGGACTTTGATGTCAACACATCACTCTTTGCAGTATATGATGGACATGGCGGAGCTGAAGTGGCCACATATTGTTCACAAAAGCTACCAAATTATATAAAAGAGTCTGAAGCATATAAAAATGGAGACTTTACAAAAGCTTTAGAAGATGCATTTTTGGGCTTTGATGCTACAATTGCCACAAAGGAAGTTATGGATGTTTTAAAAGAGTTAGCAGGTAAGCTATGTGCATTTTTTTCTTTACATTCCATTATTTTATATGTCTGAATATAATACATTTAAGAAGAGTCTAAAAAGTCTTAAAAAACGTTCATAAATCTTAATTACTAAGGTAACATAATTAGTAAGGTCCTATCTGTATCCAGTATCATATCACCAATCACATTAGCTTGTATGGTACTGTACATATATGTGTGAATTATTTCATCATGACAGGTTTGTCACTATAGCAAATGATTATTACACTCTTTTTAACTACATAATGAAAACCAGTGAAATATACCAGGGTATTTTATGCATCTGGTGACATTGATTACGATGTTAAGGTACGCATTGCTGCCGAATGGGCCAAATCGCGTGAGGTGATTGGTGTCATCTGTGACCCTAAAATACCGGTTAAATTGAAGGGACAGGTCTGTAAGACCATCATTAAGCCTGTCCTTTTATATGGATGTGAAGCATAGCTGGTGCTGCGACAAGTAGGCACTGTGAGTCACGGAAATAAATATGCTGCAGTGGATGTGTGGAGTAACGCCGAAGGGCCGCGTTAGGAACCCTCGTATTTGCGGCAGCCTTCATGTCTGTGACATTGCGGATAAATTGCAGGAGTGTTGCCTTTGCTGGTATGGCCACGTTTTATGGCAACCGGATGATTAAGTGGGAAACAAATATGTGGCCATGCCGCCTCAACCGGGCACCAGCAGGAGGGGTAGACCCAAAAAGTGCTGGCTTGACGTCGTAAAGGGTGACATGCGTGCTAATGGGCTCACTACCAGGGATGCTGAAGACCGTGCGGAGTGGAGTAGAAAAAGTCGGAATGCAGACCCCAGGCACGAAACGGAAGTTTGGGGTTGCAACCGGGATGAACGCTGAGATGATGATTTTCTAGATCTTAGCAAATACGATTTTTTTTATATTAAGATAATAAACAAGCAGTATAGATTAGATAATAGCAATGCTTTTATGTATAATATATTTTATGAATTTTTCATTTTCTATTAGGTGAAATAAATCCTCCAGGCGCTAGTGATAATGAGGAAGAATCTGAAGATGAAAATGTCAGCAATTTGTATCAAGAAGCAAGATTACCTTTACAGGTAGGTTTGTATTTATTTATTTATATCTAATGAAATATATTACATACACATTTTTCTGAGAATGGTTGTTCCCAGAACACCCAGATGAGTAAATGAACATTTGTTTTCTATTTTCACCCTGTCAAGTCTCAAACCAAAAATCTTGCAGTTATAATGTCTCTTAAAATAATGTTTCAACCGATTAATCTAAGATATAGTCACAAAAGTGATTGCTACAATCCGTTATCTTTATTGATTTCCTTTTTCTTGGATTATAAAGAAATCCATTGGAACTTATATAAAAATATATGTAAAAACACCAAGAAACTTAAAGCTTTCCTTTGAAAATTTATTAATACCTAATAGGCTATTGATTTTTAATATTGAGATTTTCACTGTACACAGGAAGTTTTAGCCAAATATGAGAACAAATTAAGTTCACTGCACAGAGCCAGACTAGGTGATGCCAGCACACCTCTGTCCCCTTGCCTAAGGGCAAAGAAAAATGAAGAACCAGGAGGTTCCAGTAAGTATAATGCAGTGTACTAAAATGTACTTTTAATTCTATTAATATATAATAAAATTAAAAGGATATTTTAGTACACTAACAATATAGTATATAAAATAATAATATAGTTACATTGCCTTTCAACCATGTATACCATAAATAAGCAGACATTGTGGTCATAAGTCCCTTTCTCAATATTTAAAAACATCTCAAATCATCAATTTCCTATGATCATAATTTTCCAAAGTCTACAATAACAAAAGTAGAATTTATATATATATATATATATATATATATATATATATATATATATATATATATATATATATATGTATTTTATTACCTTTTATTTATTTAGGCGCAGGGGCATCCAGTTCAAGCTCCGGCATCACATTTGCAGCTGGCTCAAGCAATGAACAACCCACCGAGGAAGCGTCCTCTAGCAAAAATGGTTTGCCAAATGAAGTGGACAAAGTAGAAGAAGACACTGGAGGGGTTTCTTCTACGAACTCTAATGAAGAGGACAAGGATGTCAATGGAGAGGTGACACATTTTCTTTAATTTTTAATTTAGTCATTAAAAGACTCATTCTTTTTTACCCCCCTTTTAATAGCGTAACCTGTATGTATGTAAGGGAATTTTCGGATTCGATTTTTAACCACTTTGCACAATCAAAAAATTCAAAATTAAGCACACTTGCTAAGACCTGATGACAATACACAAATTTAATAATTTTGTCCCATAGTCCTTATCAGGATTAACACTTTCTTTTCCTTCTGCTGGAAGATGGCGTTAAATTAATAAAATCATTTACCGATTGGGAATGAACTAAATTATAGTTTTAAAAAACACGCTTTTATAATTAATCAAACCAAAAAGTTAAAAATAATTCTAAACATAAGAATAAAATTACTGATGAGAAAATTAATGTCACTTCTAAAAGCGTGGGGTGTTGTATGATATTTTTAAACTAACTATGCATTTCGTAATGAAACTAGTAAAAAAATTTATAATGATTGCTATCGAACACCCCACGCTGTTTAGAACAGTGATATTAATTTTCTGATCAGCAATTTTATTCTTACGTTAATAATTATTTTATAATTTTTAGTTTGATTAACTATAAAAGTGTGCTTTTTTTTAGTTTTTATTAAACTAATTTTAAATTGACGCAATTTTGTATATATCTTTCCTGTCACAGCCTGAGTTTATGGCATGGTATATAACGATACTAGCTTGGCTTTATTATGTGAGATCTATCTATTAGCAAAATTAGTATTAGACTATGTGTGTATTCAAATAAAGTATTAGAATACTTGAACACTTACACCAAAATCAAAAAAGAATGTCTAAATGTCTTAATTATATTTCTTAAATCTTAATTAGTCTTAAGATATTAAATTCACTTTTGGAGCCATATCATACTTGTCCTTCAGATGTCATATCAGATGCATTAAGTCTCAGGTGCGGGTATGTAGACTTACACGCCAAATACTCGATTTTCAATATCTAGTTCTTTCATAAGCTAAAACTGAAATCTAATATGAAGATTGATTTAAGATACAATCTCTTAAATATTTCTTATTTTGCATTTTCATGCTAGGTATCAACAAGTGAACCCAACAAAATGGAAGTCAGTGATATAGAAGTCAACAAATCAAGTTCAACGGCACCAGACAGTTCAGAGGACAATCACAATGAACCGGAACAAAGTGGTGATGTGAAACCTGTTACTTCGGGCAATGAGACTGAATTGAGTAATGGAGAGGTGACAGACTCAAAACAAATTGACGGTGAAGAAAATAATATTACATCTTCCAATGGATCACAAACACCAGATGATAAAGGCAAGAAAAAAGGTGCTTGGCATAATTTATTATCATTAGTTTCAATACAGCCAACACAGTAATTACATCATATTGCTGCCACCCAGTAATGAGTTGATTTTTAATAATAGGCTATGATAGATGATGTCACATAATATTTAACTAAAAATGTATATTTTGAGCTATATACTGTGTTATTACAATATTATTAAGTTATTGTATATTATTTTTTCAGGAAAATTGTCACCAGTATCAAGTTCAGAGAAAGTAGTCCCTGAGAGGCCTAGGAAGTCTGAACTACATCGTGCTGCAGCTGCTGCCTTCGAATCTCTCCTAAGACGGGCCTCTGAGGAAGATTTTGATGACAGTGATTCCAATGACGAGACCTTTGAAGGTGGTGAAGTTAATTCATCTGATGAAGAAAATGTTAATGGGGTTGAAGAATCTTCTAATGATGGTGAATTTTAACTTAAGTTTATAAGAAATACTTTATTCAATTTTTTGTTCAAATATTTACGCATCTAGTGTGAATTTGGTGATAAGAGATATAGTGAAAAATAATCTGCCAAAACTCAAAAATTACTGGAACTGATTTTAGATATTTAGCCATGAATAGAAATCTCTATTTAATAATAAGTTGCATATGTCATGTTTTCTACCCAAAAGAAACTAAGTTGGGTTTATAGTAGTTGTAAGGATCAAATTGTCCTTTTTAATATATTACACAATTTCTAAGTTTAGATAATTAATTTATTAAAGTTTTGTATCTCTATAATCAGCTGAGGAGGAAGAAGAAGAGGAATATGAAGAAGAATCGAGCGATGAGGAGGGTGGAGAGGATCTATCTATGACAGAGGAACCTGGAAATGATAGTGGTTGCACAGCTGTCGTAGCTCTACTTAGAGGTATTTACAGATATATAACATTTGTTATTAAAATAACATAACTTGTATTGTATTTAATTACAATCTATTTAAAAATAAGACACTTCTACTGTGGATTTGTGTTTGTAAGCTTTTAACTAGATTTCCAGAATGGCTTAATCATCATCTAAGCGTAGTATCCCGATTGCAACCTAAACTTAAGTTTCGGTGCCCGGGGTCCGCTTAATATGAAACTCTTTTTATTTCAGGTAATGAATTATATGTAGCAAATGCTGGCGATTCACGATGCATAATATGCCGAGAAGGCAAAGCCATAGACATGTCAATAGATCACAAACCAGAAGATGCTCCAGAATTGGAACGAATTACAAAAGCTGGAGGAAAAGTATCAAATGATGGCAGGATTAACGGTGGACTAAACTTATCCAGGGCAATTGGAGACCATTCGTACAAACAGAACAAAGAACTTGGTCCAAAGGAGCAAATGATCACAGCACTTCCTGATGTGAAAACTTTGACAATTGACCCACAGAAGGATCAGTTTATGGTACTCGCCTGTGATGGAATATGGAATTTCATGTCTAGTCAAGATGTTTGTGACTTTATTCTGCCCAAATTGGCTGAAGGAAGGGAGAAGCTATCTCAGATTTGTGAAGAGGTGGGTTTAATAAATCTAAATAATAACTTTTTTCCAGCCACAAGTATCTGCTTGCTGTAAAATGTGTTCATACAACTGAAGGGAATTAATTACCTGTGGTTTGTTAGCAATGTCAAGGACATAAGAGCTGTTGCAGATGCAGAGATTCCTTGCACATTATATCTCGGTGATACACAATTTCCAAGTGTCCCTTCAGTACTGGTCACCTAAGACTAGCCAGAGAGACTAAAAGGGTTAAAGCCCTTAGCTTTACAGACCTTTCAATTATAGTATCTTTGGAATCATGTACTGGTGTAGGATCTGTGGTTACTGGCCAATTACTCAGGCCACATTCTTGGGCACATTAAACTGAGTTTGAGAATATTGTTGCCGATTAATTACCTTTCTATAACTGAGTGAATAATAGGCAATTTTTTTTCTTTTTAGATGTTTGATCATTGCCTTGCACCAAGCACGATTGGCGATGGAACTGGCTGTGATAATATGACAGCAATCATAGTGCGGTTTAAAGATGGGCTAATAGCTGAAGTGAGTCACACTAGTGAAGGATCAAAAAAGCGTCCTGCGGAAGACAGTGTTGAACAGGACTCCAAGAGGCAGAAGGTAGATGATCCCCTGTCAAGTTCAGTAGTGACTTCGAGTGTTTAAAACTATTGTGTTTTAAAAACTGGTGAAACATAATTTTATAGATCATTAATTATGTATTAAGGGTAGAATTTTGATATAATAATATTGATATCCACTTACTTAGATATGATTTTTTTAAACTAAGTAATATTTGAGAATGGTAATGTGAAATGTATATTTCAAACCAATACTTCAAAACTTTAGTGTCCAAATCCATGCTTTATATCTGAACCTTTTAGCTTGAAAGTCTTCAAACTTCTGTATTTACCAGAGTGAACAGATTTAGTAATAATTACCAGAGAGCAATTTAAAGCCACTTACCCCTCATACTCTATTAAAGTCTACTGTGAGTTGGACTAACACATGAAAATGCTCCGATCCAATGTACAAGTTAAAAAAACATTGTACTTAGATGCCACGTTAAACATTCACTATTTTGGTTTTTCTTATTTGTTATAGTACTCAGGAATACTATGAAAATTTAATTCTTAACATATTAAGGTCATGATCGATAAAGAATATTTATACAGTCTGCTGACATGTAGAGCAATGAACGGCTAGATAACATGGTCTCTGATAGGCATCCTAAGGTAGCTGAAACCTTAGGAATATTAAAAATCTATCCTTAGTAAAACAATTTAACTTTGATAGGACTTAAGCGAAATAGCCAAGTTTGGTAATATTTTTTATCAGTTGTTTATATTTTATTATCTCCCTCATTATATTCATGTTATGTAGAAATAGTTTGAGACTAGATTTATATTTCATGGTAATTTATTTACTTCAGTTCTCATGTGCTATGTTCCTTTATATGATTGTCAAATGAAACCATTGATGCTTAAGCAACAGTACTTCTATTATTACTATGGAACTTCTCCCATGGTCATAGAATAAGAATAAAGCTTGTCATACTATTGAAAATATTTACTAATTGTATGACATTAAGAAAGCATGGAATTAATGTGATTTCCAATTTTGAATAGAGTTTTTCTTTTAAATTTATAGCAAGGCTGCAAAACCCAGGCTCATGCCAAAGCACACAACATACTCAATATTTATCATAGATATGAAACAAACCCTCCTAGTTAATAATGATGTAACACCCAATAATTTTACATATAGGTGCATAACACCAAGAACAGTTATGTAGATAGGATTCTTATTTAATTGCAATGTGTTTCCAATATATGAGGCACTATAATGATTCAATTCAGTAGGTGGTTTAATAATAATTGATTCACAACTGATGTTTTGATAATGCTTTCCTGTTGGAAATTGTGTTATATTGTAGAAGTGTCTTAACAGGTGAGGCTTTTCTGTAATATGGCTACAATGCCAGACTATAATATTGGTTTGTCTATAAGACTCATGGTATGACTGATAATACACACATCGATGAGCTGTCTATAAAGCTACGATATTGCTAGGATTGTTTGTTGGTTCAGCTGTTTCGTACTATTGTGGTGTAGTCTACACTTTTCTAGTTAACTTAAAGTGAATGGGACATGAAATGATTCTTTAATACCCTAATAAGATGCTAGATTTTGTTTATTCATTGTAGTGGGCCATATAGTTGTAGAAAATATTTTCAAGATACAACTTGTTGCCAGGCAGTAATTAACAATATAGCAACTACATTGCAGTAAGTCTCGTCTGTTTAGCCTTTATAGAAAGCGAAAACTCTTAGATTTAGTATACTGTTAAGAATAATGTGAATATTTGAACAAGCTATATACGAATTGAGTTAAAAGTTTGCAGTTTTGATAACTTCAAGAATTTTGTATATGTCGAAACTATTCTTGCTTTAATACTTTAAACACTACAGCTTCTGTTTTAACCAATATTTTTATATTGTGAATGACCGATTCATAACTTTCATTAACAAAAACTATGAAATACATAAATAAAATGCACAGTTAAAGCAGGCGACATTTAGAGAATTTTATTTAAGGACTAGAAAAACTTATAATACTAGATCTTATTCGATGGCCTAGATTTTTTATCTTAATTTACTAGTGATGGATAGAGTGTCGACTGTGTAGAACACGTGTGTACGGTATACACGTGAATTGGAATGTTAGATAAGTCATTTTATACAGATAAACTACCCGCAAATTTTGTGATAGTACTATTTGTGACACTAAATATATTTTTATCCCTGCAGGGGCAGAGAAAGAATACTGACCTCTCAGGGCGGTGTCGGCCTATCGTAAAAGGTGACAAAACAACCCACCATAGCTACGTAGCTTCGGGCCCTACCAGGTAGGGCCCGAAGTCCGTCTGGGTGGCGATCACCATTGGTCTTAAGTATGCCGCCATAATAACTTTGTGTTGTGTTCCGGCATTAGTGACCCAAGTTCCTGTGCCCTTATGGGACAGCAGCGTGTTCACGATGCCACTGGCGTTGCAAACACCCATAGGCGATGGCAACTGTTAAATTCTAAGCAGGTTGTCAGCCTGTCTGCTGGCGGCTCAGGAATAAGTAGCTGATTGTCGTAATATGTATATTGTCATTATTAGTTACATATGTATGATAAACAAGAAAAAGAGTTATCAGTGTATATTTTGTACGTACATACTTCGCGTGTATCTTACGTAAGTCGCACTTCACTTGACGCATCCCTAGCCACTAATATATTGCGTCATGTAGAATATTATAGGTGTTATAAAGGTTGCTAAGACATTAGAATTTGCATTAATTACTAAGACTTACTATAAGGTGTATTGTTATGACGAAGTTGGTTTGGTGTGTTAAGGGCAAGGAATTAGGTGAAAATTTGACGTTTAGTAAAAAATTTAGGAAATAGAATTATGTTCACACTTTTTGATTCTGTATGTTTTGCAACTTCTCAACATTAATAATATCCAAATGACAATTAAGTGAAATGTTGGGAAGACTCACGTCTTATTGGATAGGTCGTGTACTTATCATTATTAAAAAATAAAATTAGACTAATTTTAATCCCAGTTGTTTTATAGTATTATTACACTCCTATGATTTGTATGAAAGAAATGCTGGAATCATGTATAATTTTGTATGAGTGATACAACTCATAGTAAGTATAGTTTGAGGGAGAAGGAATGCTAAATTATGTAAAATCAGGACTGATTTGTTGAAGATAGATACTAGTTTGTAAGTTACGATGTACTTCTTGTAATAAATACGATGACGACGACGACTTAAAATAAAATACGATGTAATTCTTGTGGTTAATAATGTATCCTGTTTTTTTAAATGAAAAATGCCTTATTTCCCACTACGATTAATTATTGTAAAAAAAAGCAGGTTTCCATATATATATATATATATATATATATATATATATATATATATATATATATATATATATACATATATATGTATGTATATACTTTTTCAAGATCTTACTAGATTTTACAATGATCTTGGTTGGTTGGTTGGTTTTTAGTATATGACTTCAATGCTATTGGGACTGAATTTGCCAAGGTGGCAGTAAGAGTGATTATCAATGATCTTTATTAAGCACAGAAATAGCTATAACTTTTATCATTTCGTTCAATAGTTGCAATTATAACGCATTTTCTTAATTTACCCATAGTAAATTGTCAATAATGGTTCGATTATATTTCAGGGTGCTTAATAAATCAATTTAAAAAAATTCATTAATGCATCAAAAATAGTTTTTTTAAATCATCTTACAGAGTCCTGTCAATTTTTTTTAACAGTAATAATCATTCGGCGTTTGTTTATTCCACCTTTTAATTTTGAAATAAAAATGTATGGGTTACAAACATTTATTTAAACATTAATGTGTAGCAAATAAGTAGTTATATTTTTGTAATCATTAAAGGCGAAAATAAATTATTCCATTATGTTATTGCTGTACTATATAACAATTGTGTGGACGTAATAGAATGGATGTAGTATATGTAAAAATGTTTATGCATTTATATGCTCTAACATAACCCATATAACGGATTCTCCATTTGTTCCCATACTGTGTGTGACAATTAAAAAATACATTTTTACAGACTGCATAGTGGTTTGATTTATATATTCTGCTTTATCGTATTTGCGTCAAGTATTCGATGGTCTCGTTCTGTGTAGCTTCAAGTATTTGTAAAGCGTCGTATTCGCTATCAAGTTGGTCCAGTATTAACGTTTTTTCGTTAATTTCTGCCTGTAAAAATAAATGCAATATTCTCAGTTGTATTCAAATTTTTTTAATGCTAAAGATGACAGACAACCCTAACGGCCCACCCATTATGCTCACCGTCGCCTAAGGACGTTTTCAACATTAAAGACATTGTAACTGTCGGCGTCAGATAATTTATAATGCCTTTTTTGAATAACGCATGTCGATGGAAATACAGATCTCATTGAAATTGAACATAAAATCGATATGGTTAATCAGGTTAACTCACTCTCTTCCTTAGACATACATGGAATATTACATGGTGCAAATAAATAAATCGCATAGTTTGAGTACCTGTAACTTAGATTGTTCAGACTCCCGTTCTTTGGCAATGGACTTCAACTGATTCATAGCTCCGATTGCAGCCATTTTTTGTTTTTCTACATTTTCTCCTAGGTCTTTCAGAATATCCAGCAAGGAGCCAATCATTTTACTGAAGTCCTGGACTTCTGTAGGGGAAAAAAGCTTCTATAGACTAAAAGCTTCAGAATAGTCTGTAATTTTCGGTAGTACCGCTAGATTTTTCGTTAAAATACTACTTTTATATGGAATTCCCTATTAATACATACATTATCGAAAAAAATCCTTTTGGGATTGACTGTTGTAAGTTTTAAAAAACAATTATTTTTGCTGGTACCAAAAAAGTAAAAAAGGGGAGGGACCATTCTATTTATTCTCGAAGTTAACGTTCAAACGGCATTCACATCTATCACCATCCTGAAATGAAGTGACAGCCCCGAAGTGCTTTGAATGCAACTGGGATTAACACTTGGACAATTATGGACTAGTCACTAAACTTTTTTCTTTATTAGTTCTTGGTTTATGTTGAATATAACCGCCGTCCAATTAACACTTACTCGTGTCATAATCTTTGCAGGTATCTTTCAGGTCTTCAGTTTGCTTGAGGATGTTAGGTTCTATAACTCTAACCTTATTAATATCATCATAGTACAAATGAACCTTTTTAAGCTCTTCAGCCATGCTCTTTTTATGATATGTTTTGGGGTGATCATTGTTGCTTGGCAACCGTGTAATAGGATAATATATGTACTATTTGTAAGTAATGAACTTGTAAGTACTTGTTGAGCTGGATTGGTTTGTGGATACTTTTTGGAATCATTGGAATTTGAAGAAAATAATTATTTGCATACATTGTCAGCAGGGGATGCAAATGATTCCTCGCAAGGTCTCAAATTTCGTCAAGTAATGAGGTGTCAAATTACAACAAAGTTGGGAATGCAACTTAACTTTAATTTTTGCTTATATTTAATTTTCCTTGACAACAACCTTGTTTGTATTTATCAGGAGAAAATGAGTATGATAAGTAATGAAAGGACATTTTCCATAAATTTAATGTCAATTCTAATTTAAAATATAATTTTAATTAAACCAAATTCATATAAAAAAGCTAAAAGACGTTGATATTTGACATTACACAGTCACAGACAGATATTACAAATCATAGTGTTGAAGAGTCAACCAAAATTGAACTATAAGTGGAATAAAATAAAATGCGAGAATAAATGTTGTGGAAATATTTTGATAGCAAGATATTTTATTTTATAGTTTATAGGTATTTATAGTTTCATGTAATCTTTATCAGAGAGAATATAGTTCTTCAGTTAAAGTGCATTGATTTTATTGTTTTGTATACACCAAAAGATGATTACTATATTTAAAAAATAAACAAGTCTTTGTAATTTTATTTATTTTGGATATCTTTTGAACATGGAAGTTCTTACCCAAAATGAGAGAATTATCTGGTCTTGTTGGGAGGAGAAATCGCCCAGGGATGTGGTTCGCGAAGCAGCAGCAAAGGGGAGCCACATAGCTCTTGCAATCACATATCTCATGGAGAAGAACGGATGGAGCGAATCCACAGCTAGGGACTGGTTTATGGCTGAGGTATTGTTTTCTATTTCTATTCTTCTATTTCTAAGAAAGTGTTGAGACTCTTAAGTGCCTCTTTGCAAGTATTTAATATACATAAAACGCCTACAAAATATATCCATGTAATATGTCTTATAAGAAGATATATTACATGGACATTATAAAAATGTAATGGCCAAAATTCCTTTATTCATAAATATATTGAATAAATTAATTTCCATTTATTAAATATCACTACTATTATATATACTAGAAATAGATTACAAAAGAAATATGTCATATTTTCAAAGTACTTTTTCCAAATAAATAGTTCTTTAAAACTCTGAAGTCAAAATCTCAAACAATTGCTTTAAAACTCAGGGTATAATTTCTTACTTTTATTTCCTTCGCAAGGGTGTAATATAATTGTTTTGTATTTAAGGTTAAAGCCTGGACAGTCCAGCTACTCATGCGAAAACAAATTCACAAAGTACTTCACATTTTGAGTAAAGTAAAAATAAACCCGGAAGAGCATTTAATGACCCTAGCAGAAGCTTCGCCCCAGATTGAGTACAGAGATTTCATTGTTGAGCATCTGGAAAAGTTGATGAAAAGCATGAACCCTGACAATATTCCAATATGGAAAGATTTCTATAGACATTGGAATCTTTTGAGGTATTTAGAGAAATCTTTTGAATCTGATGGAACATTTAAACAGAATAAAGTTTTTGGTAATGGCAAAGATAGGATTGTTGTCAATGAAAGTGAAATTAAAGCTCTAACAATAGAGAATATTAAAAAATATCCAGAACAATGGAAGAGTAAAATTTCAATTTCTCTGTTTTTTATATCTTTTGGTAAGTATTATTTTTTCAAGCATTTTATCTCTATTGTATATAAAACTTTATATAGGTACTTACACTGCTGAATATTTTCTAACAAAAAGAGAATATAGTTGGAATATGACTAAACTTTTATGTTGTAGTGGCCATCTACTTTCCTCTCTGTCTCTCTCACTAGCCAAGCTTAAAAGAAAAAACCGAATGGTGTCCACTTTGCTGCTAGTTACCTAGTGGTAGGAGTAATCTATATTTATTATTATAATTGACTTTAGTAGGAAAGACGGGGTTAGATCTGCCTCATTATTTTTGCAGGCAAAGACAATATGCATGACTTTTGGTTAGTGTACATTCATTTTTGAAATATTATTCTATTTGGTAAAAGGCTATCTGCATTAATTTGGATCACTTTTTATTATGAAGCTTACTAAACTCCGGATGCAGAGCAGGTCATTGCTTTGTGCGAGCAAAGCGGCATTATATTTACGCGGGAGTGGCAGAGACAGATAATAACAGGTCAATGGACGAAATTCTTCCTGCTCGGCGTCCGGAGTATAGCAAGGTTAACATGAACTTACTACTAGTGTAGTGAGATCAAGACTTACGTTTAACCACTCTTAGCCTTCAAATTTGCTTGTAGGGTTTACTAAAACAATTGCATTGTAATTTAATGTGAATGTAATGCAAGTTTTTCACATTGTTTTTTTATTATTGCTGAGAAACAGAAGACAGGCTGGTGACCCACTTAACAGTAAGCAGTTACTGTCGCCTATGGATGTTTGTGACACTAGGGGCACAGTGAACAAGCTACTGTCCCATACTATCCCACAACAACATAACACAAGGTTATTATGGCTGCACTTTAGAGCAAGGGTGGTTGTCATCCAAACAGGCTTGGGGCCCTACCATGTAGCTAGGGTAGGTTGTTTTGTTGGCTTTTATGACAGGCCAACCCTGGCCGCAGGGGTTAGTATTCGGACTCCATCCCCGCATGGAGAAAAATAATAGGTACTAAATAATAATAGGTACTAAAGTAAATACTACTGTACTAGTAATAATACAGGAGTTATGCAAAGTCCATTTTCCTGCTTAGTTACAAAAATGAAGCAGCAAAAACTAACATAAAAAAGACAAGAAAGTCAGAAGATTTTTTTTTATTGCTGTAGGACAGCAGATAGGCTTATGGCTCACTTAGTAGTTAGCAGTTTCGCCTATGGTGACTGCAACACCAGTGGCATCATGAACTCGCTGTTGTCCCATAAGTGTACACGAACTTGGGTCACTAGTGCCGGAACACAGCACAAAGTTATGGCGGCATACTAAGACCAAAGTTGGTTGACATCCAGACGGGTTTGAGGCCCTACCACATAGGTAGGGATGTTTTGTCGCCTTTAACGACAGGCCGACCCCGGCCGCAGTTAGTATTCTTACTCCACCCCTGCAAGGAGAAGATGCAGTATGTTTGTTGTGTTACACTATACCAAGAGGAAACTGTGACAAAATTACATAGAAAATATGTGCATTTCATATTGGAGTAACATTGTTTTATTGTATTGTGTTATTTGACACATATTTCAAATAATATAAATACAATAAGTATATATAAACACTTGTGTTTATATTGTCCATATACTGTTATGATATCACTGTTAAAACAATAAATCAATAAATGCTGATAATTACATATAGTAACCAAAAGTAGATTAACTACATTAATATAATATTATAATTTATCTATTATTGTTATGCAACATTGATAGTTAAACAGTAAAATAGGCAGTGGCTGATTTTTTGCTAAAACGTGACAATAAGCTTAGTGGGATTTTTTTATTGCTGTAGGACGGTAGACAGGCTGACGGCCCGCTTAGAATTTAGCGGTTACCGTTGCCTATAGGTGTTTGCAACGCCAGTAGTACCGCGAACACGCTGCTGTCCCATAAGGGTACAGGAACTTGGGTCACTAATGCCGGAACACAACACAAGGTTATTATGGCGGCATACTTAAGACCAAAGGTGGTCGCCATACAGACGGGCTTGAGGCCCTACCACGTAGCTAGGGTGGGTTGTTTTGTCGCCTTTTACGACAGGCCGACCCCGGCCACAGAGGTTAGTATTCTTTCTCCGCCCCTGCACGGATAAACGGGCTTAGGTTGTTGTCACATAGTCAATATCCTTTAAAGAAAATCTCGCGCTTTTTCGAGCTATATTCAAATATAGAGTATTTAGCGTTTAATTTTAACTTTTAACTAAAGGTATGCCTGCAATTTTGGTATCAATCGGCAAGCACTGTATTAATAAAGAAAATTACGAGCCAAATTATTTTTTTTAACCTTTATGTCTGCAAAAAATTACTACTTACGATTACCGCATAAAAGCTAGATTGGGGGGCTGGGGAATTCTACTCTACGGATGGTAACAAGAGGGAGAGAGAGGGGTAAAAATTGATAAAAATAGGTCACGTAGTATAGGTATGTTCCCTAACTATATTTATAATATTTATGAAGTAATGAAGTAAACATGCCAAAATCTTCATTACAACAATAAATGGTATGGTTTGAGTTAATTTCATTTATAAGACTCATATCCCAAATATGATATACAACATTATTAATTAGTATATATACTACGATGTTTGAGCAATCACTTTTTAAGTATATGATTTAAGTATATATAATGGATTAGGATATTTTTTATATATATTAATCGATTTGTGATCCTGTTTTGTTAGATTATTATATAGTATACCTTTCTCTTTTGCAGAATTCACCCTCTTAGAATTCTCAACACCATTCGAAATGTGGAATTACTTAATTGAACATAACAAGGCTATGATTCTTGTTCGATGGGTAAACGTACATACTTCTGAAGTAGTTCGCGATATGAATGCTCGCTATAATTTTTTTAATAATGAGGGTTTCGTGAAAAAGCTTCTCAATGTTGATACAACTGGTTTTGACGCAAATGTTTTAGATAATTTGGATGAAATATTCCGCAAATGGCCCATATCTAATGAAATGATTGAGTATGTTGGTAAAGCTAATTGTTTTGCATACACGAAAATGTGTATATTTGATACACTATGTTCCTATGGTATTGTGAATGAAAATGAACGTAATGATCTTTATTCAATAATCGCAAGATTAGCGCGTACTCAGAATCTTAAACTCGTTGATGATATATTCTCCGAATCTTGCTCGACTTTAACTAAAGAACATTTTTATGTTCAGTTAGCGAAATATTGCGTGAAGAATAAGCTTTACAAAGTTTTAACAATGTGCGTAGAGGGACATATTTTGGATACAGATTTATCAGAAGTAGAGAAAGATGCTAAAGACTGCATTGAACTGTGGCTACTATTCAAGAGTATAGAACAAACTTCCGATAGACAGAGTCATGTATTGCCAGTGTACAGAACATGTGAACAGATCGCAAAGGATCGTATTGATGAGTATATTTCTTCAAATCCCCATTTAGTACTTGGTATGATTCTTTTAGAAGATGCTACTAAATTGTTTGATATATTCTCGAAAGAGGAGTTCCTGCAATTCACTGATTTCAAGCTACCAAATAAGAAATATAAAGATAAGCTCCCGCATTTATTTAACGTTTACACAAAGCATTCAAATCCAAATCAAACATATGAAATCAAAGATGTAAATGTTTACCAACTACTATCTGGTTATAGAGGTCTAGATGTTTCTAAGATATTTGAGTTTCAGCTGGTCAATCAGAATACTAATAATATCCTGGCAGACAAACCAGATCGCCGTAGTTTAGGAAGTCTTCTGTCCAACGATATTGATGTTAAAGCTACAAGTATAAAAGCTTTATCCCAAAAAGCTATGGAGATGCCAGATTTTGCTAATGACAAACTCATGAAGAGATATGGATACGTTGCTAAGTTAAATCATATTTATTACTTGAAACAGTATAGACCCTGTAATGCGAGTCAGGCGTTTGTAGCCCAACAGTACCAGATGTACAATCGTCTTCAAGATAAAGGTATTAAGAGCGCGTGTTGTGAAGCTCATGCTTTAGCTCTCCAAAATTGGTTTGACCCAGCCATGGCGGCTTGTGCTGTTTCTTTCGTGGCCATGATCGGTTGTAACCCAACTAGATGTAGGGTTCATATGTCAGCAGCGAAAATAATTAAACGTCACATGATTTCGTTGGGCATATCAGAAGATCAAGCAAATAAAACGGTTAATGATTACATGAATAGACTTATTCAAAGTAATGATGAGACAGCTAAAGAAATATTGCGTCATTTAGAAGAAATAACTTTGCACAACATAAAAGCAAACAACATCGATGTAAATAAAAATATTTTAACTGTTTTATATGAATCTCAGACTATGGTAAAATTTGCAATGTTGCACAGTTTAACATTGCCAGAGCTGCTGCTAAGAGAGTTCGTGAAAACAAACTCATGGTTCAATTTTCTCTTATTCGGCGACATATTTCGCTATCCTCTTTCGCAAATGTTGCAATTGTCTCAGGAATTTGAAAAGAGGTCATATGCAGAACATCTGAAGCACATAATGCTGCATCGAACTGCTGACGAGGGTACTGAAAAAGATTATAAGTCCAATGGTAACGGTACTAGACGGGTATCAAGACTGAATTCTGTGGAAATAGTGAGTTTTTTTATTAATATTTTTTAATACTCGCGTCTTTTTATACCTTAAATTGATATTAAAATCCAGGGACTGCTCAAAACTGTATGAAAAAACCTTTCATAGTTATTATTTCTAAAATATGAGCCTATGTTTTGTTATTTATGGATGGTCATTATTGATGTTTGCAATGCAACAGAATAGTCAAAGTTCTACTTCGAAAAAAAACATTATAAGGAAAAGTAGAAGAATTGAGCCTGGGATGGGAAAGAGAAGAAGTGTAATGAAACACTACTAATATCATATTTCAATATTATAATATAAATTCCATCCATATAAATAACATGTACCTGGTTACTCAGTGATATTACACTCGCAAACCAATCTGGTGGTCCCGGATTCAAATCCGACGATGGTATGCAGCGCTTAAGCAGTTTTTTTCGCCTAATGTACATATTGATAGATGATAGATAGCATCATTGCTAGGAAAACATCCTGAGAAAGTACATCGAGATCACTGATATGTGTAACCCCTATTCAGCTTGGACAAGCGTGGCGGATATTCTATCCGTTCACTCTAAACTAGAGGAAGGCCGAAGTCCACCTGTGGGCACTGGCTGCTATTATTGTTATTCTTCTTCTCTGTCGTAACCTCATGACTGAAGGACGTGACTGTTGTGCGTAGTCCTCGCCACCAGCTCCCTCCAGACACTTCTGTCTTGCGCCATCCGGATGGCGGTTTGAAAGATGGCTCCCGTTGCGTCCTGAATCGTGTGTGTCCAACATGTAGGACGCGCCCTCTGCCCCTCTTCTCGACACAGCCGGTAATAAACAACCTCTCAAGACTGTCTGGGTCTCGCATGACTGTGTGTCCGAAAAACTTGAGGATTCTCTGTCTGCATATTGTTATATAACAGGCTAAACTAGTTATTCCGTCTTTTATTATTTTATTTGTGAATTAAAATTTTATTTATTCCTGATATAAATAAAATCATGACCCCTTTTAATAGGTACATATTTTTTTATTCTCAGAGTCCAATCAGTGGCAGCGTGTTTGAGTTTCCATCGAGTGCGTATATGGGTCGCGAACTGTGGGAGGTGGCAGCTGCGTGTCACGGGCCTGAAGACCCCCCGGCCGCTTTGTTACGTGCTGCAGACCTTTGTCACGAACCATTGCTCGTTTTAATTGCTAGTTGTTACGAGGTAAGATTATGTACTATTCACACAGTGTCATCTGGTCTCGAAGTAAGCGATATAGTCTTGGTGTTTTGGTTATTAGACCACTGACATTTTGCTTTTGTAAATAAATACATATTAGTATATATGACGATGATGATCGGTGCTGATATTATTTTTAAATTGCGTGGCGCTAGCAGGGTTGACGCCAATATCTTCGACAACATTGTTGTCGAAGATGCTCAAGGTCAGCGTATACTCCCCGTTGGAGTGCATCCCTGACCCTGGACCAGACTGTGATTGGCTTGGTCTGCGGCCTCTGGTCAGTCGGAGGGTCTAATTTCAAGACGACCGGGCGGTGGTCCGAATCGATATCGTCGATTGATTCGATTGAGCGAAACTGGAGGCATATGCCCTTCAGTAGCGTCAAATCGAGTACGTTAGGGCGATCCGATTCTGCGGGTACCGGGTAGGCGTAATGGGGGCTAGGATGATGAAAAGCAATTCGTCCGAATGACGGATGAGGGGTCTACCGTCAGGGTTGGAGCTGGAGCAGTTTCAGTTCGTGTGTTTGCAGTTTAGGTCACCCGTGATAATAACCGAAGGGCCTCCTAGACTGAAGAGAGATGCAAGCTCCGCTTGAAGGTGCAGGCGGTTGCAAGAGAGATACGTGCGGACGATGATTATAGGCTGATGACTTGTCATCGCTAATCTGCAGGCAGAAACTTCCAAGTGTTCTAGTGGAGGCGTATCTATCGGGGTACCTACAGTACAGCGATCTTTTGTAGTAGACCTGTATTTATACAGGGTGACTATGAAAAACCCGTCCAAATTTTTTTACGCACTAAACATCATTTAAGGAACCCATTTTTGCAAAAAAAAATTGTATGTCAAATTTTCACCATAAAATATTTCATATAGGATCATTAATTCAATCGTACAGAATAATTATATGGTGCAAACAGCGTACGTTAACCTGTTATTACCTGTCTGTCACACCCGCGTAAATAAGTAGTGCGTATTCGCTCGCCCGGTTCAATGCCGCCGTCCTCGGCCTTTAATAGGTCAGATGGAGAGGCCATTGACTCTAGCGCCGTATTATGTAAATTGCGAGTTCTTTGAATGACTTTGTGATGCTGATTACTACTGTGTACTATGTGATACAAAACTAAATTACATGTTTCTCATAACTTTTACTAAAGATTCTTCTGTGTGAATTTGGACGGGATTGTCAAAGTCAGCCTGTATAATATTATGAGGCTCACACAAATAATAATTCGGAGCAATATCAAAGTTGCGTCTGGAGTTTTTTTCCAATTAATTAGGTTTAGATGTTCTATTCTATTCTAACAATGTTTATTTAAACATTGTTTGGTGATTGTTAAATAAACGTTAAATAATTATACTATTTGATCGTGGTGCCGACAGGTTTTCCTATCATGCCGACAGAGAGGTTTTGTTCTAGTGCCGACATATTTTTCTGCCAACAGAGCTGCTTTGTTCTCATGTCGAGGTGTTTAGATTTCGTGCCGACAGAGATCTTTATTCTTGTATACATACCGTCACTAGTTTTGAGCGCTGGCCGTGTTGTCATTTTTAGGTCTGTTTGGCGGGGGGAGCAGAGTGAGATGGCCAGTACTGGCGCCGTATTGGTTTATCAGTCGCTTGCCACTCCCGCGTACCGTCCGTACGTCAGCGTCGTAATAATATGATTCGTAATAATTATGAGCGTGAGTTTACACATGCGCAAGTCTCCCCACTACTTTCGCGTCGGTATACATATACCGACGTCCTTTGCATTCGCGGTGACATATATAATACATAGACATTTAAGCTCGGGATAGGAATTGAACTCCTGTACCCACGGGCGTTCCGATGTTTGAAATTCATAGTGTTACGAAGGTCGTCAAAGGGTGGTTGATTATGGTAACCCTGCTATTGAAATGAACATTAAAATGAAAGAGTTAAAATGAACATTAAAATTCCAAAGAGCTCTTCTAGAGTTTAGAGTTAAATTTGTATATTTGTTACAGCCGAATGCCGTAGAGATACTGTGGTCTCAATGGATCCTATCTTCTTTAGGATCAAGTTCCAAATCTCAAAACTTCGCCCAAGGCATGCTAAATCAGCACGTGCCAACAGGCCAGTTTCAACAAGTCGCAGAGCTTTGTTTATTAGAAGGATATGTTACTACTTTGCACGAGTCGATGCTAATATTTGTGCCGGTAATTATTGTTTTATTCTTAAATGTATATATTTTTAATAGTCATGTTATTATGGTCTTATTACTTCATCATTGTATCAATGTTTCATTATATAATGAAATTAGAATTAAAAATGTATATATTGATATTTTAATTACTAGCCATTCCCGCCCGCTTCGCTGGTCGAATAATAGAAAAAAGTAAATCTAAAAAATATGAGAAGTTTTCGTACTCGCTTCACCGCTTGCCCCACATCTCCGCGGCAAGAATTGTTGTTTCTTAAAACTTTAATAACTTTATATTAAATCAAGATATCGCAATATTTTTTCTAGATGTCCAAGTGTCTGAAAAATAAAACTTGAAAATGTAGAAAATGTATCCAGTAGATTTGCCGTGATTTGCGCACAACTACAGACCTCTATCATTTTATGTATATAGATTATAGAATTTTAATTATTAATTTAGATGATAAACTTTGATTTTAAATTAATAATTTAGATTATAAACTTTGACAGGAAAGTCCCTTTGCGTTATTCACATCGTTCCTACATCGCTGCATCCATTTCCGTTATTTTGATTTGGAAACAAGTAAATTGCTGTCAAGTTTTTTACAAAAATGTCAGCGAAGATACAGCATTGACGCCAGTGGTCTCCCATGGCAAATGTCGAATGAATCGTTACAAAGAATTTCCGCATCTCTCGTTAAAATTGCATTGTGCCAGAATTTTGATAGTGCATTCCATCAGAGGGAGTTTTTGAGATTATTAGCCGAAGAACAGTTTGGGAAAGCTTTCAGTGGTGAGTCATTTTAGACATTTATGACTTTTTTATAGCTGGAGTTCAGTCCACGGGCAAATGGCCTCTTAATACCGTCGCCTATGGACGTTTGCAAGATAAGAGCCAACGCCCTGCTGGCCTTGAAGAACTTTTATAATTGCCTTTAAAAAAACGCCATTTGCACCTGCACCACTGTCCCAAGGAATTCCTCTTAGCATCTCAAAAAGTATTGGGATCTTTGAAGTCGAAATCACGAATGATGTGATGTTTAGGGAACAACTGGAGATCAAAAATAAGCTTGCCTTCGACAAGGGGTGTACTAAACCGGTCCAAGCAGTATTTCACTCCACAGCAACGGTTTGTGCTATTCAAATCACAGTTAGGCCACCATTTTAGCGGCAATATAGTATTTTTAAATATAACCTTTTTTGTTGTAGTGCCAACACCGAACTTTTCTACAATTTATGAAATACTTAAAATATCAATGGAAACTTCTACAGTCGTTAATGTATCTCATATGCTTCAAGATGATTCTAAACAATATTTATTACAATGCGTGGAAATGTATACAGATAATAGAAATTATGACGTAGCACTTAAAATAGCCAAACTTGCTGGTTTGTCTGTTAATGATATCTTAATATCTGAATGGATGCACAAATTTGAACAGCTAAACATGAGAGAAGAAGAAGTAGACAATAAAGATGTTACATATTTTATAGCAGAATGTAGTGAAGCTTTCAAAAAGGCATCGGTTTCATTTAGCGAAGCTACAGAATTTCTTATTGGATACGTTAATCATATTACTGATGGTATTCAAAAATTCTACTCATATAGAATTATAATGAGCTGGTTTGAAGAAAACCTTGAATATGGTCAAAGAAGAGAAGAAATAGAACATCTCATGTGGAGTGCCTACTTTGCTGGAGTTGCTCAGCATGCAATATTTTTGAACAACTACCAAAGCACACTTCATTTTATATTGAATGGACAAAAAGATGCAGAAGTTTCAATAAAATTGGGACACGGAAATCCTGAGAAGTCATTTACGATGATGTTGAATGAGATTGAAATTGAGTCTGATGTTGGTAATATCGAAAACGTAGTGTTATTAGAGGAGCCTGAGGCAATAGATGTTTGGAGAAAAGCTATGAATCGATTGTTAGAATTGCGCCTTTTGGTTGACGCGTTTCGTCTATCGGCGTTGTTTAAAACTCCTCCAGAATACAGATATCGTCCTCCTGCGTGTCCTGTGCAGATTATGAGAACTTGTTTTAAATTGGCCGAAGGAACTTATTCGCCTTACGAGCTTCCACAAGAATTGAGACTTGTTATATCATCTCCCACTTTGCAGAACAAATTGTCATGTAAGTTCAAGTTTCTTAAATGTTTTTCTATTGAATCTTAGTTGGATATTAAATCCATTGGCTAAATAGTTATGATTACCATTTTTCAATATGTTCCCGTCATATTCATTTCCAAATTTCATCTAGAACATTCTTATTATTGGAAATTATGCAACATCTATCCGTGCAGGGGCGGAGAAAGAATTCTAACCTCTGTGGCCGGGGTCGGCCTGTCGTAAAAGGCGACAAAATAACCCACCCTAGCTACGTGGTAGGGCCTCAAGCCCGACTGGATGGCGACCACCTTTGGTCTTAAGTATGCCGCCATAATAACCTTGTGTTGTGTTCCGGCATTAGTGACCCAAGTTCCTGTACCCTTATGGGACAGCAGCGTGTTCGCGATGCCACTGGCATTGCATACACTCATAAGCGACGGTAACTGCTAAATCCTAAGCGGGCCGTCAGCCTGTCTGCTGTCATACAGCAATTAAAAAAAAAACATTCGCAATTGAGTATTTGAAAAAAAAAATATTATTGATTTTTTTTATGTATTTTAAAACTTTATTATTAATAATATTGATATTTAATGCAAAAAACTTAAAAAAGTTGTTTTTCAATTAATTATAAACAATTAAAAATTGATAAAATTTAAATAAAAATCACGTGACTATAAACGCGCCATGATTGGTCACCATAGTTGTGACGTCGTAATGTTATAGCTATTCAATAACAGTACAGATATAGAGGCTATTTAATATACGTGATTAGACAATAACATTGAAAATTTATTTGTATATTTAGATAAATAATAATTAATAACAATGGTATTAAGAAATACTTACATCGAAATGATCTTCACAACAAAAAAAATTTGATTTTGTTTTGGGATTATCACGGTGCACTGCTCGAAACCATTTATTTCGACATTTGTCATCTTGGGGAACATTTAAAAACATTTTGTCAGGAGTTTTTTTTTTTTGTAGTATTTGTACATAATTGTACAAAACAAGAACGATAACTTTTTAAGTTCGACATTTTTAACTTTTAAGGGAATGCCAGGTCGCCATAGTAAATTAGAACCCAAGAGTGCCCAACATATTCATAGTATGGAAAAATGATATATTTGTTAAACATTTCAAACTGTTAACTAATGATTTAAAGATGGGAATAATTATATTTAAATAAAAAGTACTCAAACGATTGCGAACATCGCGAAGTTTGAAAAACAATAACAATGAACTGTCAACTGTATTTTTTTTGTAGTGTTGCCATTTCGTAAATAATTACGTTGATTAACCTATCATTGTAATCGATTGTAAGATTATTATTTCACTGTTTAAATCGGTGATACTCAACGATTTGTATATCAGATAGAAACTGTTAGGTTATTTTAAAAAATTGATTTAAATCTTTAGAAATGATATAAAATTTACTCAAGATAGTTTAATAAAATTGATATCTGACTCATTCGATGTCATACGATCTGTTGCGATGAGACTATCTTATAGTAATTGATATTAATACGGGTGTTATGACAGTTTTTATTTAAGTCCCCCTCGGATCGATTATTATATAATACCATCGTGGTTTAGATTCTAAACTGGATAATTAAATGTATCATTTATTTTGCCATAATTTTTTTTTTATATTTATGTCTTTCGATAACCTATAAGCGTTGTGACCAGTGTCTGTGCCAGTGTCCCTCATTCATCTTTTTGGAGGACACACCGCTTAAGGTCCGTTTATATCTACAGACATTGAGCGTGTCAGACACGTTCCGGGACAGACACCGTTTATTTACATCTGAGCGTGCCAGACACGTGCCGGGGCAGACACTGACAGGCTCCGTTGTCAGCGTCGGGGCCGCTCTAACAAGCAGTTTATGAACAGCTCTCACAATGTTCAGACACTTCTCTGTGGAAGATTTATTCATAATTGCGTTGTTGCTAGAAGAGGAAGAGCAGAGTAAAACAAAAAAAGAGCAAAATCCATGGCCGTACATCCTATGCTCAAGAAAAGACAATTAGAAGGAGTCTAAAAAAGATGTCTGCACGGTTCCGATGCTATGTTCACACTGCCCGCCGCCAGCAGGTAGCCACAGACACGTACAGACAAAATATTCTTGCCGCGAATACTGGCCGCGTACGGCCCGTGTCTGTTGGTGTCTGCGCGGTCGTGTAACGATAGAAATAAATACGTTAATAGACACCGTATAAAAGAATATTATTTTGTCTGCCACGGCACGTGTCTGACACGCTCAATGTCTGTAGATATAAACGGACCTTTAATCGTCAAATATATTTCAACAACACCTGCTTTTCTGAGTGACCCTTAGATTAGATTCGATTGCAATATAAGCTATAGGTATAATAAGTTTATTGCGTTTACTGAGGCGTATACAATATTAATACCGAGCGTTACGCGATATTCATTTTACGCAATTTTTACATACATTTTTTGTTGAAAACTAAGATGAACAATAACTAATCATATTCGTCAATTAGTTGAATGAAATGATCAATAGTACTAAAAATAATAAGATGACACACGATACCTAATTGATCGATTAAGGTTAAGATTAATCGATTTAGTGATTAATTATTTTTAAAGGGCAAGCTCGTGTTGCATTATTGTTTTTCAAACTTCGCAATGTTCGCAATCGTTTGAGTACTTTTTAATTAAATATAATTATTCCCATCTTTAAATCATTAGTTAACAGTTTGAATTTTTTTTAACAAATATTAAATAATTTTTTCATAGTATGAATATGTTGGGCACTCTTATTTTTCTATCAACTGCAATGAGTGAAAACTAACATTATGACGTCACACGCGCTCGAATTTGTTCGGGAGTTGTCGGCGTGTCTTCGGTACTGGATTCAAAAATTAATTTTTATTTTGAAATAACTTTGGAATTATTGCGAAAAAAAAATAAAATAAAAATAGTTTTGTTATAAAACTTATATATGATCTTTTCATTTATTACAAAAAAAATTTTTGTTCAAATACCCAATTAGGCGGTTAGACTACGCTCGTTTTTTTTAAGTTGAATTTGTACCACTTATGTTTCATAATAATAATAACATCTGTTTCTGGCTA
Organism: Malacosoma neustria; assembly: GCA_963693495.1. Lineage (NCBI taxonomy): Eukaryota > Metazoa > Arthropoda > Insecta > Lepidoptera > Lasiocampidae > Malacosoma > Malacosoma neustria. Next base: position 8,528,461 of record OY856376.1, read on the forward strand.
TGTATTCTAGAAATAGAATATTTTCAACCTATTACTTTCCAGGTTGTCGTATAAGCCATTAAATCTTGCACTGCTTTTGCTAGTTAAAACATTTCGGCTTTGGTTAATGCACTAGAAAGACAGTGTTGCTGAAGCAACCGACTCAAAAACGCACCTATAATTTTCATACAAATTCTTGATCGTGGTTTTTATGATCCTAGTTTATATTTTATTTTGTTTAATTTCCAGTTTGATTATTTGAGTCCATCACTGGTATTAATGGATAACTTATTTCAGTATCGGGCATATCCGACGCAAGTTTCGAAGAACTTGTCGTTATACAAGAAAAGCAAGAGAATGTTCCAGAAAGTGTGCATTTAGCAGCCAGAGAGGAGGCTGACAGGTTGTCTGCTCTAGATGCATTAGCTATGCGGAGCGGCTTAACTCTTGCTAAACAGGTGATAAGCAAAAATATACTTATTTTTGTACACCATCTAAGAGATTAATACTTTTAGAATGACATGATCTGTATACATTGACTTACGCTTTTGTTTTGGTAATATTGTGACTTGAACACTTGACTAATACTCAGATCCAATCAAACTATTTGTATCAAACATATTACATCTTTTGTTCAGAACGAATCCACAAACACGACGGTATCAGTTCACTTGCGTAGCCAGCCGTGTTTCATTCGTTCATTATTTCATTTCATTTATTCTTTTTATGGCAACCAGCTAACTACGTTGGGAACAAATGCCTGGCCATGCCGCTTCCGTCTGGCACCGGCAAGAGGGGTACCCAAAAAGTGCTGTTTTGACGTCGTAAGGGGTGATATGCGTGCCAATGAGCTCACTACCAGGGATGCTAAAGACCGTGCGAAGTGGAGTAGAAAAAGTCGGAAAGCGGACCCCGGGCACCGAAACGGAAGATTCGGTTGCGACTGGGATTTGACGCTGGGATGAAGAAGAAGAACTAGGTGGTAGTGCTCCAAGCCCGACTGGATGGCAAACACTTTTGGTCTCTACATATGCTGCCATAATGATTAGTAGCCTTATGTTGTGTTCCAGCATAAGTGAGCCAAGTTTCCTTATATAGCCATATTAGCGGTGCCCCTGGCTTCCCAAACATTCATAGGCGACGGTACCTGCCTACAATTAAATGTGCTGTCAGCCTGTATGTTGTTCTTCACCAATTAATATATAATAATATATGTATATATGTATAATGTTTATTCCTTCACTTTATTTGAAATAAAACAAATCTGAGTTGCTCTTAAGAGAAACAACATTTAAAGCTTATATTTCACTTAATTTTTTACAAAAATAACTCAATCAAATCAAACTAGTTTCTTTGTTCATCATATGTTTTGAAAATCAACCTCCTTATCTGTCAAATTCAAATGACAGCCAAAGCAGCACATCAAAAGCGCGGCAAATTCAAATTTAAATGAAGGGTGAAGCTGCTCTTCATTTACATATATAATTTTTTTAGGTAGCGAGTTACTTTAGAATAGCGTTACAAGTGGGATGGGATTATGCGTCGGTTCTTAAGTACCAAAATCGTTCAATAGATTTCATAAATCTGGTCAGTGGAAGAGCAAAAATGTCGTTAGCAAACCTCGTATTCAGAACCTTTAATATACCAACCAAACAGGTAATTATTACCCTTTTATCAGTAGATTCATGTTTTTCAATCGTTAATATATTTTGTACAATTCACATGAATGCAAAAATATTTCATTTGTTTCGTGTTTCAAAATAATAGTGGTATTGCACTCAGGAAGCATACATACTACGTGTTGCAAGGCAGGCCTTGAAAGATACGGGGTTTTCAGAAAATGACCACCCTCCGTATAGTCCAGATCTGGTACCTAGCGAATTTTTACTGTTTTCCAAATTGAAAAAGGACTTACGGGGCCGGAGATTTTCGGGTGACATCGAAATGAGAGCTGCCGTAGATTGTCCTTTTGAGGACAAAGACAAAGAATATTTTTTGAGTGGTATAGGTGGTAGTGGTAGTGGTAGGCATTGTATGCCAGATTTTGCCAGGAAGGGTTGCACTGAATATCAGCGTTGTGTCGGATATAATTCCGGCACAGCAATAAGCTGAGTGCAATCCTTGTTTGTTGATAATGCGGCGCATAAATTCTCTAAACATGGTGTTATTTTTATTTTATTTACTTGGAAGTAATGTAAGTACGTCGCTATTTCTGCAAATAAATATTTTCTTTCTTTCTAGATGTGAGAAGTTTATTTCACTTGAGGGAGACTATATTGAGAAATAAAAAAATATAAATTTCAATTTTTCTTTCATTAAGCACCTTAGGTCGCGATCTTATCAGCTGCCCCTCATATAGGTAAATGGTTTGATTTTCACCGTAGCATCCGCCTCTTACGCAATTTTTCCAGTTTACAGAACATTTTACATCACCGCAGTGGGTGGCGAGATCTTCCTAGATGTCATGAGAAAAATCTGCACTTTGAAATCACCAATATGTATTTGATCAATCCGCCTTGGTCAAGCGTAGCAAGTATATAGTTTGTTCACTCCGAAGACGAGCTCAGCAGTCAAACGCCTATAAAGGCGTTTATTATTACCGTATTAATAGAATATTTTATGATGAACTATAAAGTTTTAGATAAATTATAAAGCCCGATATTGTTTAGATTGCAGAATACCTGTGTTGGGAAATGGTAGCAGCAATAATATCACCACACCTTGTGAAAACCTCGACGTTTAGACAAAAGGAACATTTCCAATACACACTATGGGGTTACGCTCTCAACTCTGACATCGAAATGTTCTTAAATATGCGTCCAGACGCGTGTAGTCAGATCGGCAGATTGATACTGGATCATTTAATGGCTTTCCAGAAGATATACAAAGCGTCGAATGTGTTGAAGATTCCAGATAATATATTAGATGATAGCTGCCTAGATGTAGAAACGTTGATCGACGAAGAGTATCAACACGTAGATGGAGATATAGAATCGGTATTAACCGAAGAAGGGACTCTTATGTCCGCTGAAACGGAATCCATGTATTCGGTATCAACAGTGTATACTGTTGGTAATAAATTGTCTAGAGATTCGAGAAGGAATCTCTTTGATGTTATTACGAAGGGCAATGTGCATATTCGATATGAAGTGAAGTCGAATATTCGAAAGATTACGAAAGGCGCTAAGTTGTCAACTAAACAGGTGAGTTCCTACTATGAATGAATATTAATGATTTATATAATTGGGAGTTCGTTTTGAACCCGTATAAATATTTGTAACGACAATCCAATATCTTTTATTTTCTTTCGATCACTTATCACCGTCAATCATTCTTTTTCATATTCAATCGAACCAAGTCAATTCGATTTTGGCTTAATGAACCGTATAATGAATATTTGATCGTCGATAATAGAAGGAAGATTTTTTATCCGTGCAGGGGCGGAGAAAGAATACTAACGTCTGCGGCCGGGGTCGATCTGTCGTAAAAGGCGACAAAATAACCCACCCTAGGTAGCTAGGTGGTACGGCCTCATCCTCGTCTGGATGGCGACCAGCTTTGGTCTTAAGTATGCCGCCATAATAATCTTGTGTTATGTTCTGGCATTAGTGATACAAGTTCCTATACCCTTATGGGACAGCACCGTATTCGCGATGCCACTGGCGTTGCAAATACCCATAAGCGACGAAAACTGCTAAATTCTAAGCGGGCTGTCAGCCTGTCGACTGGCCTACAGCATTAAAAAAAATAAGGATAGTTACGAATTTATTACAATATAATTTAATCGTGCACACATTACCATAAACCGATATGTTTATTATACACTAAATCTTTGTATTCAGCCCTCGTTTATCTTTAAGTTATAGTCGATTAGCTTAGTTGTTATCTTGCTCTATTGAGATGTGTAACTTTTCTTTGATGTCTACATAAAATTATATATTTACTCGGGTCCATTAAATCTATTACATTATGATTCCATTCAGTTTATTATATTATTCCAAATAAACCAATATATGGTTTTGCGTTTTAGGTAAATATCATATCAATAGAGCTGCTAGTGTTAGCTCACGAGTGTTTCTCGTGCGCGTGTGATACAGAGGGCGTGGCCGTCGTATTGCGCTCAGCTCAGGCGCTCTCGGCGAGATTATTAGCCGCGCGATCTTGGCGACTCATGGTGAGACTGCTCACCGGATTAGCTAGATACACAGAATGTGCTTATATTTTCCAAGTAAGTTGTAGGTTTTATTTATTTTTCATTGTTATGCTTTTATTTGATACTGATGTTGATTTACGATTGATTAAAGTCAGGTAACCGAGTATGAATTTTACGAATACAGTATAGGTAAACACTTTATAACACGACTCTAAACGGACTGAGCATTTTTCGACGTTAAAGATAGTGGTTGGTAAATGGAGAGAAATAAACGTATCTGTATAGAAAACAAGGTAAACCAATCGTAGTCAAGCAATTTGACGTTTTAAGGAGTTTGTCGTTAAATCGAGTGACGTTTTAAAGAGTGTACACTTTATATGTTATTTTATATATTTATACCCATAGAGCACCGGATCCTTGGAAAACAGTCTGATACAAAAAATATTCCTTATGACTGGGTTAAATTGTTTTCTAAATACCTAGTCAGGTCATAAGTATTGTCACACAGTAAAAACTTTTCTTTTAGAATGCTGGCCACAAAAAAGTTTATTGAATTAGAATTTCGAATTGTTCATGAAAATAAAAATGTATAACTTTTAGAATTTTACTCATTTTTAAATATGGAGTGGACGCTTAAAGAAGACCGTGTTGCAGTTATTGCGTTGCATCGTTGCGGTTACGCGCCAATTCAAATTTTTAACATACTGAAAAATTTTAATATTACCAAAAGATTCGTTTATCGTACCATCAAACGATACAATGAAGACTCTAGTGTAGATGACAGGTCAAGAAGTGGTCGCCCTCGGTCTGTTAGGACTCCAGCAGTGATAAAAGCTGTGAAGGCACGAATTCAAAGAAATCCCAAACGTAAGCAGAAACTGTTGGCCCTTCAGATGGGGTTAAGCAGAACCACGGTGAAAAGGGTGTTAAATGAAGACTTAGGGCTTCGGGCATATCGAAGAAAAACAGGACATCGTTTGAATGCTTGTCTAATGGACCTGAGACTGAAGAGATGCCGCGCTTTGTTGAAGCGGTACGCGGGAAAAAAATATCGGGAAATTCTTTTTTCGGATGAAAAAATGTTTACCGTAGAAGAGAGCTACAACAAACAAAATGATAAGGTGTACGCACACAGTAGTGAAGAAGCGAGCAACCGTATTCCGCGTGTCCAACGAGGTCATTTTCCATCCTCGCTCATGGTATGGTTGGGAGTTTCTTATTGGGGCTTAACAGAGGTACATTTTTGTGAGAAAGGTGTAAAAAAGAATGCTGTTGTGTATCAAAATACAGTCCTGACGAACCTTGTGGAACCTGTTTCTCATACCATGTTCAATAACAGGCACTGGGTATTCCAACAAGATTCGGCGCCAGCTCATAGAGCGAAGAGCACACAAGGCTGGCTGGCGGCGCGTGAAATCGACTTCATCCGGCACGAAGACTGGCCCTCCTCCAGTCCAGATTTGAATCCGTTAGATTACAAGATATGGCAACACTTGGAGGAAAAGGCGTGCTCAAAGCCTCATCCCAATTTAGAGTCACTCAAGACATCCTTGATTAAGGCAGCCGCCGATATTGACATGGACCTCGTTCGTGCTGCGATAGACAACTGGCCGCGCAGATTGAAGGCTTGTATTCAAAATCACGGAGGTCATTTTGAATAAACTTTAATGTCATAAGAATCTATGTTTTGTTAAGTTCATTTTGGTATATGAATGGTTACATAATTAATAAACTTGTTACAATTATTTTACATTAAACATGTGACAGAATTTATGACCTGACTAGGTATATTATTGCCAAATTAGATAATTTAAATAAATAAAATCCATCTCGAAGGACCAATTTCGCAACTGTCTTAATATGTATCTTGTTTAGAGAAGTTTTAAATATTGAAAACCTTGTCTCCGCATAATGACGAACCATCTCATTCTTGAAAGTTGTTAAATATTTAAAATATTGTATTAAAAATAATCTCTTGATATCGGACTACAGAAACCTATTAACGTGTTATCGTTTGTTAATTTTACAGGCTTTACGTGATAATCATCAATTCGAATACCTTCTCGGGCAATTCGACTACATGTTAGGGCAGCAGCAGGACAAAATAGCTGAGTTCAAACAAGGTCTTCTGGATTTCCTGAAAACACATTGTCCAGGTGACACCGACACATACATAATGGTAGCGTTACATTTCAACATGTACGCCGAAGCAGCAAATGTTAAGAAGAAACAAGCGTTGAATTTGATTCAAGATTTGGAGAAGATGGCTTTGGACGCTGCTAGGGTAGGACTCCTTTAGTTATTAATTAATTAAAGTAATTTCAGAGTTTAATTTTGTATAAAGAATTCTTAGATTCGGTTTAGTTAATGAAGAAGTATTGAATTTCCATTAAACACTATTATTCTAAGTTCTAAATATCAATTTAAGTAAAAATATTCTAAGTTCCTCTGCATCTTATTAGCAACCTCACAGCTGATTTAGAAATTCTAATTTTAAAGCTTGACGCACCTTTTTAAGCATTGAGACTGAAAAAAAAGGTTTTTTCGTGACTGAGAGTTTTTGCTGACACGATTGTTGTCTGGCATCAGCCTCGAAAGAACTCATGACTAAAAATTACTGATTTCATTACACAATAACGAAACGTTAAATTAATTAATAATATTAAATTTAACGATAATGTTAAAGTTACTGACATTTAGGTAACTCAAGATTGAATCAGTAGTATAGAAGAGTAGTATAGTATAGTATATAAAAATTTATTTTTCACGACAGGCAACATCAAAAAAACCATTTCAACCTCCGGCGTGGCTGCAAATCCACGATAACTTACCAACACGTTTACTTCTCGACACCGCATTGAACCATTGTACAGACGCAGCAGAGCTATACCTCCAAGGAGGTTGTACTGGTTCTGCGGCGGATATGGCGGCACTTGCGCAACATATTGCACTCCAGATGTCGCTACTTAACGCATCGCCGACTCGGTTGATATTGAACAGGAGTACGGAACAGACGTATCGCCTCGTTAGTGAATATTTGAGGTGAGTTTAAGTTGTTACACGTGTGTTTAGTCTGCAATTTATAACTTAAACTAGTTAGTTGCCGTTTTAATGTATTTTATTTTATTCTCATTTACCTATTATGGCCATCGGCTCAAAATTCCTTCTACTTCTACTCTTCTCTGTTTGCTATCATTCCAAAATTTACATTTTCTTAACCATATCATATTTCATACAGTTCTATCTTTTTACATCGGTATCCGGATACTTTCATATCTAACATTTTCTTTGTCACATGATAGATAGTCTATCCCGCCATATATCCATACCACGCTAGTCTATTACTTTTTAGTATATCTTTCCCTGTAGCCGTCTTCAATCTTTCTCTGATATACTCATTCCTGATTTCATCTATGACTTCACGTATTCATTCTTCTGTTTTGTGGCATAGCCCGGTTATCTATTTGAAAAAAATATCTCTAAATTAACGAACATAAATTTTCGAAGTTTCGTCCATTTCAATTTCTATGTTGAATTTTTTTTCTCTTCAGAAACTTGTAGCTAATATTTTATGCACTTTTTTATTTACCTATGACAATTTACAGAACCATTACTTTACATTTGGTTAAACTGTTTACTGAGTTAATACATTCATTGATTTTTTCAAATTTTGGTAATACATATTTGAATTTTTAGGAAAGTGCGGGCAAACCGTGACAGATAAAATATTTTATAGTTTTATGTTTTTATTTTATAGTTTCATGGAGGGGCTTGTGTTACTTGCCAATCGCAGTAGTGAGGCGTGGCACGAGTTGGCGTATAGGCGTGCGATGGCCAATGACCAGGCCTACCTGCGAGACATGGCAGCGTATAGGCCGGACATAGCGCACGACTTTTTAAACAGGTACGTAACCTGTACTAAAATATTAGCAAGATTAAAGCAAAGTATAGCAAGGAAGAATAATATTAATCTCTCCTCAGTTTGACCATAGACTTTAACCATAAACAAAAAAGTACATAATTATGTGTTTTAAAAATAGTAATGTATGTATTATTTTTATAAATTTATACACATTTAAGCACCATTATAAAAATATATTTTCTTTCTGCATTTTCTATTCAAATAAACAACTGTGCCAAATTTCATACTACTCCATATGCGAAAATTTCCTAATAAGGATTACAAAGTTTACACAGCACAAAGGAGTTCAAGTATTAATATCACCATCATTGCTTGGCCTTGTCCCAACCATTTGGGGCGGCACAATATGTATTTTCTTCCATTTTATTATATCCTGGCATTCTTCATCTGTCACTTCACAAACCCTCATATCATGCATCACATATTCTTACCATCGCTTTTTAGGTCTACCCTTGTACCCATCTATTTTCAGGTTCAATATTCTTTTAGTAACGTTGTCAGCATCCCTCCTCATTATATGCCCATACCACGTAGGCTTCTTCCTCTCAATTTATCATTTATAGGTGCAACTTTCTCTTATATACTCGAAATCCTCTTATACATATACTTACTCGTTTTTCACCTTATCCATTCTCGCCACTTCACACATCTATATAAATATTTTCATACCAGCTGAATGGAGACGTCTAGTCTTCCACTTTAAGGGCCTAGCCACAGTTTCTGGCGGTGCGTTGCGCGGTGCGTCGGGAGGCGCGGCGAGCGGCGTGATTTGCGGTGGTATGCCACAGCTAGACTACTTGCGACCGCGGCGGCATCAGCGGTGCACGTATTTAGAGAACGGCTAAACCATTAAAATGCCCCTATCAAAAGTGGCACGATATTCCCTTGAAACAAGAACATTCTTAGCTGAAGATATTATTCAGTCAAAAATAGGAGCGCACCCAGTTAACCAGAAAAGGAGCGAACTTGGCGAATTTCACACTCTTTATTATGAATATAGGAACTATCCCGATAAATTTTTTGAATATACGCGGGCAAGCATAGACACTTGATTATTATTCGGCCACATACACGAAGACTAAAGCTAAAGTTAATTTCAAGAAAATTGTTTCACAATTTCAGTTTGAAATTGTTGTTTTATTTTGTCCCAATTTTTTTTATAACATGCCTATATTTATGATGTGGATGTTTTGACATCCATATTGCTGGTCTACTCAGTATTTCACTAATGAATTGTTATATCCATATCCATTATTTATTGGCTCAACGCGCGATAAAAACAAAATTATTTGTTTCGGTCGCGCGATGCCTGAATGCGTCCACCGATGCCGCCGCGCGCGCTGCTCTGAGCTGTGGCCGCCTCGATATTGACTAGTACATTTGTTTCACTTGCACATCGCGCAGCTCGTCGCCGCCGCGTGCACCGCGCCTCTAGCCGCACCGTAAGTCGCGCCGCCGTGCGCGTCGCTGGTAGCTGTGGCATACTTTATAGGTTGTCTACCATTTGTTTTCGCCGCTCACCGCTTGCCGCGCTTCACGACGCGCCGCAATCCGCACCGCTCTTGGCTGTGGCCAGGAGGTAATGGTCCAACATTCAGTACCATATAACGTGATTGGCCTTATGACAGATTTATAAATCTGCCCTTTTAATTTTAGTGGCGTAAATTTATCACAAGTTACACCAGTTACTTGTCTCCATATCAGACATCCAGCATTTATTCTTCTCCTAAATAGATATCGGTAGATTATACAAAATAGAGAATAAAATCTAATTTTTCTATATTCATTAAAAATTACATAACTATCAAAACTTAACGCATAGGATAAGTATTTTAGAAGTCGTATGTTGCTAATTATAGGTTTATTACAAACAAAACTGAGTTATAAAAGTAGATAACAAGGACAGTGATTAATAATACATGTTCCAAAGGCGCTGCGAACACCGCCACTTGTTGTATTTCAATACCGTATCACGCTCACGTATAAATAAACAGTAAACAGGTAAAAGGATAAGTTTAGGTCCGAAATAAAGCAAAGCAATTATTACGTGAAAAACCGTTTTGTTTCAGATATAAAACTGAACGCAACAAAACGCCAGTGTCGCACGCAGCTATGGCTGAGCTGCATAATTTGTGCAGATGATATATGCTTAAACATAAACATTGAAATTATTCTCTTTATATAATATGTAGAATTTTAAATATTTTTATCGCATGATTATATTTTATAAAATTAAGCAAAAAATATAATTAAGAAAATAATATATTGGTGCTTTATATGAATGCTCTATTTTTTGTAGTCTCATTTTCGAAATTGTATTTTGTTTCTTTATTCATTACTGTGATATTTTATTGACTGATGAATTTTTCGTGTAATAAAATTGATTTTTTTATATATATTATTTTGTTTTTTTTTTTTTCATTTAGGATTCAATGTAATTTTAACCTTTTAAAACCAAATAATTCAGGAAGTTTTCAACAGGTAAGAAATGATAAAACAGTTTTACTTAAAATAGATTTTAATATAAATTAACACGAACCCAACACAAGAAATTGGCAATACCTAATACAAAAGTAGAAGAGATAAAAAAGCACAAAATAATCCAGAAGGTTTTATAATATAAAAATTGTTTTTCTTCTAACTCAAACGAAAATGTGATAATATTGTATGGAACTCGAAATAATGAGGTGAAAAGTAATCAGAGGTACACAGAGTGAACTTTTTTACTGCTGTCACGTCAAATGTTACAACAAAAATATGGCGGCGCATCCGAAAAACCATAGGACGCATTTTTTACAACTGAGATCGGCAAACAGTCAAATGATCTACCCGGTAAGTGGTCACCGTCAACTATAAGCGTTTGCAGTACTAGAGGCATTGTTAATGCGCAGCCGGTCTCCAAGAGGAACTGGATCCTGGCTTACGGAATACAACAAGAACATTATGACGCCATGTTTTAAAAGCATAGAATGATTGACCAATAAAAATGATTTCATGATTCCCGCAATTTGTTATATGTCTCCTGGAATATTTTGTGTATGCCCTAATTTAGGGTACCAGTGAAAAGAACCTCAGTCCTTCTAATACTTGACATAGTGCATGTCAGTACCGTGTAGTAGTCAGACAACGAATATAAAAATGATACTTAGTACCGAATGCATAGGAAACAACCTATATACATTATGTACTTGTCATATCTAAGAACAAAATACCTAGTTTCGTACGTTTACAATGAGATTTAACAATACAATATAAATAATATACAAAAAATAATATCATTGCACTTATTTGTCTAGAGTGCTATTCTTAATACAAAGATTGGTTTCTTTTACGGAAATAAAAAATATGTTTAGATTATTTAATTTTTGGATTTCGAAGTCTAGCTTAAAACTAATTTTCGATAGTTCGAAATTCAAATCTGCAATAATAATTGTTTATGATAAAATGGTTTACAATAACTTTAGGACATGCTATCCAAAAGTCAACGTGAATGCTGACAAAATTAGTTTTTATAATTATTTTTAAATATTAGAATTCGATCAAAGATAGCACTTCAGACATGTCAGATCAACAAGGCACCTTAATACAATCGTTAAGGGACTGAGGGCTAGAAAACAAAATGGAATGTAAATTTATATCTGAAATAAATGCTTCTATTTACAAATAATTTTCCTATAACGAATAAAATAAACAGATTGGCCTCTATGCAATTTTAGTTAACTAGTTTTTTTGACTATGCCTAAGTAATATAGCAATAGTTAAAATATTCACTCTAATTTTGTTCCCGCAGTTCATTGATTTATACGAATAATATAGATCCGTGTCGTAAGTTTTCTTATACGTATGACGAAGTAACTCATTGTACCGTATATTTTCATATTATGAACACTTACATCAGTTAATTATATCTATATTCGAGAAACATTTGCAAAATAAAGGTATGAGTTTCATATATGCCTTTATTATCTAAGTTTAAAACATAGTTTTTGAATTGGCAATACTAAATGAAAAATAGGCCTAAATTGCCATGTACGTAGTCTAATGTAATAGTTATCACAAGAATCATAAAGGATTATAGATTTTTAACTGGCATTATATTATTTATAATGTTTTAAACCCATTATAGTATATATTTCCGTTCCGTATTTTATACTTTAATTTGACAGTGTGCAATAATAATAGGATTTGAAAAATTACAAACACTTCGCTAGAGTAGTGTTTCGATTTTTAATTATATTTTTAGAATAAGAAACTAACAATAACAAATTAAAACAAAATAGGCAAGAAATACGCTTTACCAATTCCTTTTCTTTGCTTTTTATTGTTATAGCCGTGGTCCAATTTATAGAATAATTGACGTTCGAAACACTATTACTTAAATTAGTTTATTGTACTTTGTTTTGCTGTATAATTATTAATAATAATAGTTATCTATACATTTATAATATTTTTAATGCAAATTATTTGTTATAACTATTTATTATTTTAATTGTTTAAATGTAAATATAGAATACTTATAACAGATGTAAACAAAATAATAATTTTTATTTTAGCTTATTACACATCGTCAATAGTTACGAAAAATCTATTGCTTGTCAATTTGAGCAACTTAACAATAATTGAATTATATGAACGCCATCTGTTGATGAGAATGTAAACGTTTTAAACGTTGATATGTACTGTATCGAGGTAAAAGTTAGAAGTTTCTCCGAAACTTCGAAATTAAATGTAATCTTCATTTACAGTATGTCTATGAAAGATTAAAGACTTTTTAATTCAATTATTTTACAGAATCATTCTCTTAAATTCAATTATTCTCCGTTGAGAATCCAGGCATCCAGGCATTTCATTTTTATAATAATATTCATACTATAACAGCATCACAGTCTTCTCACATTACTTACACTAATTCATTTATTTGACACTGGTCAATATAAGAACGATTATGAAATTCTGAATTATATACAAAACATTATCAAAATTTGCATTCGCTAGCCAGCTTAATATTACCCCGTATTCACAATATTAGAAAAAATATCTGTCGAATTGATTAGGTTTAAATTTTTTTAAATATGACTCATTCTAATGCCGGATAGACTTGATTTTCGTTAACGAGTCCTAAAAGCATGCCGAATTTTTTTTCTGTTTTGCTAACAAGCTACCGTTATCCGCGTAGGAAAACTAGTCACTCATGTCGGAAAACAAGGTTAGCGGCATATTTAGAAAACAGGGGTGGTCGCCAAACAGACGGGCTTGGAACCCTACCACCTAGCTTGGGCCATTTTGTCGCCTTGTACGACACCGCAGGAGTCTGCATTCTTACCCCGCTGCCTTTGCACTAAGAAAAATTAAAATGGATAACAAATGATAGTAATAAAAATTAATCGAAATCTGTCAAGTATTATTAATTTATTTAACATTTTCGAATTACCATCTTAGTTATATAATATCATGGCGAGCGAATGCAGAAACGACTGTATTCTGTCAAATGAGTTAGTAAAATGTAATTAGGAACAAAACGCATGTCATGAGTTAGCTCAGAACATTGAGGAGTACAACTAAATGAAAAAATAAATAAAAATGTTAAGTAAATCAAAATGAAGTCTCATTCAAATACTAATAATAAAAAATAACGTTTAGGATCGAACGCACAAGCGTGTACAATATTCGTGATAGATTTATGCTTATTTTTATATGTACAAAAAATTACGCTACTGTCTGTGGATTATTTGTGTGTAATGTAAATAAGAATTTTAATAAGAGAGTAACTAATCAATGATATTCATTCGATATTATGGCTGTTAATTTTTTCGAACAAACATAAAGACGACTTGAATTTAATAACTGACAAAGATCTTCACGAATATTGTAATTTGTAAGGGACGGGACAAACTATCATAAAGTTATACAAGACGTTTCCAATTCCATACACCGACACAATTCTCGAGGTAGTATTCTCGGGTAGTTACGTAACAAATTATTATCAAAAGTTATGATTCACTTATGATGATTGTCTTGACACCATAAATAAAGACATTATTTTGCGGTTAACCATAAAAAATTGTGTTTCTAATCGTATAGTGTAGGGAGACAAATATATATCGTCGTACTCGTAGAATAGTGACGGATCTGACATATATTAAACTTTACAGAACAGCCATTTTAAAAATACACAAGCGTCATTTTACTATGAGAATCTATCATATCCGTCACTTTACCGACTGCTTAATTTGAAATCTAAAATACATGTAATTTTTTTTATGTAGCAATAATATTTAGACAATGTAGTATCCAAATATGGTAAAAAGTGAATTTTGGATTTTTTTCAAATCCGACGTTATTCTACGATCACAACGATATTATACTCTCATATGTCTACTATGTCTCCTATACTATATGGGGGCCGCGGTAAGATTGCCTTTCTTCTAATATGGTCTCTATGGTACGGTGTACGTTTTCTGGTAAGTGATCTAATAACATCCTTGGCATTACTTGCAGTTCCATGAAGTCCTCCGGACAGGCCCATCGCATTTCATACGTAGGCTCTAATGTGCGCACTTTTCTGTAAAATATATTTTATCTTCAGAAATACATAAAACTTGTATATATATACATTTAGTTATTTACATTATAAAATTTGGTGTAAATACACGATAAAAGATGTATATAATCCTTATTTAAAACGTAAATGTACGTTATTGTTTAACAGGTTGATAAATACAATTAAAAATTCAAATCAAATACTTCATGATTTTGTATTTTCATAAAGGTCATAGATAGATAAATAAATATCCCGTCACTGTTGATGATTGTTAGGTACCTATGCGGTACGTATGACATTTGGAGCGTTTTCTCTTATGAACATAAGACGCTTGAGGGGTCTCTGGTAGACAAATAGTCGTCGTATCTCTATTTCACGTATATCGAAAATTGTATTAAATATCACTAATAAATATTTAAATACAAAAATATTTTTATTCCACAGGTAAATCATATCATATACAGATTTCCCTGCAAAAAAACGAGCATGAAACTCCATTATTTATCAGATTATAAAATTGTTACAAAGAAACATTAAGTTGATATTACAAGTTTACAATATTCTGTCAAAGCATACAAGAGAGATGAATTTACGTGAATGCATTATATATTGTAAATATTATTGTCTTTATGAAGAAAAAAAAGGTTAAATAAAGAATTCATCGACAGTGACTTAAATTTGAAGAAATTTCATACGTATAAATTAAATGACCTAATCAGAGTGAAAAAACCGTGATGGACTAGCTGAACCCTGCTAGAATGTCTAAAATATTTCTATTTTAGTATTTCAGTAATTACCAACCTTTCTTCGTCATCTTCATTGCTATGGATCAGGCATAGGGAAATAAAAGTGCCTATCAGTAAAAGCAACTGTTATCTAATATTTATATTATAAATTAATAAAGTAAACAATGCGGTCAATTAAAAATATACTAAGTACGTACAAACGTACAAAAGTTATTTAGTTAATATTACTAATTCAACAGATATCGATTAACAAATGATGAAATCCTAATGAAATGTTATTAAGAGGTCTGGTAAGTAGAATAGAATAGAAAATTCTTTATTGTTTTGACCACACAGTTATAACATACATAAGCATATTTTTGAAGATGTGTAAAGATTTTGCTTTTTTTACGTTTGCAGAAGTAGTAGTACCTACTACTGTGAAATTACTTAACCTCCCAAATTAATTAAATGTTACATTAAAATATTGTTAATGATTAATTGTAACTCGTGTCGTATGTATACTCGTATTTTTAAATACTTGTTGTATGTATACTTTCATTAAAATGTTTTTGGTAAACTCACTTTTCGATTCCCATGCGCTTGCGCCGCACTATGTGTAAAATACGGCCGGCGGTGAAAAGACGCGCCGACGAGAAACGCCGCGCGAAGATGTCACGCGACACTAACGCCGCTTCCTGAAAATATTATCAATGGGAAAACACTTTAAGAAACAAAAGTTGGTAGATTTAAAAATATATTTCTCAAGATATAAATTCTTTAACCAGGTATGGTACAAAAGTATATTATTGGTACATGTTCTTTGGTGGCCCTATTTGTGTTTCGTAGTATAATAACCAAAAGTAGATCCTGCATTGCTCCACGCACATGTGTTTAAATGGTGTCTCATTGAGTGAGAATGCGAGCTTATCGAGTCGACGTAGTAATAGTGACAGCGTCCAGTTTTCCGGGGAAAAGTTTTCTTTTGGAAATAGTGCTTACGACTTCGTGTTAATGTAAGCAGAGCGAAGTAGGTCTGCTCGAGGCCATTATATAAACCGGGGACCTGAAGACCAGGGATGTTATGGATATGATATTTCGGATCTGGATACGGATATGGATATAGGAATAAAATTATATCGGTTTCGGATAAGGTTACGGATATGTAATTATTTCGGATTATCCGTTAGTTTCGGATAGTTTCCGTTACGGATATTAGATTGAAGTAAAATATAAACACAAAATGACACAAATATAACGAAACATGTCGTTTTATTTAGACTCCGCCCTTATAAGAAACTATCCGAAACTTGTGAAACGGATACAGTTACGGATACGGATATAATTTTATTTCGGATATCCGATAGTATCGGTTACGGTTACGGAGCTCCATAACATCTCTGCTGAAGACCCGTGAATTTATATCTGTAGGGAAGGTAACAGATTGATTACTGAGATATCGCAGCGATTCTATTCATGGACTATTTGTAGAAATGTGCTACAGTTGAAATCAATCTAAAAAAATTATTTTCAATAATTACAACTAACACAAAAAGGAAACCGAGCACACACCCGCCAGGAAAAGATTGTCTCTTTCGCTATATATGTCCAAATAACAAGGACAACGAAGGAATAGAAATATTAACTCATTGTGTCCTTTAGTAATATACCCATTACTCGTAAAGGAAAATCGGTTGGATTCGACCCAACCTTTAATTAACTACCGAGGGTTATGGAGGCATCTACTGAATTAGCGAAAATACCTTATAATAATAAAGAACTGTCGCTTCGAACACAAAATAAAGAACGTCATCACAACAATTTAAAAGTAACTACAATATAAAGCAGCACATGTATGTATGTGCAATATATACAAGATTATATGCATTAATGATTAATTAATTAGATGATCTAAAAATAAGTTTCTTATTTTCATTTAATGATAAACTATTCTAAAAGTATGAAAGAAATGTAAGCAAATCTAAATGTAAAGCATAAAATTATTCTGATAACCCGAAAGGCAACTCAATGGTATAATAAAACACCAAATAGTTTGATGAACAACACAAACTAAAATATCATTCATTTAAATTTTGCAGGCATAGGTATTTAAAAAAAAATTGATGTGCTCAAGGACGTATACCGAGTTCAAATTAACATTAATATCGAATTATCAACATTATTATTACAGTAAACAAACACATTTTTATAAACATAATTAGTATTATTTTCAGAAAAAAATACTTTAAAAAAACATTTTTATTTTCGTTATGCTTCATAATTTATATTTCGTGAACAAACAACAGTGATAATATATAGAAATAAACAATATAATACATTCCATAGAAACTTGATCCTTCTGGAAAGTCAAAGTTAGCTTCATCTTATAGACAATTAACCTTGATTTTTTTTTGTTTTCAATGATACTCACGGAAAATAGTGTACTATGAAAGAAACTGTCATTATGAAAAATTATCCATTAACTATAAATATGAATAATACATCTAAATAGATGTGTTTTTCATATGGTCCTTCGAGCGGGATTAGATTTATTAGATTAGCGATGCGACCAATTTAAAATTGATAAATTTTATAAAGTGAATTATTTTTAAAGATGAAAAATGGTTGGAAGTGATCCTTCAACTGGATTGCAACCTGGCGAAATCTTCAGGTATAAAATCGCATAATGATTTGACTATCTAGTGTGTTTTATGAAAATAACCGTCGCAAAAGCTCCCGATTAAATTTGGGAAAATGTTTAATTCAATCTTTTAAGTTATATGGCTTTTACAGCAATGTTACCTGTGTTAAATGACAATACAAGCAAGCAGATGACATCACACAGCACACAGGAACCTGTTTAAATAGAAAGTTGACTGACAGCACTCACGGTGGACACACTCTGCACGAGCAGGGCGTCGGCAGAATCATCAGAGTGCGCGGCCTCTAAATCCTCAGGCCGCCGCCATGTTGATTCCAAATCCCGTGCGGGTACCCCGAACAACGCGTATCCAAACCCATTTAACATTATCCGGTACTGTAATATAATATAAATAAAACATAACCAAGAATCATTGTAGTGTTTGATAATTATAATTAATGATGTGAGGTGACTAGGGGAGGTAAAAACCGTTAATATAAATGCCGCGTTCCTTTACACGCTAAATGTACATCTATTGTGTTTGAAGTTATACTTTTTTTGGCGACATTTTTTTAATGCTGTAGGACAGTAGACAGGCTGACGGCCTGCTTAGAATTTAGCAGTTACCGTCACCTATGGGAGTTTGCAACGCCAGTGGCATCGCAAACACGCTGCTGTCCCATAAGGGTACAGGAAATTGGGTCACTAATGCCAGAACACAACACAATGTTATTATGGCGGCATACTTAAGACCAAAGGTAGTCGCCATCCAGACGGGCTTGAGGCCCTACCACGTAGCTAGGGTGGGTTGTTTTGTCGCCTTTTACGACAGGCCGAATCCGGCCGCAGAGGTTAATTATCGGCATGTATTCTTTTAATTTTATTAATTTATCATTCCTTTTATAAACAAAGAGTTGTGGCATAAAGGATGAAATCTTTAGTTATTTTTGTTCTGTTTTTTTTTTAAATCATGAGTGATGTTTACTTGTTAAATTACCTTAGGTAACTTAGTAGCGTGTATAGTTTGTATGATTTTGGTTCTGAGATTCTCTATGCTGTGGACGCTGAGCCGCATAACGAGGTCGTCGCCAACCCCGACCGTCATCACGAAGCTCTCCGTGAAACGAGCTCCTTCGCGACTTATTAAACCAGCTGAAAACAAAATATCTACTTTAAATCTTGTTTGGAGCTGCTTTCTTGGAGTAAAGATCTGAGCCAGTAGTCAGCTCTCTTAATAATTTTATTTATCAAAAGAACCAGAGATAGTCTTAGTCTTCACAGTCTTCGTACTATCGAGTTTACTGCTTAGTAGTGCTTAGTTTATAGTATCTCTTATAACAAACTTGATAAGATCGTGTTTTGTTCTGCTTTTTTTCGGAAATGAGGTGATTAATACAAAAAAATCCGTTGCCGGGGCTTTGTTGGACGAAGCGTTGCTTTAAGGATTCGTTTTGAGGCTCGCTTTGGGCTTAATGTTCCATTTCATCCCACTATCGGGTATATTGTAGACTGTGGGAAGAAGTGTGATCAACTACCGAGCTATAAATTAAAAAAAAAATTCATAGCAACCGGAATGCAATTAGAAAAAAAAACAAATAATCAGCAAGTGTGGCAAACTTTCAATCGTTCATTGGACAGTCATACAAAAATGCACCGTCTACTCAAGATACAACATACATAAAAAATATAGTAGTAGTACATAACTTTTATATTTAAAATCATTTTTATGGAAGGGGGACGGACATAAGCTACATTCCTGTGTGAACTTTTACATACTTCTGCCTAATTTTCAGTAGCAATAACTTTAAGAATCTTGCTGTTGTAGAATATCAATAAAAAATAACTTTTCTAAGTGTTTAGTAACATAGATATTAAAGAGAAATAAAAAATTACCTGGTGTTGAAAACGCGAATACTTTAAGATGAGGGTACCTGGGCCTCAATTTTAAACCTACTAATACTGCAACTCCTGCACCAAGGCTGTGACCTAGAATAAAAAGACTAAGAGTGATGAGTCAGCAATAATCAGTACCCGATTATTGGTCTTTATGTTGCTTCATTTGCATTTCATTGTCTAGGAAATTAACGTGGAAAGCCATCGTAACATATTGGTAGATTATTGAAACGAGGCAGTGTAAAACATTTTTTTCACAAATTCAAATTTTTCACGAAGTCTTCATTGATATGAATAAATTCTCCCTTATGTTACAAATGGAGAAATAGAAGAAAAAAAACTATAAAACATAAGCTAAATTTGTGTATAGGATATATACCATAACTAAATTGATTAATTTTCTCCGTAGCCTGTCGTAAAAGGCGAAAAAACAACTCTAGCTAGGTTGTAGTGCTCTTAGACCGTTTGGATGGTAAGCACCCATAGTTTCTAAATATACCGCCACAACCTTGTGCTGTGGTCCGTAGTAACTCAGGTTCCAGTTCTTCTACGCAAACGGCAACGTGTTAGCGATGTCCCTGCTTTACCTCATTATCGATATGATAAATTAATATATTTAACTTGAAAGGGGTATTTACCTATTTCTTTAAATTTTCAATAATTAAAAATTAAATTAAAAATTTTAAACCTATATTTATAGGTTTAATTTTTTTTATTAGTTAACTTTTTTAGTATAAAAATTAATAGAATAATTTTATTCATTTGCCCCACAAATTTCTGAACATTGCCCATAAAAAATACCTGGACGATTTAGAAAAAAATTGGTTTGATTAAGGCGTTTGACATCACAAACAAGCGACTCCTGCTGTTCCACAGTAATAAAAAAGTTAATCATTTAATAAAAGCCTTTCGAACCTGTGAGAACGAGATCATAATGTGGATATTGTTGAAATGACCGGTCCAGCACCGGGAGCAATCGTTTCAACATTTTCGCGGCACCCATCGCCATGCCTTTATGTGCTGCCGTGTTCTCTGGAAGACCTAAAATGTGGACAAATTTATTTATTTGTGCATTAGAAAAAAGATGGTGTTTCTCCGTAAAATATTAGAAATTATTCCCTAACACAAACATCATTAGTACGTATTGTGGTTAGCATGTTAGTGATCCGCCTTAAATCTGGTATACTTTCCTTTCGCTCTAAATAGTGGCTTTGGTACTCATATTTTATTAGGAAAAACACTCGGTTTTGGTATGAGTTATATGCAAGGTAGTCTAACTTCGTATTTTCCTGAGGTATATATATGCATCAAAAGCAGATGCTTCAGGATAATACAGTTTATTATACCAAGTTGTCTGTTACATGTTATAATAACTCGAATTTTATTTTTCATTTGCAAAGTTCATTTTAGATTTTACTTATACTTGCGCCTGTTTTATATAACGATACACTCATTATGTTTTTCATGTTAATAAATAATAGAAATAGTTGTATCAGAATGATAATGAATGAAATCCTAATTAATATTATAAATGACAAAATGAGTTTGTTTGTTTGTTACTCTTTCACGCCTAAACAGCTGAACCAATTTAGATGAATTTCGGTATATTCATAGATTGGGCCTTGGAGATAGACATAGGCTTTTTAAAATTCATATGGCAGAACATTTGCCGGGTCAAATAGTGATAAATAATTAGAAATTGTCAGCTATTATCAAAAAGAAATTCCTATTATTGTTGAGTTCTTATATTACGATTACTAAACAGAAAACAATATTTTACCATCAGCTTCAAACCGCTCTGAGCCGGCTGTGAAATCTGTAAAGATATCTCGCAGAGATATTGATCCTCGGACTGCTACCACTATACTCTCTCTTTCGTGGTCTGCTATAACGCAGAATGGTAACTGAAAAAAAAACAAAGCTAAAAACACAATTCAAAAACAGTGCCTACGAGTGCCACTTAAACTCAAAGGTAAAATTTGTAATAAGGCCTGTCGTATTGTATGGATCGGAAGGCTGTGCCACAAAGGGGAGGGACGAAAGGGTGTGACATGCTGTGGAGATGCGAACACTGATATGAATACTGTACGTTTCGTAACTCTACACGAATAACGAAAATGAATAAAAATTTGAAATGAGTATCTATGGGCTGTCCATTAATCACGTGAGGCTCGAAAGGGGGGGGGGGGGGCAGGGGTCCATAAAAATCACGAAATATCACAAGGTGGGGGGTGGGGGGGGGGGGGTGTGTAATAATATATCACGTGTATTTATTTTTTCGGCAAACGCGTACAAAATCGAATTTAGCACTGTGCCACCAACTGACTTCCAAGATGCTTATCCAGTTATTGGCGTTGAAGAAAGTCTTGCTAATCCGTGGTCCGAGGATACTGTACATTATCTTCATTGTTCATGTATTACTATAAAAAAGTTTTTTGCATTTCTTTCATTATTTTTATATCAGTCAAAAACAACCTGCAACCTTTCTGTCTACCTCTAAACGTTATTATTGTAGTCTTTAATTTTCTATAATAAAATTAGATGAAATATAAAAAAAAATTAAAATCTTAAAATTAAGATCTTTTGTAGGTACTAAAAAATACACGTGATTATAGGGGGGAAGCGGGGAGTTTTAGTCTTAAACCTCACCATGTATCACTAAGGGGAAGAAGAAGAAGACAAGAGTTTAACCCGCCAGTTTGTCTAGGTCAAACTTGATGATGAAGACAATACTAGGTACGACCTCAACATTGGGACGTTGCTACTGTTTTTAGTAACAGTTTGTAAATAATAGCTTATAAATAACTCAATCGCTAGTTGGCTCGTTCAGTGAACACTAAAATTTTATTGTACAGCATTTGATGATTCCATAATTAAGTAAAATTTAAAAATACCAAATTCTTATACATAGGTAGGTACTTACTTGCGATTATAGTCCAGTGTTTTTATTATATGGCATACGAGTAAATAATAAGGACTGATTTTTAATTTATATCTTTTATAATATAAAAAACTGAGCATACGTAATTTAGCTTAAAAAATAATTAAATGAATTCTCACCAAAATATATTTAAGTAATCACAAAAAAATAACGTCGTTTACATATGTGGGCATAATTATCTACGACAATTACGTAGTCATTTAAGTGTCTTTGTTACTACGTACTAAATAGGAATTTTTTTACTGGATCGTCTATGGCAACACGAAATTAATATTAACTAGCAGTCATTGTTTGTTACACTGACTACTACTTCATAGTATATTGGTATATTATGTATTATAAAAAAGCAAAAAATCCATACATTTATAATTTGAGAAATTATAAACAAATTTCCAATGATCATGTCGATATGATAGATTTGTCAACCAAACGCTGTATTTTTTCTTAGTTTCAAATAAGGAACTGAAATGATTTATTTTGAAACCGTAAATGTCTACTAAAAATAAATTAATTTGAATCATCATCATCAACATCCCAGCGTCAAATCTCGGTTGCAACCTGAACCTTCACTTCGGTGCCCGGGGTCCGCTTTCCAACTTTCCCTTCTCCGCGTCTGACGGTCTTCGGCATCTCTGGTAGTCAATTCATTGGCACGCATATCACCCTTTACAACGTCAAGCCAGCATTTTTTGGGTCTACCCCTCCTGCCGGGGCCCGGTGGAGGCGGCATGGCCAGACATTCGTTCCCCACGTAGCTAGCCGGCGGCTGCCGCGAATCCGGGAGATTCTAACGCGGTCCTTTCGCGTCACTCCACATATCCACCGCAGCATATTCATATCCACCCACCAGATAATCGCTCGGGGAATACAGTCGAAGGCCTTCTGTAAGTCAAGAAATAGGCAATGCAGAGGCATATTCTTCGTCCTGTATTTCTACGTGACAGTCCTTAGGGCAAAAATAGGGTCCATTTTCCCGTGACCAGGGCGAAACCCATATTGACACCGCGG
Source organism: Malacosoma neustria (assembly GCA_963693495.1). NCBI lineage: Eukaryota > Metazoa > Arthropoda > Insecta > Lepidoptera > Lasiocampidae > Malacosoma > Malacosoma neustria. The sequence goes on from OY856376.1 coordinate 8,552,264, forward strand.
GACAGTACACTCCTGTCGGATCCGAGAGTAGATAACCCTCTCGAGAAGCTTTATGGTGTGGGACATGACTTTAATATCGCGGTAGTTACCGCACTCCTGCATACTCCACTGCCCACACCACGAGAGCCCATCGCCTTCCAGGTTTCGATGGGGACTCCATTGGTACCGACAGCTTTTCGATTCTTCATGTGGCGAAGACAATTCTGAACCTCTGTAGGCGTTATCGGTGGCACTAGTCCGTGATTCGGAGGGAGATCAGGCGGCTGCACCTCTTTGTGCTGCTTATTCAGCAGCTCGTGAAAATATGAGCGCCATCTCTCTTTTACTGCGAGGTCCTCGCATAGCAGTTTGCCCACAGGGTATTTTACGAAGCGGCACTGGGAAATATCCTGTGCCGCTGGCGCGCTCCAGGGTCTTAAACTTATAGTTAAGCTTCTGCCCCTCAGACGATCCCAACTTATCATATAGTGGCTATAAGTGGTCTCGTCTGGCTCTGGCTACAGCTCTCTTAGTGGTGCGCTTGGTAGACCTGTATGTGTCGCGATCTTCAGATCTGGACGCTTGCCACTTCTTAAAGAGAGCTTTTTTTCAATCTGGTCTCCCTCTGGACTGTGTCGTTCCACCATCATGTCTCCTTGTCACATTTGTGACCGCCCTTAGACACACCAAGCATCTTCCTCGCCGACCCAAGGATAGCCACCTGAATAGTGTCCCAGTAAACTTGAACTGGTTCAAGATTGATGATGATTGATGGCTACTCCATTCTCCTCACCAGATGCATCTGTATAGATCAGCTTTTAGCCATTCCCAATGAACCGGGATCTGCTGGCCTTCTACCGAGTCTCCTGCAGGAACGCCACGGCCACCCTCCGCTGAAGGGTACACCGGCCAACTCCCTCGCGCATTCAATTAGCGTGCCAATGTTCCATGTTGCGAAGCGGAGTTTGGATTGGGCTAACGTCTTTACCCGTGCTCGCCCACGGCAGGGCAGCCTTTGTCCACTTGTTACAGAAGTCAGGCGAAACTCATGCGCGTCGTTTTGCGGCGACTCTGTATCCTTGCCTGAACCTTTTCTTGTAAGTACCATTAGTGATTTGGCTAGTTTTGGCTTTTGCGGGAGCGACTACTGTCCGACCTCCCAACCCCTAGAGGAAAATCGAGAGGTGTACTTCCTTTGCCGCATACAAGCTGGCAAAGGAGTAGTCCATCAGTCGCCTTTTACGACTCCCTTCGAATGACCTGGGGTGACTCTGTTCTTTTCACTGGTCGGGGCCACACAGCCAATTGAAGCCTATTTTTAATGCCTATACAAAAACCATTTAGATAAAACAGTACATATTGATAGGAAATTAATGACAAGAAACGTCTAAAATGTATTTATGAAATTATTTAAATAAATATATTTAAAGAGAAATATTAATTGCGACTTTTTGCGGATTTATTATAAGTTAATGACAGTTTTTATTGCTATGTTAGTTTTTGTTTAAGTATAGCTAAATATAATTTTCCGTGTCTTAAATTGGCAATCTCATTTAATTATATCCTAAATAAAACCTTTAAAATTATAAACGTGTCTTTTGTTAAACTAAAATGTTTTAGATATAAATAATGTATTATTAATATTTTTTTTATTAATTCGTCATTAATTTCGAGTTCGATTGATCGATAAATTTCACATTAGCGATAGCTTTGTTATGCATAAACCTTCAAAGAGCAGCCTGCTAAAAATCCTTGTCTCTATGTGGCAATTTTATAAGTTAGAAGTAAATTGAGACTGGTCTGGATAGGTGCTCATTTATTCTTAATAACTTACCTCAAATACTCTATTGTTGAAGGAAGCGAATATGATGTCGTCTGCTGGCAATTTTGACATATATTTCACCCCCGCAAAGTTGCATAAGCAGCAATTATCATCCGTGACTATCGAGTTCTTAGGCCTGTGGGAAAACAACACAAATTATATTTTTTTTGTGAATTGCTAATAACAATTTTACTTAACTTTTCAATCAAAGACCTTACTTAGTTGATGTGTGTGGGTTAAAATATAGTACAACTTTTATATTTCAGAAGGTCCCGGCTAGATATGAGGTATCCTGTTGCTAGTTTACAGGAAAGGGAGGCTTATTCGGTTTTACTTTTGGGCAACTATATCGCCTGTAGGCTATATATTTAATCAATTTTCTCGTGGCCCTTTGCTTATGGAAATGAAGTATCACGGCAGCTCACCGATGTCTATAGATGCATTTTACTTTAGTCCTCTGCAATTTACACCAGGCGTGTGAGAACAGTGAAACATTTAAAAATATTTGTTTTATCATTATAACGATATGTATTAGAAAAATATATCCATTTATTTTTTATTTACTAGTAAAAAAATAATTTACTTTTCTTTTCATTCATATTTTTATAGAAAATAATTTTAAACTATTTATTATTATACCTATATTTAATTGAATGTATAGGAAAATTATTGAGTATGTATTTATACAAATTGATATAACTAAAAAGACATCAAATTCTATAAATAACGGAATGAACAACGTTTAAGTAATTTTAGAGCCAAAGATCATACGCAAGTATTTTAACTTAAATATTAAACACCTTGATCTTCAAACAATTAAAATCACCTTAAAAGATTCTTTGATAAAACTCCGTTCCAAGTTTTAATATACCTCTAAAGCGGATTAAATGGCGGTTAGACGTCTATCAGTCTAACAGTAATAAGTTATCAGGAGTTAAATTATTACTTTATGATTAAATTTGCTTGCAATGTTGCCAAAGAATATTACTATCGATAAAATTTCAATACTGTGACAATTCTGCGTTAGGCCGTATACAGAAAGAAAGCTGGAAGCCTACCAGCGCTTATCGGCGCCGGTCCACGCAGGTGACCGGCGCTGGCATTTTTATGAACAAGCGCCGATAAGCGCCGAACGTCGCCGACAAGTTTTTTGCCGCCCGCCGTATAAAATATAATAATATATTATTATAAATTACTAGCTGTGCCCGCGACTCCGTCCGCGTGGAACGTATGCGTACTTATCCATCAAGTGACTAAATGCAATTTCGGAAATGCCTCTGATGTTGAAAATGTCCATAGGCGACGGTGACCACCTGCTATCGGGAGGGTAGTATACCTGTTTGCTGAACATCAACTAAAAAGACGCGCAAAAATTCAATTTCGTCAGTTATTCAAAATAGCTAATTATGAAATCATTACTGCAATAGCATGATATTATACCATGACATCACACTGCATTGTTTTAACTATAAATAAATAATAACTATAAATAAATTCATTCGTCACGTGTATAATTATAATAGTATTATATACACTTGATATTTTATATAAAAGCTATGTAACCTATAACCCGTCAATATTAATATTGAAATGAATATTAAACAATTAATTTGCACAAATTAGGGATTATAAATACAGGCTGTAACTTTTAACCATTGTAGAAAACTTTCAACGTGTCACTTAACGTGAAATTATCTCCAAAGAGTATTGTATTTGATTGATTTCAATTATATTAATCTCTCATAGACTTGTGATATCTTAAATTTCTTTAGCTAACAGGTATTTTATGAAATCTTAGGATACGATAAACCATGTATATACTTGTGACAGATGAAAAATAATCAAGTTTATTAATAAATAAATGATTTCATTACAATTTTTTAAGCATGTCTTTACCTAGACAGGTGCGCCTGCGCATGCACGCATGCAAGGGAGTGATGTGTATAATGAATTAATATCTTGAATTTACATTGACATAATAGTAGAGATATTACAACTCTCGACTGATCTATGGCATGCTTTGGTAGTGGTGGTAAAGTGTTAGCAGTAAACAGGTTATCCAAATGTTACTCGAATCCCGAGGCACTACAATCGAATAAAAGAGGCTAATTTTGTTAAATATCATTTTCTTGTAGGTATGCGAAGCTGGCAGTGTTATATTTTATAAGAGCGTGTTTTAACATTGATTCAAGGCCGTTCTTAGTATTCAGATATTCGGTTAAAATCTATTTGTATCCATGAAGGGGCGGCTTAAGAATACCCCTACGGCCGGGGTCGACTTGTAGTAAAAGGCGACAAAACAACCCTAGCTAGGTGATTGAGCCCCAACCTCGTTTGGATAACAACCATCCGTGGTCTACAAGTATGCCGCGATATTAAACTTGTTTTGTGTTCCGGAATTAACGGCCCAAGTTCCAGTATCTACCCCTATGAGGACGGTAGCATGTTCATGGTGCCCCCGACTTCGCAAACATCTACAGGCAACAATAACTGCTTATTAAATGAGCCGTCAACTTGTCTGCTGTCCATTGCAATAAAAATAAGTTGTACTTACCGACAGCAACAGCAAGTTAAATGCCTAGCCAGCTTACAGAAGCCGGTGAAACAGTGCCTATACAGCACATAAGGCCAACCGTAGGCCGCTATCGACAGTTTGAGATAGTGCTGCGCGTCTTGCAAATTCATCCACGGTGGCGTTTCAGAAAATATTTTGTTGACATCAGTTGTGAATATGGGTTCCTCCTCGTTCAACATTTGTATTCGCCTCATTTCCCTCGTCTCCCTCTTCTGTCGTACCCTTAGTAGGACGCATCCGGCGACCACATCGGAAGGTACGAGGTCCGTTGATCGAAATAAGGCGCTGAGCAAGGCTGTAAATAAATACGGATTTTTACTTTTTTGGTAGAGTTCATATGTAAACAAAATTAATTAGTAATAGTCCCGCCAACGCAGGCCACGCCGGTGGCGCAGGAGGGCAAGTAACTCCGGTCGCCGTATAGAGCGGCCGCGGGCGGCCCCTCGGAGGAGGATCCGCCGCCCGCACTATTGCCGCGAGGGAGAGGGCCGCGTGCTGTTCCGCGGCCCCCCTCAACTCATGTTGATTCAGAAGAGCGCCGGGGGATGAAATCCTGACCCCCTGGCGCCAACAATTTAGAAGGGGCCCGCCTTAAGACAAAGGGCGGGCCGGCGCCGGCCCGGGCCACGAGATCGGCAGGCCATATATCCGTGGGCCCGGGTGTAGGCGATAGGAGAACAGCGGGGTTTTTTTAAGTAAACGAATAAATAATAGCAGGAATATTTTTAAAATTTATATTTAAACAATAAAATGGTTTCCATACAATAAAAATAATAACAATGGTTTTATGTTTCAAAATAGTAAAGCATATGTAATAGATATAATAAATAGTAAGAATTTAGTATGGGATTCATTCAGTATAATTGCTACTAATTGTTTTGTTTACGTCTTACTAAATTACGTCGGATAACTATCATTTATGGTCGTGATGTGACTTTAAACAATATGATTTTTTGCGATAACACGCACGTAGAAAATCCTACTATAAATCTTCTTTTTATTATATGGATATCAATAATTTCACATTATTGTACAAATAGTTTATAACACTTATTTTGCTTTGCTTTAATAATTTAATTTAATAACATTTATTTGAGATGCCAAAAATACAAGTCATATTCTATCGTTAATTGAAAACAAATGTACCTTTAGTAAAGTGCCGTGTTACTAATAATAATAAGCATTATAAATTAGTTGCCTAATACCTTTCTACGTGCAGGGGCTGAGTAAGAATACTGACTCGTTCGGTCGCGGACGGGCTGTTCTAAAAGCGCGATAAAACAACCCTGCCTAAGCGGTAGGGATCCAAACCCCTCTGGATGGCAACCACTCCTGGTCTCTAAATATGCGGTCATCGCAATAACCTTCTATTGAATGCATAAGTGACATCGGTTCCAGTTCTCCTAAGTGGATGACAGCGTGTTAGCGGTGCCCCTGGCGCCACAAGCATCAATAGGCGACGGTAACTGCTTGCTATTAAGCTAATATTATGTGGGCCGTCAGCCATTGTTCCACAGCAATAAAAAATATTTGAAGACCCAAAAGAACCAGTCTTTATATTGCTTCATTAAATATCAATAAAAAAATTGAGTAATTACAGTACCTGCAACCTGCTGGAAGGCTTCCTTTCCATGTTCGTCCCTCTTCAACCAACAAAACGCCCACCTGAATCTTCTAGACCACAAGCCCGTAACTTTCCTGTGATGTCGTACTTGATTTGGAGTGTCTTGCATGTCTCCATAGTTTAATGACCCTAGTGGGTCGAACACCATGAACAATCCAAACACTGTCAGGCCTAGTTGTACCCAGTTGAATAATACTATACCTGTAAGCAAAACACTTTAAACTTAAAAGCGCTTGGATTATTTGTTGGCGCATTTCTATGTTATTTATGTTTAAATGTTGTGGAAAAATATAAATTGTGAGTAACATTTATTAAGGGGATTTGAATTTTAAAAGAAATTGGAATAATACTGATGCTGAGGTTTACAGAATTGTGTGAATTACTGTTTGCGTTCGACAAGTGTTTAAATTTCGACTTGATAGAAACTGAACTATAAGCTGTTAAGCTTGAGAATCGAATTGGCTAAGATCACTGGAGGTAATAAAGCTTTGACAATCGGTTTTCAATTCAAAGTCTTCTCATGTTGGTCACGTCACTATCATGGCTTCTCTATAACATCTAAAATTCTCGAGTATGTCTTGGATAAAATTAACAAGAGCAAGCTTGAATAAGTGAAGAATATACATAGTCACATTATATAAAAAAAAACTAACATGTTAATATATTTAGAACAACGATATGGCTGCAAGGTGTAGGATATAATTATGATTGTACGACTTCCGGCCGCCGTAAATAGCGGCCGCGGGCGGCCCCTCGGGAGAGGGCCCGCCGCCCGCACTATTGCCGCAAGGGTGAGGGCTGCGTGCTGTTCCGCGGCCCCCATCAACTCCCAGAGTTATTACAGGAGAGCGCCAGGGGGACGAAAGCCTGACTCCCTGGCGCCAACACTTTAGAAGGGGCCCGCTTTAAGACAAAGGGCGGGCCGGCGCCGGCCCGGGCCACGAGATCGGCAGGCCATATATCTGTAGGCCCGGGCGCAGGCGATAGGAGAACAGCGGGGTTTTTTAGTGGGTAGTCGGATGGTCGAACATCTTTCCCGGAGTCCCACATATCCCTCGGTCCCCCCGGGCCGGGGGAACCCGTCAAGAGAGGTTTTTCCCCGAGACCAAAAAAAAACGTAGATGTTTAAAATACTCGTATTGACGTTTAATGGTAAAAGTTAATGTAGTTCTGCATAATATGCAATATTATAAACCCTTTATATTATAAAGAGTCTTCCAACAGGGACTTCCGAACTTTGATCGTTGATAACGGCCATCTTGTTGAAGCTACATCTGTCAAATTAGTTGTCATTTATTCAGTCTGTTTTGCCAAATCACCATGGACGGATATAGCACTCAACAACACGTGGAAATAATAAAATTGTATTATCAAAATATAGGTAGGTGTTCTGTTCGGGCAACGTACCGCGCGTTTCGCCCATTTTACGGTTGTACATAATCGTCCTATCAAGAGTACTATTCGCAATGTGGTGGATAAATTTGAGTTCACTGGTTCAGTAAACTATCGACCAACACCCGCATGTCGACGAAACGCAAAATCTGCCGAAAACATCGCCGCTGTCCGTGAGTGTGCAGTAGAATCCGAGTCAGTCGATTTCGAGTCGCCACAACTTGGCGAATTTGCGTCGTAACTTGGGCCTGCACCCATACACAATTCAACTGACCCAGGAACTGAAGGTAAATGACCTTAGACAAGAACGTGTGTTCGCTGAATGGGCTCTGGAGCAGTTGGCAACTGGCCCTAATTTTCATTTCTATGAAATCATCTTCAGCGATGAGGCCAATTTTTGAATGAATTGTTCGTGAACAAACAAAATTGGACATTTCGGATGCACTCCACCCAGAGAACCCGTGGCGGACATTTGAACGATGTTATATTCCACACATAATGGCATCAACAGGTCTTTCAAACAAATAAAAAATTGCGATGATATCTCCACACTTTGTTTTATTTTTTAAAGATAGGAAGCGCTTAATGAAATACCCGTTAGTAAATTCAAATCAAGATTACTGTTGTTTTTAAATATCAAAATCATTGTAATTGTTATAAGCCACACAAATTGGTAATGCGCCTGGCGACCATGTTGGTGACGTCAGTACCGTTAGCAACTTAGAGTATACATTAGCTTGCTTATGTATACTCTAAGGTTAGCAGCGTTATTAAATAAATTATGTATATAAAAAATATTATTAAATATTGAAGCTTGGAGGGCTAAATATTTACGTCGTATGAGACAAAATGACTTACCTGGCGCTGACAAAAAAACAAGTGATTTATATCGACGAGACGTGGATACACGCCCATTACACAGTCAAAAAGTGTTGGCAGTCCGACACGGATGTTGAAGTAAAAAAAATGATAGCCCTGGTCCCCGCTGGATTATAGTTCATGGTGAGTTAAGATTTTCAAAAATGTGATGAATGATAATGATGATTAAAAGTTAAACATTATTCAAACATTTAGTTTTAATTAAAAAAACACATCAAATTTCCTTTTAGACTTTTATTAATAAATGAGAATATTACATTTTGTTAACTGTACTTTTTATTTGCTGATGACGTCACAAGGGCGTTAATTTGACAAAGTGTCAGCGCATTACCAATTTGCGTGGTTCATATTAATTACATATCTATAATAAAAAAATATCAAATTAAAATACGTAGTACTAGTAAAAAAATCTTCAAATTTATTGTTTTATTGCGGTGTGATCTTATCTTATCTTGTTTCGGTGCTCAGAAATATCTCGGACACTTCGACCCGATGGGATCTTTTGTGTTCCCCTAGATAGCAATCACTCCTCTCCAATCTCATTGAAGATTTGCTTCATGAGCCTAACAATGAGGTATGGAGATAGGAGCCTGTAGTCTTTCGGTGTCGGATATCCTATCCCCAAAAGATTCATTCGCCTCCTGGCCAATGCATCGCATGTACACAGTAGGTGTTCCATGCGTTCTGTATGTTCCCCACACAACCTGCACATGGGTGTCGCGGTTAGACCCATCTTCATGAGCATGTTATTGGTTCCAAAGTGCCCAGTAAAGGCCCCAAGCAAGTAGCGTATTTGCCCCCTGCTCATGTTCCAGATGGATCCTCGTGCTTTGTACGTGGATCCCAAAAAATTTTTGGAGTATTCCAGACCGATTCTAGTCAACCAGTATTGTTGTTGACTGCGGTCTGCAAAATCCCTGAATGTGGCTTTCACGAGGCTAGTCGGAATGCCTACACATGGTTCTGGACCCATAAAATCATTTGTTGAGCCCTCTCTTGCCAGTTCATTGCCATGAATTCCTTCGTGTCTCGGGACACCCTGATATGCCTTCCAAGCCTATTTAAAGTTTGAATGGCATCCAGGACAAGTCTGGAGTCAACTTTGAAGGAGGCGATGGCCTTGATTGCAGCTTGACTGCCACTGAGAATATATATAGATTTGCCTTTGGTACCTCTATCTATGTTCTCCTGAGCACTGGTTATTATGGCATATGTTTCAGCCTGGAATATCCTTGCCATTTTTCCCAAGCTTTTACTACATTTGTAGCCTTTTGCGTATACCTGATTCCATTTTGGATCCATCAGTGTACCATACCAGACTATTATGTTTTGGTGGATCTGGTCCCTTTGTCCATTCCATTCTTGTTGGAATTTGGACCATGAAAAGCCTTTTAAATATAAACCTGGTTTGCATTTTATCGGATATGATATGTGTTATCCGATCCAGGTCCTCATTTTCATCAAATTTTGTATGATTGGTTTTTGGCTTGGTGGCGTCCCATAGGCCAGCTACAGCAAGGTGATATAGTGCCCTCCTTGCCTAGAGTTCAACCATAATATGCAGAGGAGGAATGTTAAGATATCTCTCCATAGCTGCCGTAGGTGTTGTTCTAAAAGCACCGGTGATTCCAAGACACACCGTTCTTTGTAGCCTATTTTGAGTGTCTCTTTGCACGTAGTGAGTTTTATTCACCACACTACGCTGCCATACGTGATGATGGGTATTATCATTATCTGATAAAGCCATCGTATCACGTTGGGTTTTAGCCCCCAGGTTTTGCCATAAGTGGAGCGACACATGCCAAATACTCTCAGAGCCTTCGCCATTGTCTTTTCCACATGAGTCTTCCACCTGAGTTCCTTATCGAGGGTTATGCCTAGATATTTGACCTCGGTGGACTACGGCAGTTTGGTTCCATTAAGGGTGGGGTTCCCTAGACTTGCTAGTGTCCTTCTCCTTGTAAATGGTAGTATAACTGCTTTATTTGGATTAATGGAGAGGTGGTTCTCCATGCACCATTTCTCTGTTATCTTCAGAGCCTTTTGTAATAATCCAGAGACTATGTTCGGAAATTTACCATTAACCAAGCTATGTCGTCAGCATAACCTACCGTGTAAAAAGGTCCGGTGTAGAGTTTGGTTAGTAGTGAGTCTACTACCAGACACCATAATAATGGCGACAATACTCCGCCTTAAGGGCAGCCGCGTGTGATACACATTTATTGCGGTTTTTGCTATAACTTGCCGACCATTCTAAAAGGGCACTATTAATTGCATGAAGCTTTTTCAGTTTATTACTTGTCCGGAATTTATTGTTGTGGAATATTTGGGGTGACTTGCAGAAACAGTAATATTATGAAGTCGTAATAAAAAAAATTAATGACTAACAGCCTTGTTAAGTAAACTTAAGTATGTCTTAATTATAAAAGTAATAGTTTTTATAAATGTATTTTGGTTAGACAAAAAATATGCATTATGTTCGCTAATTACAGAGCTAGTATATGATGTACTCGCTTTGCAACTCAGGGTGACCAGGTTCTTTATCACTAAGACATAGACATTAAATAGTTTTTCGCACGTAACATGCATAGGTACTGCTTCTGAGCGTTTCAGCCCGGTTCCATTCAAGTTGCTTTGAGAAGCAACTTGAATGGAACATTTAACAGGGCATTTTTCTTATCTTGACCAAAAGAAGCATGAGATAGATGATAAAATGTATTATTGCCTATTGTACTTAGCATACAAATTTATGTACCTATTAAATAGTCCTGAACTGTGTATGTGCAATAAAGAAATATTATTATTATTATCTAATTCTATCTCATGTTTTTGTGGATTGGTTTTTAAAGCCTTAAACTGTAGTTTTTAATACCTTTCGACCTCACCACGTCAATATTAATACGATGCCTTTTGTTACCCAATAACTACCAAAAGGAGTAACTTATTTGACGCCGTTTATAATTCGCTGGACTAGGAATGAGAAGAAGAACATATCTTTTATTACCTTCTGGTATGTTGCCGTAAACTGGCGATGTTGCAAGAAGTAAAATGGTGAACTAGATTTTCACTTACTTTGTATAACTATATTAGAGAATCTGTCCTCCACTGAACATTGTATGAGCTCGCAAAACATCCACATCGTCCCCATCACGTTCAACGCTGTCTCCGGCAGCACCAACAATACTCTGTGAAAAATTGTATCCATTTTTATATCACTATTAACAAAACGCCATTAAATAAGAATTGAAGTACAAAACTTCAAACTTTAATAAGATTCCTTTGATCTTCAATGTTTACAGTTTTATTTTATTGAAAATTTGATGGCTTTATCCTTGATGCGAGTACCTATTTATTTTTAATAAGATTTTTGCGATTTTAAGTGTGTTTATATAACAAAAATCATGTTCTTAAATTTTTTTAAAGATTGTTACAGTAATAAAAAAATATGTTGAAGAAAAATATTACAAAAACTATTCAGTATGTAGAGGAGTGGATTTGTTGTTATGAATATTTTAAAAGGAATTTCTCGCTAGCCGGGATCGTGTGGACTAAAATAGCGCCATCATTTCGCTCTTTGGACATGGTAAACCCCAATTAGATTACTTCTGAAAGCTCACACACTAAAGGAAGAGCACCATTCGGAATTTGAAGGTTATGATGCAGTTTTTTTTATTGCTGTACGACAGCAGACAGGCTGACGGCCCACTTAGAATTTAGCAGTTACCGTCGCCTATGGGTGTTTGCAACGCCAGTGGCATCGCGAACACGCTGCTGTCCCATAAGGGTACAGGATCTTGAGTCACTACTGCCGGAAAACAACACAACATTATTATGGCGGCATACTTAAGACCAAAGCCCTACCACGTAGCTAGAGTGGGTTGTTTTGTCGCCTTTTACGTCAAGCCAATCCCAGCCGCAAAGGTCCAGTATTCTTTCTCCGCCCTTGCACGAATAATTCAAAAACTAAATTTAGCCACCTTTTCATCGTTTCTGATAGCCACATACCTAAAGGCATTTAGAAGTGGTGCCCTGCGCTTCTATACCTCATTTAAGATGTTACCAAAATTAATCGCTAATATCAACATATTAGAGGTTAAGTTTTCATCAAAAATCATTATAAATAATATTAATCAATACATATTAAAGAAAAATATACCCCCCCCCCCTCGTGTTTTGATAGAGCTCTATGTACATTTAGCATATAAAAGGAAAATTTTAATCATGTGTGTAATACTTTTTAGTATTTCATAGACAAGTTTTTCTATATTTGATTAAAGCAGATGATAAATCAATGAATAAGTTCAATTGTATTCATTACGTTTTATATTGTTAGCCAACTATGGACGTTGCCACGGTTTGTTTTTCCATTTATAATAAGCAACTTTAAATATCTGATTTGCACTTTTTTTATGGAATAATAAATCAAATGTCAGCATCTCCTTGCTCGTATACAGATCAATGTCCCTTTTAATTGCCCACGCAATTTTCGACCTGGTGTATTTCGGATTCCCCCGTCTAAAACCAATCTCGGCCAGCACCTACCATTGTCTAGAATATGTAATAAATATAATGAAATGGCCGGTAAAATTCCGAACATAGATATCTTTTGCGACTCATTGAAGGATTTTAAAAGGAAATTAATCATATATTTTCGTGAAGATTAAGTTAATTTAAGTTAGAAGTTAAAATAAATATTAACATTGTCAAATTGTAGACAAAGCCGTGTACGCCTGTCATTGGCATGTATGCATATATGTATATAATTGCTATGCTTGTTATATCATGGTCTTATTTAACGTGTACTGTGCTGTTGGTGTACCTATAAAATAAATAAATAAAAGAACAACAAACGCGAAGAGTCATCGCCATGGCACGTATTTTTTTAACAAAATATTATTAAAACTAGTATATCGGTAACGTTTTAGCCAATGTAGTTTATGGTTCCAAATGAATTGTAACACAATTAATAAGGAGATATAGCCTTGTTTTTGAGATTATTATATTATACGTAAAAGAGGGCTCTGAGACGAACTATTCACTTTTGGCGTATAATAGTGTATTGCGTTATCCATTCTGCGTGCAGGGGCGGAGTAAGAATATAAACTCCTGCGGCCAGAATGGCCTGTCGTAAAAGACAAAACAAACCTAGCTTAGATGAGTAGGGCACCAAGCCCGACTGGGTGGAAGCCACCTCTTGTCTCTAAATATGCAGTCATAATAATCTTGTGTTCATAAGAAACCAAGGTTCCAGTTCCCCTATGTAGGCGTCACCGTGTTAGCGCCCCTGGCGTCACAAGCATGTGTAGGCGACGCGACGGTACATTCTCACTATTTCTCACTATTAAACTGGCCTTAAGGGCGCGTTCCCACTTTGTCGTGACGACAGACAATCGTGTAGTTTTAAGTGTCGTGGCTTATATGTTTAAATGGAAGTGTTCACATATAGAACGACATGATTTACTGTCGTCTACGACATTTTTTGCAGTGACGACAGATTGTCATGATAGTGGAAACACGACAGTCGTAAAACGATAAAAAATCGTTACGCCTAAATTGTGACGGCAAATTTATCGTAGCCACGATAAAAATATCGTCTCGTCGTTTACACGTAGAGGTGACTGCAGATTTGTAACTTGCTAATGATGTGTAAACGACAAGTGACTGCCGTGAAACGATAAAATGTCGTCGCGATCCAATGGGAACAGCTAGATACGATAGTCGCTAAACGAAAAAAAAATTTGACGACAAACAATCGTTATAATGGGAACAGCTAGAGACGACAGTCGTCCAACGATAAATTAATCGTTACGACATAGTGGGAACGCGCCCTTAGCCTAACTGCTGTTCCACAATAATAAAGTATATACTTTTATCGTTTTATGAGTGTTAAGTTAATGAGAGTTAAAATATTTTGTAACAAAAAAGATTTTATTCCTGTAATTATATCCCTGTAAAAGTTGTCTGGAAGAGATTAGTAAGATTTTAAGTGATTCGTAACATTGTTTAGTTTTATTTTTCTATTAATAATTTGGTCTGTTAACTTGTGTAATGAGCAATAAAGTATTATTAATATATAGAGTATAATTATAATGACATTTAGAAAATTTAATAGTACTGATCATAAAAATAACAGGCTCAAGGTAATGATTTTCCAATAAAAATATAACAAAAGTCAGTTTATGTCAGTTTCATGGCGATATTGCGAACGGTTTATTAATGTAATAAGAGCAATTTATTCACTCCATATACATTATTTATGGATCATAATATCATCAACGTTATATAGATTGGACTGTTTTTCATCAAAACTTTTTACATTGTTGATTATTCAAATAGCTAATAACTAAGTAAAAATACTTGTATCATCGTTTTTATTTCCACCATACCGGGAAGATTGTTGTTACTTCTGCCGGGACTTGTTACGGGAGTTCTAGATGCAGTGCTCGGAGTAACAAATGCTTTCTTAATACTAAAATTAAAAATGGTCAGTCTTTATATAAGTCGCGACATACATTCAATCGGTAAGTTGTGTGATTAATGTCCTAATGCTCTATCTACCAAACAGCAAAATATGGATTACAATTTGTTATTAATTTCAGGCCTAAATGAGTTTTATTGCACTGAAATCCACATATATACCTCAAATTTAATATTTCTGACAATTAGCAATAGGATTTTTGTATGATGATATGCCACTTACTTGATTAGAAGCAAAGGTGAGACCATTTTCCTGGCATCCAAATCTGTGATGGTGCCTCTTGCGGATTGCTGTGCTAAAGCTGCTAAAAGCAGCATCAGCGCGGCTTGCAAGGCTAGCATTCCGCATAAGTACAGCCTTACGAAGGCGCCTCCGTGCCAGTCTTCTGACTGACACTGCCATGTTACTGGGTAAAGCACTTCCACCACTAACGCTATCAGAACTAACCTGTGAGAAAAACAAAAACTACATTTAAATACATGTTCCATGTACCTAGGATTATCATAATTATTTTACAAATCTCATTATTAAAGAGTCCCGTTAGTGTAATTCCGGTCAAATCCAAAAATTACATTTAAGAGTTCAAGGTCCACAATTGGGTATGAATCTTAGTGACGTTTTTTAACCAAGAAGACATAATAAAAAGCTAGAAAGATGTAACTGAATTTGGTTTTGTAAATTGACAAAAGAATTTTTTTACGACTTTCAAGGAAAAGGATGAAGTGCTGGCACGGTTCACATCGCTTGCCATCGTAATTGGTTGAGTTTTAATCGTTTGGCACGAGCGCCACCCACTGTTGTTCAGCGGAAATCACTCGGCATCGTTCGCTACAGTAGTCTCTTACCGAGTGCCATAGCGAAAGAGCTCGCCCGCCAATCTAATCGACAACCGCGAACGCTACTAGTTTTCTTGAATTTTTATAATTCCCATTTTCTCGCTCTCTCTATTTGTGTGTTTCTTTCTTTACTCTTCTTAAAAATTGGCAATATTAGTAATTCCTTGTATTTCATTTCTATCTGTATTTTTATCTTATATCTTTAAACGAGCAATGTGTGTGTGTGTGTGTGTGTGTGTGTGTGTGTGTGTGTGTGTGTGTATATATATATATATATATATATATATATATATATATATATATATATATATATATATATAATTGGAATCTCGGAATTGGCTCCAACAATTTTCATGAAATTTAGTATACGGGGGGTTTCGGCGGCGATAAATCGATCTAGCTAGGAATCATTTCTAGAAAATGTCATTTTATTCGCGTTTTTTTTTTATTGGAAGAAAAATAACAAAAAGGTGACTCTTCCTGACATCTATCGGCGAATAATAATACTATTTTTTTAAATTGCTTTAACGACACAACAACACTAAAGCTATTCCAGCAGATGGCGTTGTTAAGTAACACGAAGTCAATGAGTGTTTGCTTTGAGGTTAGATTAAGAAAATCAATTGTTAATTTCCAAAAAACACAATTTAGAAAAAAAAATACCGAGCAAATGACCAGCTCGGTCATCCAGCTGGTTTAATATAATGTTAGGAAATAACTCTTAAAGCACCTACGAAGTGAATTCTTATTTAGAGCCGGCGTATCGTTTTAATGATCATGGTCATTTAATGAGTACCGGTTGCTTCCTGTGAGGGCCATGAGCACTGACTACAGTGCTCATGACCCGTAGTTCCCTAACAACTAATTAATGCCTTTTTGGTTTTATGTGAGCAATTGTCATCTGACAAATAGCCTGATTGACCTTAACTCAAAAGTGAGAATTAACCTTCGTCCAGTATTTAGGATGTGCCAACATAAAATTTAAGTCTTGATACAGCGTATATTGTACTGAATAGAAAGCAATTCCTCACAGCAATGAAAGTTCGAGCAACTTTGTTGTTTACTCTTTCTCTTATAAAACAATGTAAAAAAATTATAAATTTAATTAAATTTATTATATTTCAGGTTTGTGAAAAAGTAATTAACAGTTACTTTTACTGGTTCGAAATTGTATCTTGCCGTCAGTCAGACTTTAAGGCTAAGGAGTCCGGAAACTTTTCAGCTTTATGAAGATTTATTACTTCGTTTGATAGAGGTCTCACGTGACCAGAGGTGGTGTGTATGTATGTAGTAGATTAGTGTTTCCGTCCGTCGTACTGATGTAGCCATTTTTGGGAACGTTACCAGCTGACAGCGTATAAAAATGACCATAGTACAATTTTTATTATGCTTGTTATTTTATATTGTTTATTATACTTAAAACTTTTAATATTTTATTTTAAATTTTAATATAGCCAGACAAATTAATTCAATATACCATCACTGACAGATTGTATTTATGATTTACTTTTTACTTGTGTTTTTTATAATTGAATGACGTAATCGTTATCATACTACATATATAATAAGTTTCATAACTGTTTCATCGAGAATGAATTGGGCTCCGACTAAATGGTTTGCTTGAAGGAAAGCTGATGAGTATTGACTCACTTATAGGCTCCATTTTGCTTCGTTACCATTCTTTCACCTCATTAACGTTATATTTCTTGTGTAAAGACGCAAGAAAGAAAGAGGCATAAAAATAGATTGGATATTGTTCAATCTGGATTTAGAAAGGGACTACCAATCTGTAATCTAATGCCGAAAGGACAATCATAGTTTTTTTTCCAGCCAGTACGAAATCATAATTATAAAATAAATGAATATACTGGGACAGTTCACACAGCGCCATCTAGTCCCAAAGAATCACTTGTGTTATGGGTTCTAGGTAACTAATATACTACATATATGTACTTTTCTTTTATAAATAAATTCATATATACATAAACACCTAGATTTTAATATTAACATTAATATATAAACATTATTTAATATAATAAACATCTAGATTAATTCGGATTACAGATAGACAAATTGCTAAAAAATCCTACTTGATCCAGGTCTACAAAATTTCCAGGATTTTTTGCAACTTATATTTAAAACAGCTTATGGTCCAAATAAATTTCAGATTCGGATTCAGCTGATCAAATACACGAAAATCATGCTTGTTCTAGTTCTACAAAAATTTTTACTATTTTTACGGTTTTTTGCAATTTACTCGAAATTTTGAGGTAGTAAGGATCAAACTCACTTACCCAGATTCGGATTCAGTGGGTCAAAATACATGTCGGAAGATAGGTGGCGTCAAATGTACAAACCACTTTTTTGTGCCGGTGTTATTTATACAGTAATAATACTACTCATTACAAGAGACTCAGAATTAATGGAAACTCTTTGAGACTGCATTTTTCCTTATTGTTTTTCAGTCTGACTCTATAATACTGGACTGTCGAGGGCTTAAACAAAAGACACTCGAATGGAAATAGGGAAAAAGACAAAGCCGTTGACGTCGACTGAAGTCACGACTTGAATAAACTGCTATCAAAGAAGACTTAATTGGTATTTGACATTTGTAGCCGAGAATAATATTAACATTTAGATATTTTAAGATCAATATTTTTTATAATAAAATACATTTGCAATAACTTTGAATCAAAATTTCCACTTAATTGTTCGCATTAAGTACATTTTGTGTATAATCGTGCCATATTTAGTTATTAAACTTTTGTTAAGAATGTAATATTATTCTTCCATTCAAATTTGTACATTTTCTAATGAAAGAAATCAATTCCGTACCGGGGCGGAGAAAGAATACTAACCTTTACGGCCGGGGTCGGCCTGTCGTAAAATCCGACAAAACAACCCACCCTAGCTAAGTGGTAGGGCCTCAAGCCTGTCTGAATGGCGACCACCTTTGGTCTTAAGTATGCCGCCATAATAACCTTTTGTTGTGTTCCGGCATTAGTGACCCAAGTTCCTGTACCCTTATGGGACAGCAGCGTGTTCGCGATGCCACTGGCGTTGCAAACACCCATAGGCGACAGTAACTGCTAAATTCTAAGCGGGCCGTCAGCTAGTCTGCTGTGCTACAGCAATTTAAAAAAAAACAATAATTGCACGTGATTTTAAATATATGGTGTTGTCAAATCCATCTATCAGCGTTGTTAATATCTGCTATTTGCAAAACGTTGAACTTATAGATATGGAGTAAAAACATTCTCATGTAAAATTTTATAAGAAACAATTTCTTTTAACGATATTAATATTAAAGTAAATGTAATTATTAGAATCACATAGCGGTTTTTATAGATCAAAGTTAGGGTGGTAAACTAGTCAGAATATAATAATCCCAAAAACGTGGAGATAGCAGATATTGGTTTGACAACGACGATATGTTAGTCTGTTCATAAGACCATAAATATTAAAAAAAAGTTTTAATTCATTTAAATAAATTGATTTAATTTGATTTGTATAATCAAAACGGTTCTTTGTAGTTATTTCCAGCGCGAGCCGCTATACGAGTAGCATGTCAAAATATCGAGGTCAATCAAAGCTGACGGGTGTAGCGACAATTTAAAACACATTAAGAAGTAATCAGACGAGATCTGAAGGTCGGATGCCATACGACCAATTGCCAACATAGGTGGGAAAATCTCCATATGTAAGGAAATATGTACATATCCAAAAAGTGACAAAGAAAGACATGACATCAAACGTTATGATTACGAATTGAATTCATAATGTATTATTTGCTACTTTTATTGGTCTTCATAGTCGTTCGCAGGACGCTTACAAATAAAAAAAAGTATATCTTTATCTAATTAAACAATGTCTAATTTAATGAACGTTAAATCTAATAAACTTGGGTTTAACTATATACGTTTTATATTTACCGAACGCAACAAGGCAATATCCATGTAATCTGTAATATTCGTAATATGCAAATTAAAAAGACTAAATTTTAACATAAATACCGAAACAATTAAAATACTGGAATATTGTAAAATCAAATATTTGATGTTAACATTCTCTATGAAAGAATTGTTCACAAATCTAGACACATTTTAATTCTGAATAAAAATAAAAGATCTTTGTTTCATTATATCCCTTTACAGTAGAACCCGACACCCCTTCGCTAAGAATTCTTTATTGTTCTCGCAATACCTCTTTTATTAGATTTTATTTCGTCCCCTACGTATTTTTCCCCTTTAAGAAGTTCTAGCTATTTTATTATTAAAGTTTCCTTTATGTGATTCCAAGTACTGTAATTGAGTCTGTTATTTATAAGCTTTACAGACTTTAACATTCATGTCTTCGCTTTATTTTACATACGAGGAGTGTTCAATAATGCGATACATTCTTCTTGAATAGAAAAAAAAAAGAAATACTGGCAGGCGTAACCCACACTTTATATATATTTGTTTTTTAAATATAGAAGTCATTTGTTTGCGTCGAGTCGGAACCTATTCTTAAAAATGGATAAAATAAAAGTTCGCGCGGTAAAATATATCTGCTTGAAATTTTTTACTATGGAGCTGGTAAATCAAGACTTGAGAGCAACATTTTGGGTGATGCTCCTCCATATTCTACGGTTAAGCGTTAGTGTGCTGAGTTCAAGCGAGGAAGAACATCCATTAACGACGACCCTCGCACGAGACGTCCTACATCGGTAGTGACTGAACGAATGATTAAAAAAGTTGAAAACATTGTCTTGGCCGATCGTCGTGTTACTGTTTGTTTTACATCAGAAGAAATGAAGATTTCAATAGGAAGTGTCCATAATTATACACAACCATTTGGGTATGAAAAAAGTGGGTGGGTGGGCGCGTTGGGTGCCTAGAATGCTTTTGACGCGCAGAAACAAACGAGACTGAGAATTTCACAAAGCTGTTTGGGTTTTTTACAACAAGATCTTAGCCGATTTTGGCTCGATTCATAACTATGGACCCGGAAACGAAAAAACAGGCCAAGATTTTGAAGAGACCGTCATCTTCAACTCCGAAGAAATTTAAGACAATCCCATCCGCCGGTAAAATCACGGGCTGTTTTTTGTACTTTGTACGCAGGACAAATAACAAAGTTGCATGAGGAAATACGCAAGCAACGGCGTGGCAAATTCGCTAAAATTGTTTTGTTTCACCAAGATAGCGCCCCCGCGCAGATGTCCAGAGTTGCGATGGCTGCCATTCAAGAAGCTGATTTCGAGTTGATGGAACATCCTCCATATTCACCGGACCTAGATCCTAGTTATTTCTCCCTATTTCCGTGCTTAAAGGAACATCTCAGGAGTCATAAAATTGAAGATGATGACGCAGTAGTCGCCGCGGTACACGATTTTTTAAGGGATCAGAAATAAGTTTTCTTTAAAAGGGAGTTTTAGCTTTAGAAAAATGATATACAGTGTATAAACCTGAAAGGTGACTACGTCGAAAAACAAAATAACATTTACTATAATTGCGTCATACTTACTATCACTTTTTATTAAACACCCCTAGTAAAAATGCTTTAAGTTATTATTTTGCGATTAAATTAATACATGGGTGCTTATACGAATAATTGTTTACGCAAGAAATATGACATTTTTTTTTCCATCATTTAATGCATATCTTAAACACAAAGTCAGTGTATAAGAATATTAACAGTTACCAGCTCCTAAAGAATTGGATTTTCATATGTCAATTTTGAAGAGCTGATATAGTTTAGCTAATATGGACATAAAAGAACAAAGCAATTAATTTATAAATAAACATGTAAAATTGCTTTGTCATATACGTAAATCCCAATTTACTCGATAATTTATGTATTTGAATTATCATATTTGCACGCCTCTGCCGCCGGGGTCGGCCTGTCGTAAAAGGCGACTAAAAATGGGTTATTTAGCTTGCCCTACCACGTATGCAATAATAATTTTGTGTTGTGTTCCGGGTTGGGGCAATAGTGACCCAAGTTCTTGTACCCTTATGGGACAGCAGCGTGTTTACGATGCCACTGGCGTTGCAAACACCCATAGGCGACTGAAAAATAAGGAGTTAATCTATATATTCTGCAAAATTCTAATGTTGTGCTAATTTTAATAATAGCTTCAAAATTCTCTAAAATCAATAAGTAATAGAGTACGATTCAATTTAAAAAAAAGTTATGATAACATATTTAATCGCTTATGTTAGTTTAATGGAAAATGTGCTGTACTATACAGACATATAGGGAACACACCGGGAAGAAGTAGATCGACGATATGCTTGATATCAAAAAATATGAAATTCGGACCAATAATCTATAATATCCGGATGACCGAGCTTTGCTCGGTATTTTTTTTTTTTTTTTGGAAACAATTGATTTTATTGGTCTAACCTCAAAGCAAACACTCATTGACTTCGTGTTACTTAACAACGCCATGTGCTGGAATAGCTTTAGTGTTGTGTCGTTAAAGCAATTTAAAAAAAATAGTATTATTATTCGCCGATAGATGTCAGGAAGAGTTATTTTTCAGTTTAAATTGGGACTACTCAAACGCCACCTTTTGACATTTTCTAGAAATGATTCCTAGCTAGATCGATTTATCGCCCCCGAAACCCTCCGTATACTAAATTTCATGAAAATTGTTGGAGCCGATTCCGAGATTCCAACTATATATAATTGCTCGTTTAAAGATATAAGATACGATTGAGCCAAGGATGCTGACAACAAACAAAACGACAGAAAAAAGTAGATAAGACTATGATTACTGAGGTACACAACTGACAGCAGGGCTGTTGAATAAGTCCTACAGGTATTCAATATACCTTTTTGTAAATATAACATACTCTCCTACCGATCCGAATCGGGATTCGTTAGTCATCTGTGGTTATCATTATTAGGTTAACATTACGACACCTACAACATTGCTTATTTACAGGGTTACATTCCGAATACTAAGTGCTGTACATTATATGTCAGGTATTACCTTTTGCTTTACAATTTGCTTGTTGTGTTAAATGTAAACAATGTCTTGTTTTTCGGTAATCGTTATATGGAAAAACCCTGTCTCGTCCTCATAGTTACGAGTGATGTAATACAGGACGTCCGGTCATGTCCTCCCCTCTTTGTGATGTAACATATTAACGAAAAACAGGCTATTTCGATATTTGATGTAAACAAGTTATTTTCTGTCTTAGAGATTTTCCTTTAGTTTTCCATCTGTATTTTATTGTTACTAATAAATATCATGTCTATTTATTATATAAGTAAAAACAAACAACAACGAAAATAGTTTCCATTAGTTACTAATTCAAGTGCATTGTGTTGTTTATAGGTTTTTACTTTAGTAATTAAGATAGGTATGTAGATATCGTTTATTTCGTGATCGTAATTTATTTCGTGGGAGATCTATTTTACCGGTCCCTCAGCAGCGGGAGAGCCTAGGTACTTACCTCTAGGTAAGTGGGATGTTATATAATAATATAATTTATTTCAGATTTATAAAATCCATACAATACTCGTACAAATAACAATTACATTAAATATACAATACATTATAGGTAATTATCATGTTAGTATTATAAATTAACTTAAATCTATATAAGTATTTCTACACTACATTTTGGTAATGTAACACTAGAAATAAATAATACAATTGTGAATGTATCCATAATGACAACCACATTTCCTGAAATTTGGAAACTAGCAATCATCCAACCCATTCCTAAAACGCAAAATCCTACAGATATAAAAGATTTAAGACCAATAAGTATATTGCCATGATTATCACAAGTTTTGGAGAAAACAGTTTGTAGACAACTTTCTCAGTTTTTAGATGTTAATAGTATCTTGCCAGGATTCCAGCCAGGTTTTAGGTACTGTGACTGCATTACTTGATGCTACTGATAACATTCTCACAGCACAAAGTGAAGGAATGTGCACTATACTAGTTTTGTTTGACTTTTCTCGTGCTTTCGATTCTATCAATATTCAGCTACTACTTTCTAAAACGAACTTTTACGGATTTGATGATAACACTGTCTCATGGTTTACGAGCTACCTTAATTTTCGTTGTTAATACGTTAAGTTAGATAATAATAATAGTTAGGAATGCCTCATCCTCGTATTTTAAAACAAACATAATTAATAGAGGCGTACCTCTAGGTTTGATGCTTGGACCCTTCCGATTTTTATCCTGTACACCGCTGACATTACGCGTCAAATAAAAAATTGTAAATGTCATATCTACGCCGCTGCTACGCCAATTTATATCTCTTTTAAACCAACTGACGTAGGTAACGCTATCAATAATTTAAACGAGCATTTGTCTAGGATAGTTGAATGGTCTACAAAAAATTGCTAATTACGAAATCCAGCTAAGTCCAAATATTTATTATTTGGTAGTAAAAATCAGTTAAGAAAGATGTAGAGAACACTCTGCTGATATGTTGATATCGAAAAAGTCAGTGAACAGCGAAACCTGGGTCTTATAATGGATAGTGAGCTCAGGTTTGAAAAGCACGTCACTCAATCTGTAAAAACATGTTTTTACAAGTTAAGGGTGCTATTTAAAATTAGGCCTTACTTACCATAGCATAAGAATTCGACAAGTTGAGTCATTGATACTATCTAATCTATCTTAGAGTATGCATCACCAGTGTGGAATCCATTTTACCAAATTTATATATCTCGCTTGGAGAGTATTCAAAAGAAATTTTTACGATATTTAGATTTTAAAACTAAAAAGAATTTTGAAAACTAAACTATTAGCTTAAGTTAGTTTCAACCTCATTACGTAATTTTTTTTCTTAAATAAAATAATTTTTCTTTTTTCTTTTTGCATAGGTACGGACGCGAAACTTAAAACGCGAGGGCTAGCCGCAGCCATGTCCTGCGTTGGAGGGAGGGGTGCTGGTTGGGCAACTCCTACTCCCGTTCGCCCGTCTCTTTCGTTGATCGTAAGTATTTCTCCCGACCATAACGATCTAACAAAACGAAAAGCGGGGGCGGAATATCACGTACAGAGAAATTAAGATACCATGCAATTTTAACTACACTCAGAAATTGGTAAATCAATGCTTCCTACGTCAAAGCCAATATTTAAAAGATAATAAACATATTTTCTGTTTCTTTTAGGTATATACCTAGTCAGGTCATAAATTCTGTCACATGTTTAATGTAAAATAATTGTAACAAGTTTATTCATTATGTAACCATTTATATACCAAAATGAACTTAACAAAACATAGATTCTTATGACATTAAAGTTTATTCAAAATGACCTCCGTGATTTTGAATACAAGCCTTCAATCTGCGCGGCCAGTCCTCTATCGCAGCACGAACGAGGTCCATGTCAATATCGGCGGCTGCCTTAATCAAGGATGTCTTGAGTGACTCCAAATTGGGATGAGGCTTTGAACACGCCTTTTCCTCCAAGTGTTGCCATATCTTGTAATCTAACGGATTCAAATCTGGACTGGAGGAGGGCCAGTCTTCGTGCCGGATGAAGTCGATTTCACGCGCCGCCAGCCAGTCTTGTGTGCTCTTCGCTCTATGAGCTGGTGCCGAATCTTGTTGGAATACCCAGTGCCTGTTATTGAACATGGTATGAGAAACAGGTTCCACAAGGTTCGTCAGGACTGTATTTTGATACACAACAGCATTCGTTTTTACACCTTTCTCACAAAAATGTACCTCTGTTAAGCCCCAATAAGAAACTCCCAACCATACCATGAGCAAGGATGGAAAATGACCTCGTTGGACACGCGGAATACGGTTGCTCGCTTCTTCACTACTGTGTGCGTACACCTTATCATTTTGTTTGTTGTAGCTCTCTTCTACGGTAAACATTTTTTCATCCGAAAAAAGAATTTCCCGATATTTTTTTCCCGCGTACCGCTTCAACAAAGCGCGGCATCTCTTCAGTCTCAGGTCCATTAGACGAGCATTCAAACGATGTCCTGTTTTTCTTCGATATGCCCGAAGCCCTAAGTCTTCATTTAACACCCTTTTCACCGTGGTTCTGCTTAACCCCATCTGAAGGGCCAACAGTTTCTGCTTACGTTTGGGATTTCTTTGAATTCGTGCCTTCACAGCTTTTATCACTGCTGGAGTCCTAACAGACCGAGGGCGACCACTTCTTGACCTGTCATCTACACTAGAGTCTTCATTGTATCGTTTGATGGTACGATAAATGAATCTTTTGGTTATATTCAAATTTTTCAGTATGTTAAAAATTTGAATTGGCGCGTAACCGCAACGATGCAACGCAATAACTGCAACACGGTCTTCTTTAAGCGTCCACTCCATATTTAAAAAATGAGTAAAATTCTAAAAGTATACATTTTTATTTTCATGAACAATTCGAGATTCGAATTCAATAAACTTTTTTGTGGCCAGCATTCTAAAAGAAAAGTTTTTACTGTGTGACAATACTTATGACCTGACTAGGTAGTTTGAATCCGGGGCGTCGGAGAGCAATGCTCAAGTCGATCCTGAGATGTTTCCACGTAAGGCGGTGTTCCAGTCGGTATTCTTTTGCGGCCGCCGCTAGCCATAATATCTCAGCCAAATCACAAAGGTGGCTGCCGTAGGATTAGAACGGTAAGGCCGACATAACCACGTCAGCTTTCCCTCAGAGTTCCGGCGTGGTTACTGGTAATTCTGTTTCTCCGGGATAAAAATAAAAAAGTATATAAGTAATATTGATATATTAGAATAGGTAGAATAGGTAAAATATTATTCTACGACAGACGATATATTCGTATACTAAACTTATTTTTAGTATAATTTCATAAACTATGCTGAAATCTTAGTGGTTATAGTATGCTAGCTGTGTTATTAATAAAATAATGGTATCTTTTTCCTTTTTATATATTACTGCGTTTCTATATTGTATTTTGCAAAACTTACTCATTTTGCTAACTTTTATGAACTACGAGTATTAAAAATATTGTCGACAGTCTCTCGCTTTATTTAGAAAACTAAATCTATTATGATTAGTAATATCAAAATAAATTAGCAAATTCTAGTAGAATATCTATTTAGAGCACTACTAGTTCAAGACGTATATTAAACTCATATTTATTTAACGGTAAAACACTGCACTGTGTCGTTAAAGAAATCAGAAGGATTATTATGACCAATAGTCCTATTTGATACTGAAATGTCTTGAAATCTTGGCCTATTTCTTTCAAAATCATCATTCGAGTGGTTAAATCAGGTTTTCTTTAGGTGACTTACGCGCGTTAGCTATCGACCCATCTAAGATTCTTTTATTATTTTCAGTAAAAACATAACATGCTTCAATTTGTATTTATCACTTTAATTTTTGACATTGATATTAAAAATCAGGATCATTGATATTAATTTTATCCGTGCAGGGGCGGAGAAAGAATACTAACCTCTGTGGCCGGGGTCGGCCTGTCGTAAAAGGCGACAAAACAACCCACCTTAGCTACGTGGTAGGGCCTCAAGCCCGTCTGGATGGCGACCACCTTTGGTCTTAAGTATGCCGCCATAATAACCTTGTGTTGTGTTCCGGCATTAGTGACCCAAGTTCCTGTACCCTTATGGGACAGCAGCGTGTTCGCGATGCCATTGGTGTTGCTAACACCTATAGGCGACGATAACTGCTAAATTCTAAGCGGGCTGTCAGCCTGTCTACTGTCCTACGCAATAAAAAAAAAATCAGAGCATGAAGGCACACTAAGTTTAGTAATTAAGTCTAATATAATCTATAGTAGATACTCACCAAACGAATCTGAATAATAATTCAAATATACTGGGGAATACGAGATCGTCTGAGGCTGCCAGCCATTTGCGACCCAGGAGCCGCAACGCCGGCATACTGAAACAATAGGAAACGCCGTTAAATATTCATGCTGGCTAACAAAGGCTTATAAAATAGTAGGATCTATTTTATAAGACGTAAATCGCAGAATTTAGGAAATTCTACGAAAATATAATCTGGTATAGATTTTATTTTTTATTACTATGTCTATTAAGTTAATAAATATTGAGATAACTGTTTCCAATAACGGCATTTTGATATAATATATTTTACCACCGCACCGCTTGATATGATATTAAAAAGCGGATTTTTTAAAAGAATAATAATAAAAATCCGTTACATATGAGTTTTTTTTTTACATTTAACCAAAAATATAAATAATGCCAGTTAATTGTGGATATTATAAGGTATCATTTAACGAATATTAATGTTTCAAATTAAAATTAAATTTCTTTAGTTATTGGGCTTTGTTCAACAGGTATGTTTTAACATTTAAGAAGAAATATTAGAAACAAAGATATAAAACGGAAAAATGTTAAAAAAGTTTAATCCGTATCTCGTATTTCCTCCCCTGGCTCTTATCACTGCTTCCATGTTGTTCCTCATGGTACGGATAAGCGTCACAATCTTCTGTTGTGGGATGTTATCCCATTCTTCTTGTACAGCTGTTTTAAACTGGCCAAGCGTCTCCGAAGCAGGATCCCTTTCTCTGACTCGTCTCTTCAACTCATCCCATAGGTGTTCTATGGGATTCTATCTGTGCTTCTTGCTGACCAGCCCATAACCGCAATACCGACTTCGCTCAGGTTTTAATTTACAATGCCTGCTATATGAGCCCTGCCATTGTCCTGCATAAAAATAGCAAATAAATAGGCTCCAGACTCTATTCGATGTATTCGCGTGATGTAATGACGGTAACCGAGGTCCAGATACAAATGCAAGGCGGTTTTTCTATCGGCGCTAATGCCTCCCCAAGCCGTCCATGAACTGCCACCGTAACTACCTCTTTCTTATTGAACTGCATTGGCAGCACTATGCAAAATGCTCTCTTCGATACACCTTCTTTCTTTCGTCATTACCATACAGCATGATCTTACTCTCGTCAGAAAAGAGAACTTTGCTCCATTGAAGGTATGACCAATTTAAGTGCTCAAGTGCAAAGTTGAGGCGAGCTCTTCGGTGGTCTACCGTCAATTTGGACCATTAGATGGTTAATAAGTTTTCATGCTACGCTCCGCCAATCTTCTTCCTATGGTAGAATCGCTTACAGGCAATCCTCGAACCTGACGAAGCCGCTGGTGTAGATGATTAAAGTGGCGATTTCTTAGAGAAACTAACACAATATGCCAGTCATCTTGCTCAGACGTGACTCGGATGTCTACCAGATCCTTTACAGCGAGTAAACATACCAGTCTTCCGATAACGTTGATCCACTCTATTGACAGCAGAGAGGCTTAAATGCAATCGTGCAGCCACAAGACACTGACTATGCCCTGCATCCAGCCACGCCATGATTAGGGCGGCTTCTGGGGGCGAGGTATCCATATTTTTTGGGAAAAGATCTCTATGGTAGGATGTCACAGCTTAGTTAATAATCACGCTCAGCTCAGCTCAAAGCTTAGTTAAAAAAACGATAATTTATACAAAAAATGTGATAAGTGCAGAAATTCCGACGGAATACAAACAATCTCCAAGAGATCCAAGAAAAAAGATGAACTAAATTTGGTTAAGTTTAATTGGTATAAAAGTGATAGCTACCTGACTTCAAACCTCGGAATCCTTCTATTACCCTTCAAAGCTTTGGAAAAACTGCTTCAATTTGAACTTTTAACTGGTCATGCAACTATTAGGATATTGAATATATAGTTTTTTGAATAAGGAACCAAAGACATTTCAGTTAAATTATTATCCAGTACTAGAGACCACCTTTTGCCATCTTTCTGGCAGTAAATGTATTCCGCATCGGTAAAATGATGTGTCTTTTAAGTCTATTCATGAATAAACCCATTCTTTAGTATCTTCATAAGAATGGAAAAGCTGCTCAGCCGGGTATGGTATCATCAAACGGAATAGATGAAAATCAAAACGGGTAATGTCGGATAAATAAAATGGCTAGGGTAAAACTTCGCATTAAATTGTTTCAGGTAGGTTAGCCAGGTAGGTACTGACTGCTAAATGACGCCGAGCGTTGTCATGTAATCATTACATCTTGCTGATCCCACCAAATGCAGAGAAAATTTTTCGAAATATGGATATTTGGTTTGGCGGACGTTGTTAATGCCTGGTCGGGCTTACTCCACGATTATCCATGCTTTGATAATAATTCTTGGATTAACATAGTCTTCATTCGAAACTACACGAAGGAAATTCCAACCACATGTGTGACTAAGCAATTTTAGCACTTTTGTGTAATGTTAATATTAAGACAAATGACGCAAGTGTTGAGCCAAATGCATGTTGAGTAATTTTTACTTTAGAGAAACGTGATTTAAGAATATAATTCTATGTGGGTCATTAAAAACGTTTAAACATTATGTAACCGATCACTCGTTTTCTTAATAGACACACTAACTTAGTGTTTGTCAGAAGTAAAATTAAAGGGTGTAAGATTCTAAAAAAATATTTTATACGTATATAATATCCCATAACGTCCTATTTCTGAGACCTAATTTATTTTATGGGATCTCTTAGGGGGCATAGAAAATAAATCCGTCGTGCGTCATGAGCGGTTTGACCGGATCCAATATATGTGATCAAACAAAAATGCTCGAAAACCATGTAACATGCCCTAGTGCTTCCGAATAGCAGCAGCAACGAGGGACGCTAGTAGTCTTCTGCGAGGAAAATATGGGACCTAAGTCATTCTTACTAGACAAATAATACTAGCTAAAGAATGGGAAAACCCTTGACTGAAGCGTTTTGATTACAGTAAATTCTTTTTCCTTGTTTAACACAAATAACATTATTGTTTATACATATTAATTTTACAAATGAGTCGAGTTATTTGTAATAAGGAAAAAGTATAAGTGATTTTAAGTAAATTGTATTCTGAGTTGAGAGAATATATAATATCGATAACACAACTAACGCACGAAATAATGTTAAGAATCATCGTGGACTTTTGTATTTTGACTATAAAATACAAATTCTTTATATCTGTCAAGACATACGCAAAGTATTGAAGATATACAAATATTTATCTGGAAACCCACTAAAAGTATTGATTTATTGTAATAATACGTATAGTGTACTGTAATAAAACGCCATTTTGGATGTTATTGTAATCATGTAACATTGAAATTGGTCCAACTATTTTCGTGTTCATTGAGTCAGCGTGTTCAGCGCTAACCTGCCGCAGCTGTCACGGTGGCCGAGTTCCGATTAAGATTGGCACATACGATATAATTTTCTTCGATTTATAATATATATCTTCTTTTTATCCCAACTATGTGAGGTCGGCACATGTCCTTTCGTTCCTAGTCGTCATCTGAACATTCACACGTTTTTTGCCATCTAATTTTTTATACAATCCATCCATATTCTCTTTAGTCATCATGCTATACATATAATCAACTCTCATTTCTAGCATTTTCCTTATAACATCTTCTCTACTCTTTACTATTTACAAAAATTAACAAACGAGGTAGGTACGTGATATCCGAATGTTCTAGGCGTACCATAGAACGTAGAAGTGGTTTTTATGGGTATGCTAACGCCGTGCGTCCCCTGAATGAAGGGAACGCACGTGCATTACGCTCATGCGTAGTTCCGCACTACCCCGTAGCTCGTTTCCACAAGCGTCGGGCTGTACGAAAAGCATCACAAGCTCGAAAAAACGTTCTGAGATAATTTTATTTCTAATGAGGTAATTGTCACAATTTTGAATCAACACGTGCTAAGATAATAACACTAATTTCCAGTCAGTCGGTACCCAGGGTTAAATTTTCGCTAAGAAACAAATAAATATGAAACACAATTATTAAAGAAATACTCACAGATACATTAAGGTAGCGTTTCTAAACCTTTTTTATATCACGACCCACAAAAAAGCCAAAAAATTAAGTAAAATGTCTCTCGACCCCGTACTATAAAATTATAATAATATTTTAATTGTTTATTCATACGTTTAATAACTAATTTTATTCATATTGTTATTTATTACATCGTAATATATAATTTTATAACATGACACTAAAATTAATTCCTTTAATAAACGAATCTTTTCTACCTAGTCAGGTCATAAGTATTGTCACACAGTAAACACTTTTCTTTTAGAATGCTGGCCACAAAAAAGTTTATTGAATTCGAATTTCGAATTGTTCATGAAAATAAAAATGTTTAACTTTTAGAATTTTACTCATTTTTAAATATGGAGTGGACGCTTAAAGAAGACCGTGTTGCAGTTATTGCGTTGCATCGTTGCGGTTACGCGCCAATTCAAATTTTTAACATACTGAAAAATTTGAATATTACCAAAAGATTCGTTTATCGTACCATCAAACGATACAATGAAGACTCTAGTGTAGATGACAGGTCAAGAAGTGGTCGCCCTCGGTCTGTTAGGACTCCAGCAGTGATAAAAGCTGTGAAGGCACGAATTCAAAGAAATCCCAAACGTAAGCAGAAACTGTTGGCCCTTTCAGATGGGGTTAAGCAGAACCACGGTGAAAAGGGTGTGTTAAATGAAGACTTAGGGCTTTGGGCATATCGAAGAAAAACAGGACATCGTTTGAATGCTCGTCTAATGGACCTGAGACTGAAGAGATGCCGCGCTTTGTTGAAGCGGTACGCGGGAAAAAAATATCGGGAAATTCTTTTTTCGGATGAAAAAATGTTTACCGTAGAAGAGAGCTACAACAAACAAAATGATAAGGTGTACCGCACACAGTAGTGAAGAAGCGAGCAACCGTATTCCGCGTGTCCAACGAGGTCATTTTCCATCCTCGCTCATGGTATGGTTGGGAGTTTCTTATTGGGGCTTAACAGAGGTACATTTTTGTGAGAAAGGTGTAAAAACGAATGCTGTTGTGTATCAAAATACAGTCCTGACGAACCTTGTGGAACCTGTTTCTCATACCATGTTCAATAACAGGCACTGGGTATTCCAACAAGATTCGGCGCCAGCTCATAGAGCGAAGAGCACACAAGACTGGCTGGCGGCGCGTGAAATCGACTTCATCCGGCACGAAGACTGGCCCTCCTCCAGTCCAGATTTGAATCCGTTAGATTACAAGATATGGCAACACTTGGAGGAAAAGGCGTGCTCAAAGCCTCATCCCAATTTGGAGTCACTCAAGACATCCTTGATTAAGGCAGCCGCCGATATTGACATGGACCTCGTTCGTGCTGCGATAGACAACTGGCCGCGCAGATTGAAGGCTTGTATTCAAAATCACGGAGGTCATTTTGAATAAACTTTAATGTCATAAGAATCTATGTTTTGTTAAGTTCATTTTGGTATATGAATGGTTACATAATTAATAAACTTGTTACAATTATTTTACATTAAATATGTGACAGAATTTTGGCCGTGTGGTCCCGGCCTGGCCGTGTGGTCCCGGCCTGGCCGTGTGGTCCCGGCCGAAGAAAGAATAGGGCCACCCCAAATCATCCCAAGGGAGTCGTAAAAGCCGACTGATGGGTCACTCCCTCTGTCAGCTTGCATGCGGCGAGGGAAGAACACTTCTAGGTTTCCCTTTAGAGGTTGGGAGGTCGGACGGCAGTCGCTCCCGTAAAAACCAAAACAAGCCAAATAAAACATGGGTAGAACAAGGAAAGGATGTGTCACGGATAGGGCGTCGCCGCAAAACGACGCGCAGGAACTTCGCCCGACTCCTGTGACAAGTGGACTAGGGCTGCCGTGCCGTGGGCGAGCACGGCTAAAGACACTAGCCCCACCCAAAAGGAAACTCCGCTTCGCAACGTGGAATATTGGCACGCTAACCGGACGCGCGAGAGAGTTGGCCGATGTGCTCTCCAGGCGGAGGGTGGCCGTGGCGTTCCTGCAGGAGACTCGGTGGAAGGCCAGCAGATCCCGGTTCATTGGGAATGGCTACAAGCTGATCTACACAGGTGCACCTGGTGGGGAGAATGGGGTTGCCATAGTGCTCTCAGAGGAGTTCCAGAACGACATTTTGGAAGTGAAACGTCATAGCGACCGGCT
Source organism: Malacosoma neustria (assembly GCA_963693495.1). NCBI lineage: Eukaryota > Metazoa > Arthropoda > Insecta > Lepidoptera > Lasiocampidae > Malacosoma > Malacosoma neustria. The sequence goes on from OY856376.1 coordinate 8,585,800, forward strand.
TATGGTCGTTAGGGTGCTTATCGATGGGGTAGTTACCCACTTGATAAGTGCCTATGCGCCACAGGCCGGTTGTGACGACGCCGATAAAATAGCGTTTTGGAATCAACTCGGAGAAGTGCTCCGTGGAATCCCATTATCACAGGGGATCGTTTTGGGGGGTGATCTGAACGGTCATGTGGGTGATGAATGTGGGGAATTTGAGCGTGTTCACGGTGGATTTGGGTACGGTAGCCGCAACGCGGAAGGGGAGGACATCCTCAATACGTGTGCGGCTGCCGACCTTGCCATCGTGAACACGTATTTCAAAAAGAGACCCGAGCATCTCATCACCTACAGGAGCGGGAGGAATGCTACCCAAATCGACTTCCTACTCACTAGGAGACACCACATCAGCAAAGTAGCCAACTGCAAGGTCATACCCGGTGAGAGTCTCACTGCACAACACCGTCTTCTTGTCATGGACCTCTGCGTGAAGCCCAAAGGCAAATGTGTCGACCGCCTTCAACGCCGAATCAGGTGGTGGCTGCTTGATGAAGTCAAGTCCCAGGAGTTCGCCTCTGCCATCGGCGACAAGTGCGCCGGAGGTGAGGGCGAACCGGTTCAATCTTACTGGGACAGGATTCAGGCGGCTATCCTTGGGTCGGCGAGAGAGGTGCTTGGCGTGTCTAAGGGCGGACGCAAGTGTGACAAGGAGACTTGGTGGTGGAACGACTCAGTCCAGAGGGAGACCAGGGCGAAAAAAGCCCTCTTTAAGAAGTGGCAAGCGTCCGGATCTCCTGAAGATCGCGACGCATACAGAGATGCCAAACGCGCCACCAAGAAAGCTGTAGCCAGAGCCAGACGAGACCACTTACAACCACTTTACGATAAGTTGGACTCGTCTGAGGGGCAGAAGCTCATATATAAGTTGGCGCGCTCCAGGGTCAAAGCGGCACAGGATATCTCCAAGTGCCGCTGTGTAAAAGACCCCGGGGGCAACTTGTTATGCGAGGACCTCGCGGTGAAGGAGAGATGGCGCTCATATTTCCACGAGCTGCTGAACAAGCAGCATAAAGAGGTGCAGCCGCCAGATCTTCCTCCGAACCAAGGACTAGTGCCACTGATAACGCCTGCAGAGGTCCAGAATTGCCTTCGCCGCATGAAGAATCGGAAAGCTGTTGGATCCGATGGAGTCCCCATCGAAGCCTGGAAGGCGATGGGCTCTCGTGGTGTGGGCACTTTAACCGACCTTTTTAACCGGACACTCCTCACCGGTACGATCCCGAACCAATGGAGGCTGAGTATCATTACTCCAGTCTTCAAAGGCAAGGGATCGGTGCAGGAGTGCGGTAACTACCGCGGTATAAAGGTCATGTCCCACACCATGAAACTCTTCGAGAGGGTTATCGACTCTCGGATTCGACAGGAGTGCACTGTCTCGGAGTGTCAATATGGGTTTCGCCCTGGTCACGGGACAATGGATCCTGTTTTTGCCCTAAGGACTGTCGCGGAGAAATACAGGGCGAAGAATACGCCTCTGCATTGCCTGTTTCTTGACTTGCAGAAGGCCTTCGACTGTATTCCTCGCGCGATAATCTGGTGGGCATTGCGGTCCAAAGGGATTCCAGAGGCCTATATTGAGATCATCCGAGACATGTACCGTGACTCCGATTCCGTAGTTCGGACTGCTGTTGGCGACACAAAACCTTTCGCCATCACCGTCGGGGTGCACCAAGGATCCGTCCTTAGTCCGTTTCTGTTTAGCGTGGTATTAGACGTATTGTCAGACAGCATCAGAAACTCACATGAGCAGCCCCCGTGGCTGCTTATGTATGCTGATGATATCGCGCTGGCAGACTCGGACAGGGGTAGGCTGGTGCGACGTGTGAAGGCGTGGAAGGAGTCGCTTGAGAACGGTGGTCTGAAGCTCAATGTGGCGAAGACCGAGTACTTGGCCTGTAACTCCACAGATCCCACACCCGTACGCATAGACGGCAACACGGTCGAGCGCACGGACCATGTGAAATACCTGGGATCTGTGTTTCATGCGTCTGGTGACATCGATTGCGACGTCAAGGCACGCATTGCTGCCGCGTGGGCCAAATGGCGTGAGGTAACTGGTGTCATTTGTGACCCCAAGATGCCGGTAAAGTTGAAGGGACAGGTCTATAAGACCATCATTAGGCCTGTCCTTTTATACGGCTGTGAAGCGTGGCCGGTGTTAGAGCGACACAAGCAAGAACTGCGTGTCACGGAGATGAATATGCTGCGGTGGATGTGTGGAGTGACGCGGAAGGATCGCGTTAGGAACTCCCGCATTCGCGGTAGTCTTCACGTCCGTGACATTGCAGATAAATTGCAGGAGTGTCGGCTCCGTTGGTATGGCCATGTTTTACGGCAACCGGGTGCTTACGTGGGAAACAAATGTCTGGCCATGCCGCCTCCGCCGGGCCCCGGCAGAAGGGGTAGACCCAAAAAGTGCTGGCTTGACGTCGTAAAGGGTGATATGCGTGCCAATGGGCTCACTACCAGGGATGCTGAAGATCGCGCGAAGTGGAGTAGAAAAAGTCGGAAAGCGGACCCCGGGCACCGAAACGAAAGTTTGGGTGGCAACCGGGACTAACGCTAGGATGATGATGATGATGTGACAGAATTTATGACCTGACTAGGTATAATTTGTATGTTTCGATGTCTTATTATTTTTCAACAGACCGCGATCCCCTTTAATAACAGTCGCGACCCACCGGTTGAGAAACTAGGCATTATGGTGACATTACAGTTGTGAAGATTATTACATTAATTTAATACTCTCATAGATATTGTTTTTTTTATTTACTGCTGGGTTTGGTAATGCTAAGTTGATTAGTTATAATGGGCATTGGGAGGTTGGTACTGAAAACCAGCGCTGTGTCGGTAATTCCGACATAGCACAATGCTGAGATCTCAGTCTCGTTTGTTACAAATGTAACAATCAGTTAATGTGTATGTCAGTAATTTTTTAAGAAATAAACTTCTTTTAAACAATACTAATGATAAAATGATATGTAAATTACTTCGTGTAAGTCATATTTGTAATTTATATTAATATTAAAAACACATGTTCGAACGTAAATAGACTGAAAACTAAAATATATATATTTTACTATGTACGATCAGTTATTCGTTTGTAATAACCCTTAGAAGCGTGCTCTCGTTTTCCGTGCAATGAACTTATCCAGGGTATTTCTGGAACTTTGAGCTTCCACACTTTTCGCCGTTTACCCGAATTCCCCATAATTAGAACCCGGTCAATGGGCAATGTATTTATAAAACTAAACAAATAATAGTGTTTCAATAGCATTCTTCTCCATGGGTCTGCAATAGTTGGGGTGTAAAGCCTTTGTTTTTAATAGTTAATACTTCCTCATCTGGGTTGCTAGATACTTTAAAAACGGACTTCAATGACGCTAAATGGGAGTTGTTAGACGAACCGACCATTTCAATAGCTAGTACTCATTTTCATCACGACAAACTCCGTGGATTAACTGTTAACGCACGTCAGTACGCTTGCGTAGGTAACGGGTTTGATGCCCGTCCCGCGTCTGGGTGTTTATGTTTATATATTTACAAAAGAAAAGTATATATGTAGAATATTAGTTGTTTGGTACCCATAACACAATTGCTATTACTTTGGGACTAGATGGCGTTGTGTGAATTTGCCCAGTATATTTATTATTTATTTATCACAGACATACCGACCCAAATACAGTATCAAAACAATAATTCTTTACACCCTACATTTAAAATCATTTTGATTGATTTATTAAGTTTTTTTGCTCTATTTTTTATGAAATAGGGTCACGCTGCAATGGGATTGGTACAATTTTAGTATGTTGGTGTGGATCCTCCAAAATTATACCACGGTCTGGTATACTGGTATAACTGTATCTACTGTGAAATCAAATTTCTATTTTATTTCTATTCGCCTCTTTCTTAACTACCCTTTTTCATTCTTCTACAGCTGAATACTATCATGAGATGCAGCACGTTGACAATCCCTTATACAAACCGTTAGCTTATCTATCAACACACCATATAGGCTTCACGTCGAAGGGCGTAAGTCCTTGTTGTAAAAAAGTAATTTTTATTACTTTCATACAACACTGCATAATACGTTAGAAGCCTGTGCAGCTTTGCGATGCCTCTCGAATTTTTTCTCAATACCATTATTTGAGAAAATGGAAAATTATTTTAGCATTTTTTAGAGAATATGATATCTATCTTCTACGCACAGTTTAACGTATTCAGTTACCCACTCTCACAGGAGGATTGGGGCGTCAGAATACTTTTTTAAGTCAGAAGTAGTCGCTCATGTTAAAACAAATTTGCCTAAAACTATTACATGTATCTAGTCACGTAAGAGTACCAGTGTATAAAGACTCGCTATATTGGCCTAAACAAATACCCAGTAATTATCGTGCATGAAAGCGAAAGTATCCAATGTGAACGCGAATAAATGTTTTATTTTTAATTGATTATATAATAATTGTTAATCAATGTATTATATTATTTATATTGTATAAATCTACACTAGTATAATAAAGATTTATTACATTTCTATTTGTAACGAATAAACTCAAAAAATACTGGGACCATTTCAAAAATTATTTTTCCATTGGAATTGCATATTATCCCAGAGTAAAATAGACTATATTTATTAATAGAAAAAATTAGGGATCCCAACTAAAAGGTCAATATGAACCCTAAGTTTAAAAAATTGCCAGAGAACATATCGATAAAAAACATCCCAATACCATATGTCCAACTGTTGTATGACTACAACTGACATGACTGTCACTATAACTAAGTACTTTTTAATATTTTGAAAGTTGATAGAAATCAACCAAAATGAGACCATACATTATTTATATACTCGTGTATTAGAATACAGGGTACAATGTTTTACTTACAGTTGGTACTATCCAAGTGATTTTTTACCACTTATATTACTTGCCTGCAGTATCATACACGTTTTATTGCATTGATTGTATTAGCAATATTCTATTTACCAAGGCTGTTAACTTGTCAGAAAATTGCCAGTCATGATTCATGAACACGTTTGCGTAATTCCGATTACAATTGTAAATTACTTTATTCTCGGTTGTTTTAGACGTATTTGTCAGTCTACAGAAGTACTAGACACATGAAAACATTTTCGTATATATTCTCTCGGTTCGAGTATTTCGAGAACGGCCCCAGAGATATTCCTTGTTTGATATCTATATAATTGTGGGCATTATAGCATATATATATATATATATATATATATATATATATATATATATATATATATATATATATATATATATATATATATATATATATATATATATATATATATATATATATATATATATATATATCTGTATGCAATAGTTTTTCATTCATCAGTTTGGGGAATATACATTTGCTTAGTTGGAATATATAGATGGGATGTGCCGATTATTAATTTTAAAATTACATAATTATAATAATTAGTTGCGTATTCGTAGCGTGAGATCGTGATTTATCACGATCTCACGCTAATTTATTAATATTCATATTTATATTACTAGCTAGACACCGCAGTTTTGCCCATATCAAAATATTATACTCATTAAGAGACAATCGATAAAAAATCGATAATCGTGAAGGAAAAAACAAACAAATCCCGTATCTTGTTAGTATAGCTTTAGGATTTCTTCATTTACATAATCCGTAGGCATTTTCAGTATAATGGGGTGTACTAATAGAAAACTGTTGTTATCGTTATAATTCAAGGGTAGCAAAAAGGTTAGGTCGCGCTGAATGGGTATTTGTGTAGGTTAATCGCTTTTCCGGTCTTAAACCCTCTCTATAATATTAACACCCTAATATTTAAATATTCATATTTAATTAAGATACATGGTGAGGCTCTTATTTATAAAATATATTTGAATAATGTTTTTTTTAATTATATAATTTAATTATGTATTGAAATATATATGAATAAGGGCAGGAGGAAGAAGAAGAAGAATTATGTATCAAAAGACGTAAAATTACTATTAAACAACTGAAATAGCGTTGTACAGGACATTGTTAAGAGACAACAGAAATATGGTACAAAGTAAACCGATTGATATCCAATAACAAGAAAAGGTACTAAGGAAGAGTTAATGAGATACGAAAATGATATAAATAATGGTAGGGCCAATACCAGGCAAGCAAATTACAAAGCAATTTGAAACGTTACGTCCCAGCACTCAAGGCGAACCTCGATATGGCTTTAATGGGTATATCAGTGACGTGTGTCTCCTGTCCAAGAGGGTTACACGGGCGCATTGCATGAGGAATCCCACACTACCCTGTTGCGCGTTCCCGAACATGGAGTGTGAGAAAGACACATACGTCCCTAAAATCGATTATATTAACGTCTTTGGAGGAGGCTTATATCTCAGAATATTTCAGAACACAAAGGTGGTTGCCGAAACACTAAAAATATTGGACATTGGCTCTTTTAATAAAATTATTATTAGGAGCTATTATCATTTTGCATTTATGTTTCAGCAGTTTTAAAAACTGTTAAGCTCAAATATATATGTATAGTGTAAATATAGACACTATGTCTACTAAACTGGCTCACACATAAACTTATAATATCCCGGTAAATATGACGGATTAACGGCAATTTATAATGATATATTGTCGAGAGCTTACCTACACAAAACAGTTGAACAGTTTCGAATAGTAAAATCGTAAAATATGCACTAATTCTATTGAATATTTTACGCCAATAAGCCTAAAAAATTTTTAATTTTGCCATATTATTTTCTTAGAAGCATTGGGTGGATACATAGTGAATAGAGCTGTTAGAATAATGTCTAAACGTTTACGCAACTGAATGGAGACGCCGCTGTCCGGATAATTTTAGCACAGTGACTAATGAGCCGTTGTAACTGGATTGACAGCTACTCTATCACTTACACAATTAATTGTTTTATATAAATATGTATTTTGACATGTTTTGAGTTTAAAGTACCATTTAAACTCAAAGGTTTTATCCGTGCAGGGGCGGAGAAAGAATACTAACCTCTGCGGCCGGGGTCGGCATGTCGTAAAAGGCGACAAAACAAACCACCCTAGCTACGTAGTAGGACCTCAAGGCCGTCTGGATGACGACCACCTTTGGTCTTAAGCATGCCGCCATAATAAATAACCTTGTGTTGTGTTCCAGAATTAGTGACCCAAGTTCCTGTTATGGGACAGCAGCGTGTTCGCGGTGCCATTAGCGTTACAAACACTCATAGGCGACGATAACTGCTATATTCTAAGCGGGCAGTCAGCCTGTCTGCTGCCCTACAGCAATAAAAAGAGGTAAAATTAATAAGTCTGTAATAAGTCCTGTTGTATAGTATGGATCGGAATACTGGACCACAAAGCATGAGTATGTTACAAGCTGCGGAAACGCGAATGCTGAGATGGATATATAATTACGAAAATGAATAAAATTAGAAATAATTATGTCAAGGGAAGTTGATATGACTAACAAGGGAGAGCGAATGGGGAAGACATGTTATGATGATCCTGTATATGTGGAATAAGGGCTGGAAGAAGACGAAATACGAGGGCTATTTGATAACTCCGGGACTATTTCAATTTCCCGCACAGTAACTTTAAATGCAACACTGCCGCCGCCAACCACCGTATTTTAATAGACTACTGTCAAATTTTGAGCAAACTGCGTCATTAGTTTGTGTTTGGCAGCCATTAAAAGCAAACAACCTCATGAATTTTAACAAAAATGGAAAAAAGTGAATTTCGTATGTTGATTAAGCACTATTTTTTGCGTAAAAAACCATGACTGAAACCAAGGAAAGATTTGATAAATACTATGGGAACTCTGCACCATGGCTGGAAGAAGACGAAATACGAGGGCTATTTGATAACTCCGTGACTATTTCAATTTCCCGCACAGTAACTTTAAATGCAACACTGCCGCCGCCAACCACCGTATTTTAATAGACTACTGTCAAATTTTGAGCAAACTGCGTCATTAGTTTGTGTTTGGCAGCCTTTAAAAGCAAACAACCTCATGAATTTTAACAAAAATGGAAAAAAGTGAATTTCGTATGTTGATTAAGCATTATTTTTTGCGTAAAAAACCATGACTGAAACCAAGGAAAGATTTGATAAATACTATGGGAACTCTGCACCATCAATTTCAATGGTTAACAAGTGGTTTACTGAGTTTCGTTGTGGTCGTACCAGCACAAGTGACGCCGTAGGTTCAGGTCACCCGAAAGAGGTCACCACGTTAGAAGTCGTCGATAAAATTCATAGAACAATATTGAACGATCGGAGAATGTGGCTGAGGCGGTAGGCATCTCAACTGAGCGAGTACATCACATTTTACATGAATATTTGACGTGAAAAAGCTGCCGCGAGATGGATGCTGCGATTGCTCACAAACTCACACTCGACCATAAGCGCAACCGTGTTGCCACTTCAAAAGTGTTTGGCGATGTTCAACCGCAATACGGTCGAAATTTTACGCCGTTATATAACCGTAGACGAAACGGATCCATCACAATACCCCAGAGACCAAGAAACAATCAAAACAGTGGGTTTGACCGGGTGAACGTGCATCAAAGAAGGCCAAGGTGGGTTTGTCAGCCAACAAGGTCATGGCCACAGTTTTTTGGGATGCACACGGTATCATTCACATAGACATTACCTAGAGAAGGGTAGAACGATCATCGGCGAATATTATTCTGAGCTTTTAGACAGATTCGATATTGATTTGAAGCAAAAACGAAAAAAGTGTTGTTCCATCAAGAAAATGCACGAGTGCACACGTGTGTTGTCACTATGGCAAAAATCCATAAATTGGGCTACGAACTGCTGCCCCATCCAGCATATTCTCCAGATTTAGCCCCCTCTGACTATTTTCTTTTTCCAAACCTGAAGAAATGGCTGGGTGGTAAGAGTTATGACCTCTTTATATAAGAGGTCATAACCGAAACAAATGCCTATTATGAGGGCCTTGAGAAAAACCTATTATTTGGAAGGAATAAAAAAATTTGAAAAACGCTGAACTAGATGTATTTATTGATCTAAAAGGAGATTATGTTGAAAAACAAAACGCTTATCTTCCGAAAAAAAAATTTATTCAAATACGGAGTTATCAAACAGCCCTCGTATATCCCTTAAATCAAGTGTTATTTTTAAACTGGATTATGCATGAGATATAAAACATAATATATATTTATAATTATATTTTATAACACGTCCTAAGTTGTAATAACTTCTGGAACACTACCAGAATACCCAGACTAGAGAAAATACTTGGAAGCATGTTTTCATATTTATCACTTTCGAAACCTCAAACACGTGGCCGTTTTTGAAAACAATACGCTATTCACGAGCTGGATTATATCTCTGGCCGAGACCAGAGATATAAGCCAACTCTCAATGTAAACTTACAATTTGATGTAGGTAAACTTATTTTGATGCGGATATTTGATAAGCATATTCACACCCCCAACAATTATAATTAGTTAAACTTATTCGTTGGCCTCGAGACATTTAATTAATTATTGTAACCTATTTTCCACGAATGCTGGCGCTAATTACGTTAATTATGAAACGTTCAGACTATATCTGAATATAATCTAGGTGTTTCTGGTAAATCTGGGCGGATCGCCTGACGGCATAAACGACGGCGCTGCTACGCAGGCCGCAGCGCGTCCTGGCCGTCAGGGCGATTAGGGGATACCGCACGGTGACCTTCGAAGCGGCCTCCCTGCTGGCCGGATCCCCACCATGGGACCTCGAGGCACGGGTCCTGGCGCTATTATACCAGTGGCGCCGGGACGCGGCCGAGCGTGGCTCTCGCCCCGCGCCTCGCGAAGTTGAGGTAAAGCGGGCGGAGCTGCGCGACGAGGTGCTCATGGTGGAGTGGAAGGAGCGCCTCGCGCACCCCAGCGCGGGCCTCGCCACCATCGAAGCGGTGAGGCCCGTCCTGGCCGAATGGCTGGAAAGGCGCCACGGCGCCCTGACCTTCCGCCTGACGCAGGTCCTCTCGGGGCACGGTTGCTTTGGGAGGTACCTGTGTCGCATAGGGCGGGAGATGACGTCGGGGTGCCACCACTGTGGCGCGGGCGACGAGGAGGACACGGTGAACCACACTGTCGCCGTGTGCCCTGCGTGGCGCGAGGAGCGCCGCGCCCTCGTCGCCCAAATCGGCGTTGACTTGTCGCTCCCGGCCCTGGTTCTGTCCATGGTCGGGAGCGATCCTGGATGGACGGCCGTCGCCTCCTTCTGCGAGGCAGTCATGTCCGCAAAGGAGGCGGCGGAGCGGGAGCGGGAGTCGACCACCACACTCCCCTCCCGTCAACGCAGGCCACGTCGGCGGCGCCGGAGGTCAAATAACGACCTCCGGCCGCCGTAAAAAGCGGCCGCGGGCGGCCCCTCGGGGGAGGATCCACCGCCCGCACCATTGCCGCGAGGGTGAGGGCTGCGTGCTGTTCCGCGACCCCCCTCAACTCCTAGAGTTGTTAGGAGAGCGCCGGGGGGACGAAATCCTGACCCCCTGGCGCCAACACTTTAGAAGGGGCCCGCCTCAAGACAAAGGGCGGGCCGGCGCCAGCCCGGGCCACGAGATCGGCTGGCCATATATCCGTGGGCCCGGGCGTAGGCGATAGGAGAACAGCGGGGTTTTTTAGTGGGTAGTCGGATGGCCAAACATCTTTCCCGGAGTCCCACATATCCCTCGGTCCCCCCGGGCCGGGGGAACCCGTCAAAAGAGGTTTTTCCCCGACACCAAAAAAAAAAAAGGTGTTTCTGGTAATCCACGGCGCCCTGACCTTCCGCCTGACACAGATCTTCTCGGGGCACGGTTGCTTCGGGAGGTACCTGTGTCGCATAGGGCGGGAGATGACGTCAGTGTGCCACCACTGTGGCGTGGGCGACGAGGAGGACACGGTGGATCACACTGTCGCCGTGTGCCCTGCGTGGCGCGAGGAGCGCCGCGCCCTCGTCGCCCAAATCGGCGCGGACCTGTCGCTCCCGACCCTGGTTCTATCCATGGTTGGGGGTGATCCTGGATGGACGGCTGTCGCCTCCTTCTGCGAGGCAGTCATGTCTGCAAAGGAGGCGGCGGAGCGGCAGCGGGAGTCGACCACCACACTCCGCTCCCGCTAACGCAGGCCACACTGGCGGCGCCGGAGGGCAAGTAACGACCTCCGGCCGCCGTAAAAAGCGGACACGGGCGGCCCCTCGGGGGAGGATCCGCCGCCCGCACTATTGCCGCAAGGGAGAGGGCCGCGTGCTGTTCTGCGGCCCCCCTAAACTGTTGATTCAGGAGAGCGCCGGGGGACGAAATCCTGATCCCCTGGCGCCAACAATTTAGAAGGGGCCCGCCTTAAGATAAAGGGCGAGCCGGCGCCGGCCCGGGCCACGAGATCGGCAGGTCAGATATCCGTGGGCCCGGGCGTAGGTGATAGGAGAACAACGGGGTTTTTTAGTGAGTAGTTGGATGGTTGAACATCTTTCCCGGAGTCCCACATATCCCTCGGTCCCCCCGGGCCGGGGGAACCCGTCAAGAGGTTTTTCCCCGAGACCAAAAAAAGGTGTTTCTGGTAATACGCTATCAGTCAATTTTTTTAAATTTTTTATAAAGTCTTGATATTAATGAATGATTAATATATTCCGAGGCAAAGCATCGAAGACCTCCTTTCGAGGCAACGGCTTTCGTACGTCTGGACGTAAACATATATAAGTACATAGTACCTATGTCAGTTGTTTGATACACAAAAGACAAATTTTAGGACTAAATGACGATGTGTGAATTTTCACAGCATATAACATATTTAAGTGGGGTATTATTAATTCTAGGTGGAGATAGACGACAAACAAACCCTTACATATTACACGAATATTTCGAGTCGAAACAATCCTAGGGCTTATATTTAATGCATATGTAATGAGACCCACGTACCTCCATTTTGAATGTTGATGGTGACGGATGACGGGTAGGTAACATAACTGCAAGGAAAATATGCTTCAGGTCTTTTGGGCAACCGCGCTCGACGACACCGCGGAAATTTAAGACCATTTTCACAGTGACCATAGTTATGAAGAGAATAAGATATATAGAAATATTTTTTTAGGATTTAGAGATATATAAAAACTTGATTACTAGGACCGAGATTTTGTATAGTTTCGCAGAAATATTATTTTTAAAATTTAAATTTGCACGTTTGGAATTTTACTTAAACTTTTTGAATATTTGAACAAGACCATGTTGCGTAGAAAGATATGTTAGATTTTTCATTTCTAAGCTTTTCTTGCCTATTACATCCAATGTATATATACTTCAAAGTCCGAAATGAGCTATCAAAAATTTCACAACTATATTTATGCGCGCCTATTTGCGTTGGTGCTTGTCCGTGGCCTGTTTTTTTCCTGGCTGAAGGTGATGATGGAATAGGCTGTTTCTTTTAAAACTCAATTTTTTATTCGAAACAAGTTCCTAGCTATATATAGTTCCTAGAATATTTGTGAAAGTCAAACATGTACTATATTTTATAATTATTATTTATAATATGAACTAAAATTACCTTTTTCTTCCTACCACCAAATTTGACGAGATCGGCACAATATGTTCTCTCTTTTCACTTTCCTCTATTAGCTGTCATACGAGTATTAACCTTCACACCCTTTTACGCCATAGCATCTTTTACGCAATCCATCCATGTTTTGCTTGGTACACAAACGATCATCAACCCTAAGAAAAAAATTTAAAAGCAGAAGGAAGAAAGGTTTCTGTGAACTAGTAAAGGAGTTGGCTCTAGTCATATTTACTGTCGGGACCCCAAAAACAATTACCTACACGAATGGTTTAGTAGCTACGCATGTGGGTGGTCTAGTATGGCCGAGAGATTTGGTCCTCATGGAGAATAAAAGCCTTGCGATACAAATTTCACCTTGTGGAGGGAAATGATTGAAAAATATCCATTAAAGTACAAATAAACATATTTTTTCATCCACTCTAGAAAAGTTCAAACATTCAATTCCGTATATAAATATAAAATTGATAAACTTCTTCCATACATGCAAATTTAATTTGCAAGATTTATTATTACTCTCGAGCGTGGATCCACACAATTGAATTAGACCACGTTGTTCGCAAACCGAGCACCGTAATGCCCGTAACTTTCCAATTACGTGTACCTATTATGTAGGTTATATCTAACATACCACTGCCGAGAACATCAAGGAAATTTACAAGGGTAGGCAAGTTGGCAGGCACTGAATTATTTTATGAAAGGTATCATCAGAAAGAGTGAGTAACTTACGGCAAATTAATCCCGGTATATACATATAATTTATGTATACAATGCGATTCAAAAGCTTTGTGACGATATGAATCAATACGAAATGAATATGAAGGAGTGGGTCAAAGTCCATGGACGCAAGATGATTAAGTTTTGTATCTTTAATTAACATAATTAGTCCTAACTAGTCGTTTGCTTTCTCTGTTATCTAATATATTTGAATTTATTAACGATTATAATCGTTAATAAAAATAATTAACAAAAATAAGAAATAAATGATAATAATTATTTTTATTGATTATTTTTAAGTACATGCATAACATTGAAAAATGTGTTACGACACATCAGGGGGGAGGGGGTTCTAAAAAATGTGACAAACTGTGACAAGGGGGAGGGGCTAAAAAGTCCAAAACTTTGTGTGACGTAATTTATGGATGGCTCCTTACATGACATAAAGTTACTAGGGCAGCATATTAAGAGGCTTATTATGCTCCAAGCTCGTCTGGATGGCAACTAGCCCTGGTCTCTAATAAATGCCTAAATAATATGCCACCACAATAACTTTTTATCGTATATCGGCACAATTACCCGTTCCAGTTCCCCTAAGCGGACGACTACGAGTCAGCGATGCTCCTGGCGTCGCAAACACATGTAGGTGACAATAACTGCATGCTATCAAGTGGGCCGTCAGCCTGTCTGCTGTTCCTCAGCAAGAAAAAAAAATTAATTCAAGTTGATGGATATAGTAATAGAGATAGATCAAAAGAAACGATGTATCATTTCCGTAAAAAAAGTTCAAAACGTGAAGGTTGTGCTTACTTCGCATAAAGTGAACAGGGGACAGAAATAATGAGCAAATGTAAAATATTGAGTATAATGAGTCTCATAAATATGATTTTTCGCTGCAATAAAGACGATTAAAACAACCCGTATCATAAATTACAGGTGTGGGCTAATTGTTGCCCTGAAGTCACGATTGCGATTAAATACGGTCACGTGTATACATTTGTATTATGTGTGTATTACGTACGTATTATTAGTGTACGTATTATTTGTGTTGCTAATATATTTTTTTCGCTAACCTTCAAATGAAAACATATGACTTATTACCATATGATAATCTTTACAACTACATAAATAAAATTGAAAACTTCTTACAAATGTCTCGATCTAGCTAAGTACATCCGAAGCTGTCACTTCAAAGCCATGTCACAAGCCAAAACATCGGAATGTTATTTTTCGTGGCACTATTTTCTTGTTGAGGCGTATGCGCATAAATATACTATAATCACAGCGCCATGCGCCATCTGGTTCCAAAGTAACCAGAGTTATAGGAATTAGAAAACTGCTGTATCTATTTAATTTTCTTCTGCAATTAATTACATAATATATAAATTTCTTTTATAATCAATTAATTACATAAACATCCATACTCGTAACGGAACCGAATTCGTGACGACGACTCAGATAAATGTGAATGGGGTGGAAATTTAGGGGGGCGACTATCGTAAACTTTGCTTTTTTTTTGGCGACCTCCGTAGCGTAGCGCTTAACGTACTTCGGTACACTTGCGGAGATCACGGATTCGATTTCCGTCTCGCATCTCGGTGTTAATGTACAATATGTATGTATTTACAAAAAAAAGTATATTTATTTATTTTCTATTTATAAGCTAAAAAAAGAGGTAATATAGTTGCTACCAATTACTAAAAGCCTTTTCCATCCCTGCGTTATCAAAAATGCCCTGTTCAAAGCTATGGAACGGTAAGAAATAACAAATCCACTGTGAGATTTATTCAAATCATTTATCACTTTATAATCAGAATGCAGTATTTTTAAATTTTTAAACTGACTTACCGTAAAACGTACTCTCACTAACACGCACGTTGATAGAATTCAAAATCTTAATAAATATGTTTATCTAATTCAATAATCTATATGCTAACTTGTAAATGATAACAATGATCGGAGTTATCAATGTTGAAGTAGTATTATGTTAAATGATAAATATTGCAAAACATGATAATATTTGTACACATTATGTTAATTAGCTGCTTTTCAGATGCTCAGTAATAGAATAGGTCTTAATCAGGCGACCAAAATAGAAGGACAGAGATGATATAGAACAACCTCAAGCGAAGAAATAATAGATTAGGATGTTGGGGGAATAAAGCGCTGGATATCTTCATCCTTATCGTGAGAAACAAGATTAGAAGCCGTACGATTTACGCAGGCATTATATGGTATGTTATATATAAGCGCCGCAAGGCTTTCTTATTGTGAACAAGTGACAAGTTTGTGTGGGCCTTTAATACACTTCTTTGAAGATACGTATCGCGTACCTATTAAAAATCAGGTTTCAATCTTAATCATCTATGTCTAGAACGCCTGGACTATGCGAGAGCTAGGTACCGCCACTGAACAACGCTGATCTTTTTTTTTTATTACGTAGGACAGCACACAGGCTGACAGCCCGCTTAGAATTTAGCAGTTACCGTCGCCTATAGGTGTTTGCAATGCCAGTGGCATCGCGAACATGCTGCTGTCCCATAAGGGTTCAGGAACTTTGGTCACTAATGCCGGAACACAACCCAAGGTTATTATGGCGGCATACTTAAGACCAAAGGTGGTCGCCATCCAGACGGGCTTGTAGCCCTACCACGTAGCTAGGGTGGGCTGTTTTGTCGCCTTTTACGACAGGCCGACCCCGGCCACAGAGGTTAGTATTCTTTCTCCGCCCCTGCACGGATAATGCCCCTGATCTCAATGAAAAGGGAGAAAACGAGATATACGAGAGATACACAGCACAAGCCACGCCAAAGCTAAGCCGATCGATGGAATTAGTCCATCAGTATGTAGGGCTCTTACACTAACTACGTTTGCCGAGACGTTATCTCTACCCGTGTTCATTTGCCCTATCATCCAGTGACCAGCTCACTTACTGAGACGTGGCCTGCTCACTGTTACTTCAGCTTGCACATTTTATGAGTTACGTCGGTCACTTCGGTTCTTTCCGAACCGCTGCGTGACTCCAAATTTGCGAACCAGTTCCGCCGTCAGTGTACACGTCTCGGCTTTGCATGTTATTACTGGTTGAATGATTTCGTCTACAAGCATTTTACAGCTAATACGGTATTTATAAAGAAAGTAGAATCTCCATAACTCTACTCTAAAGAAACTTGCTATAATTTCGACTTGAGTTTCCAGCTAAACAAGAATGGCTAAATATAGAGATTTTGGTTTAGGAAGGCGCAATTATCTATATTTATTATAATAACTTAAGCTTATTTAGAGATATTTTCCGAATTTTATTTACATTGTAAAAAACTGTATCAAAAATTCCTCTGAAGGAAGTAAATACTATCTAGTGTGTGTAATAAATTAGACGACTTTTTATTATACATCATAACATACTTGATGAAAAAATAAAAAAAAATACAATATAATTAGTATTCCTTCACTGTGTTACTTATTTAGTATTGTATTGTGACACTTATAAGGACTGAGTCCGTGGAACGCGTGTGGGTGTCGCGGGTTCCATTCCCTTCCAAAGCCAACTTCTAGGTGTTTATGTATAATATATATTTGTATTAATTTCCTATTATCCATAAAAGAGCTCTGCGGTTTACCCTGGGTCTAGATGGCACTGTGACACAATATACTTATTATTATTAAATAAGATTCATCCATTATGTGTTATTTAGGGTTATTATACTTATAATTACGAAGGTAAAAATTAATCACCTCAGGTGGTCTCCTTTGGCTTGTTTACGGCAAGGAAATGTCTGTTAAGGACGCAGTAAAATATTTATGACCTTTAGCGTCGAACTTAGGCCGATGGAGTC
The DNA here is from genome assembly GCA_963693495.1 of Malacosoma neustria. Lineage (NCBI taxonomy): Eukaryota > Metazoa > Arthropoda > Insecta > Lepidoptera > Lasiocampidae > Malacosoma > Malacosoma neustria. Next base: position 8,602,958 of record OY856376.1, read on the forward strand.
CGGAGGCAATTTGTCTTTAACGGGTCTTACATTTGTTGGTCTGCAAAACTGCAACTTTCGGGCAATGGAATAATATTGCTATCCAACGCATTAATTATAGGCATTTTGGTAACGTTACAGACTGATACTAGTAATGACCCCAGCTAGTTCTTTTATTTAATATATTTAAATAAAACGTATTTTGTACAGATACTTTGTGTAGCTCTCATCCGAGTAAATAATAAATAACTTTCTTCTTACAATAGTCTTATTATTACCGTTAGATCAATCTAACTCTTTATTAAGAGTATGGCCTATTGGCCATCTATGCTGTAAGTTGTAAGCGATCCAATTTACTAAAATATCAATAGCCACAATGCATCTTCACCCGGATGTATTGAACGGAGGTGCAACATCCCGATTGACGTCACACCTCGGTCAATGACCGGGTTTGCCGCATTTAATCACGCCAGCACATCAAACGCGAAAGAATAATCTATATTTGCTGGTTATTTCAAAGCTCAACAAAGCAAAATAGCTTATTTGTATCAAGTCAGTTTCATATAAACAGAGGCAGTTCTGTGCGGTTATAGCCCAAACCTAAACCATCTAACATTCCTGAATCAGAAATGTACTAAAACTTTGACAACAATTTCATTCAATTTAGTTCTGAAGATCACTAACGATAAAGCGTGTCGTTACATACACTTATATACTAAAAAGTTCCAGTATTATTTCATCCATCCATTTTCAGAAAACCTACATCCTATAAATAATTCTATTAAACTAAATGAAAACAACATAATAATAATTCATCATAGCAACAATTTTTTATTCTAACAAAAAAGTCGATATATATATATATATATATATATATATATATATATATATATATATATATATATATATATATATATATATATATATATATGTGTGTGTGTGTGTGTGTGTGTGTATTAATGTACAAAAGCTACGAAAGCCAGAACAAGAAAGAGGAGACGAAAATTATGGGAAACACTGTATACTTGATTATATCTCATTTTGTCTCTTTACATTTTCATCGAATTTTAAATCACAATTGTACTAAAGAAGTTCATTTCAATAAATATAGTTGAATTATTAGTAAGTAAGTATTACACAAAACGCCATAATGGTACAAAGTTCAAACACGTTCAAAGTATGTACGTAATATTACGTACATAACGTTATTTACAATCAAATAATTAAATTATATAGATTAGTCGACTGCGTATTACATACAGTATTACTCAATACGAAACCTTGTTGTGCAGTGGTTACACAGTCGACCATGGGTATAAATAGTAACCCCACTGACAAAACTCGTTTATTTAATTATGTTTTCGAGAACGGTTTCATCAAAAGCAATTTGTTTTATAATATCTGGGAAATCCATAATTATAATATTGTAATGTATTGAAAGACAAGTGTTAGGGAACCTTTATTATAATATATTTATTATTTAAATGTAAATCATAATCTAAACGTAAAGTAAAAATTTAAACACCGGTTATTTATCAATATTAAAACAATAATTATCGGTTCAAATTTAAAAATGCGAGACGAAAGACAGTATTACTTCAATATTTTGTTGAGGTATTTTTTCACTAAAATGCATTAGCAACAAAAAAATGTTATGAAATTTGGCTTGTAGATTATTTTAAAAACATAACCGTTTTCTTAGCTCCTCAACAATGCATAACAACTAGGAACTTATTTCAAAGAAACTGAAAAAATGATCACAAAGGAAGCAGACGGAAATTCGTATTGAACTAAAGACATTTTGTAATAATCCATACTAATATTATAAATGCGAAAGTAACTCTGTCTGTCTGTCTGTTCCTCTTTCACGCCTAAACGGCTGAACGGATTTTGATGAAATTTGGTATGGTGATAGATGATAACCTAGAAATGGTCATAGGCTATAAATAATCACGCCATCGTTCTTAGGGGGTAGGCAGTAGGCAGATAACTAAATTGAGTTAGTGATTTTTTGTGCTTATCCGGTATCTATGAGAATCGGCCAACATCTATTTTTCATCCCCCTAAATGTTAGGGGTAGTCCACCCCTAAATTTTATTTTTTATTTTTTGACATTTTATTATTTTTATGGCAGAACAACGTTTGCCGGGTCAGCTAGTTAAAAATAAAACAATTGAGACTTGAGACATTTTGTAGTTTAGCCTAATTAAAGTTCTTGCTCGAAGTGACTTCCCATATTGCGTACGCAAAGTCGCATTCTTTTTCTCAGTTGTAACTTAACTACCGAAGTCATACCGAAGTAGTGATATTATTCCGCATCGCATTTGCTGCGTTTATAATTTTATTCTTGTTTTGAGTTCTTCCGCGGTTGACACAGGTGAGACGTCATAAACTAGGGATTTCATGTGACCCCAGGCAAAGAAGCTGAAGTTGAAACTTATAAAAAAAAAGTATATAGACTTTAAAGCAGTCCCATTTTTGGACAATGCACCATTCTCGCAAACTTGAAAGTATGCATCCAAATATAAAAGTGACATTTTTACCTCCCAAAACGACGGCTTTGTTTCAACCACCAACCAAGGACCAAGGAATAATCCAAGCCTTTAAGCTCTATTATTTTGAAGGTTCGGCTAATGAGACGATTCTTTAAAATCATATTGGATAATATGGAATGTCATCCTGATATGAATGTTATGGAATGCTGGAAGAAATTTGACATAGCAAAATGCATCGTGAATATAAAAGAATCATTGGCAGAACTGAACTCATACACATTGAAATCATGTTGGAAAAAACTGTGGGCCTGCTCTGACTGTAGAAAATGACAAAGAATCTGTGCAAATTAACTTTGACTGCAAACATAGGCGAAATTGCAAATGTAATAGGACGACATGGGTTCGAACAGATAGAATCAACTGACATCCAGGAGTTGCTTGAGTCGTAATGAATATTTGACTGAAACCGATTTGAAAGAAATGTTAAATTTATAGCCCACTGAAGAAGAGGCTTCAACAAGCACTGGAAACGGAAATTTAATTTGAGAAATCTTAGTGAAGGTTTAAGAATGGCAAATGAGCTTTACGATTTCTTTATGAAAATTGATCCGTCTATGGAACGAAGCCTTATTTTTAAGAGGCAAATTGCTAATGCCACTGCTAAATATCAGTGTGAATTGAAGGAGCTTTTAAAAACTGCCAAGCAAGAAACAATTACAAAACTCTTTAAACTATTACCCTTTTTTTTTTTGGTCTCGGGGAAAAACCTCTCTTGACGGGTTCCCTCGGCCTGAGGGGGCCGAGGGATATGTGTGACTCCGGGAAAGATATTCGACCATCCGACTACCCACTAAAAAACCCCGCTGTTCTCCTATCGCCTACGCCCGGGTCCACCATATATGGCCTGCCGATCTCGTGGCCCGGGCCTAAGCCTGAAGATAATATGTAATTAACCATATGGTCCAAAACTGTAATGAAACTGATTTTTTTATATATTTGTTTTTTAATTTGTCACCTAGGAACGGGTTGCCCTATAATCCCATATAAATTACCATTTCATATTCACGGTTCCCGTATTCGCGGCATATTTACGGAATATATACCCCTCGAATAAAGAGCTTTTACTGTATACGTTAATACTTGATTTAAAAATAAAATATACATATATAAAAATAAGAATACACAAATACAAGGAAATACCGCTGGTACACACAAAAAACGTACTTAAAAACGATATTTCGCAAATCTTTTAAATGCCAATCTAATTTATGGTTTCTTGCTTTTAATGCATAAAAAACATTTATAGTATACAAACAGTAAAACCGTGTTCATTGAAGGTTACCTTCGTCTGTGGGTGTATGTAACACAAGAGTGTGAAAGACAGTGAAAAGAGATTGAAAAAGTATTCGAAACGAACAACTAACTCTAATTCAGTATTCTCAAAGGACACAACAACATTCAAAATGGCAAAAACGAGATACAATACTGGCATTTAATAATACTGTGTACTCCAACCGAGCCGGATTCAATTAATCTGGAACACAAACATTCATTAACTCAAATTATGTGCCTCCCGGATGTTCTACTATCTTTACACTGAACACTGATTGGGAAATTAACGCTAAGGTCATCCATCAGTCTTCGTCTTTTCAAACAGTTTATCAATGTTCAAGAGTTAATTAAGTTAGTTGGTAGCTCAATGTTATTTATTATACCCGAAAACCAAACTACAGATTCCTAGTCTGTTATGTCAGTTTTTCTCGTACAATTTACACATAGCATAATTGCCATGTCAATATTTATTATTATTTATTGTTATTTCAATCAAACTTAAATTTTAAAAGATTTAAGTTTGATTGAAATAGATCCTTCGAAAGTTAGTATTGTCTTTCGCCGTGGGATACGTGTTGCCACGCCATCTTTCGTACGGGAGTTAGACATCTAGATGTTTAGCCACTCAGCCACTGAAGCTTCAACAATTTTCAATAGGCTTGGAGACACACGTCGCTGGTGTACCCAAGAAAACCACCCCAGTGTTCCTTCGCACGCCTTGAGTGACAAGCCCGCGGGGCGCGATTAGCCATGCCGCGGCCCCTACTGGTGCCGGCCCACGTTCGCGGGCCTCTTCAAAGCCAGGGTATGATGGACCCCGGCATCTTATCTCTTCTTCAACGTATCTTTTACCTAACCAGTACTAGTTAACTACTAGTTAAATTAATTGAAACCAATCTAGCAAGCAAAATTCAGCATCAGTTCTATTTCGATAACTTTCGAGGCAAAAATGTCATAACTCATTTAAATTTTATATTCGTATATACCCAACGAACAAACAAACATTATTATTATTTATTTATATATGATACAGTTAGGGATTAATTCTGCCAAAGAAATTTTAGACAATATTAGTAGCGAAACCCAGCGTTGCTCGGGTCAAAATACATCGCACACGTAATAGTTATAAGTAAAATCAGTTTATCTTATTATGTACTCAAATCTTTATACCATTAAATTATGTACGTTGTATTTAGTATATTCGAATTCTACTGATCAATTAATTTATTTAAATTATTATAAATCAAATTCGAAAGTAGTTTGTTTCAATAAAAAAATGTTTTATTGAACATATACATATTTACAGTTTTATAAACGATTATATTTTTCTATAGATTATATTTATAGTTCCCTGTAAATATTGTAAAATATCCGAGTATACTCTAGAACATTCTGGAAATTAAATTTTAGGATGGTGGATGAGCCGCTGTATGGATGAACTTCCTGAATGCACCTGAGCCTTTCATTATTTCCGGGCCGACGGTACACTCGCACCCTTCTTGTATTAGGCCTAAACCCAAATCGCGACTCATCGGAAAACATAATTTTATCCCATTGTTCCTGGGTCTATGTTCTGCGTTCGCTACACCATTCATTTCGACGAGCGTGATTACCGTGACGTATCGGTGGGCACCTAATAGGGTAGCAAGCTCGTAGGCCGTACTCATGCAGTCGATTTCGCACAGTTTGGGGACTTACATCAACACCACTTGAATTTTGTAGCCTCAAACTTATCTCTCGAGCGGTTAACATTGGCTGGCGTCTTGCAGTCAGTTGTATGGCCGGCAAAGTATTTATTGTAAGTTGAACCAATACAAAGAATAGAACCTAGTTTTAACCACGTAGGATTGGTTACATCTAGTTGTAGCCAGCACAAAGACGGCTACACACCTAGGTTTAACCAACGGCTACCGACTACACCTAGTCGTAGCCAGCAAAAAGAAGGCTATACCTAGGTTTAAGCAACGGCTACCGGCTACACCTAGTTATAGCCGGCTAGAACTAGGTGTAGCCGCACTTCGGGTATTAGCCGTAACACATATACACTTTCATGGCGCACCTACTTAAATTGATTAGAAATTTACCGGTCTTGCCGAGTGGTTGTACTCCTTTTACGGCCTGGATGCTGTTCAGCGGGTTGCCTTGTATTATTGTAGCGCTGCCAAAGACGACAAATAACACTTCTATGAATGCCAAAATGCCGAGATACCTGAGATTGATTACTTCCCGCTTGCAACATCCCTACAGCTCTTTGCATTCCATTTGCCGTCAAATGACGTCGCTCCATGACGTAAAGAATATCTAACAATTCAATTTTGTCGCTAACTTTATTTAAATGGTTGGCAAAATTATAAAATCAAGACTAAACGTAGCAATAACACCGCACTTAAATTCAAACAAATTCCCTTTCATTTAATTTTATGAAAAAAACAAAACATAATCGAATTTTTTTTATAGGGTTAGGGATTCTAGCTCCGCCTCTGCACAGCCAAAATGTTACTTAGTTATTAATTCGTTTTTCTTTACGTATTATTCCAGTAAAGAGTAAGTAGTGCGCGGCATGCGACGATTATGGCGACCGTAAAATGGGAGAAACACGCGGTACGTTACCCGAACAGAACACCCATTTTGATAAAACAATTTTATTAATGGCACCTGTTGTTGAATGTATAGTATCGTCCATGGTGATTTGGCAAAAAAGACAGATTATATGACAACTAATTTGACAGATGTAGCTTCAACAAGATGGCCGTTATCAACTGTCAAAGTTTGGAAGTCCCTGTTGGAAGACCTTTTACATTCAAGAACCAGTTTTCTTGGCTAAACTTAGAATTCGCGATAATTCTCTTTGTGAATGTGGTTTAGGCGAATTTCCGATTGACCACATTTTCTTTTATTGCCGGAAAATTTCTACTCCATTGTATGACATGGGGGAGCATGACTTTCCGCGCCTTGTAAATGTTAATTACCTACTGACTTTAGTTCATAGTGTTTTTATAAATACTCTAAGTAAATTTTTATCTTCTAATGATATTCATATATAATTATGTCGTAGTGGCGTCGCAATGTATGTATGTATGTATGTATGTATGTATGTATGTATGTATATATATATATATATATATATATATATATATATATATATATATATATATATATATATATATATATATATATATATATATATATATATATGTATATGTATATGTATATATATATGTGTGTGTGTGTGTGTGTGTGTGTGCGTGCGTGCGCGCGTGTGTCTGTGTGTGTGTCTGTGTCTATCTGTCTGTGTGTGTGTGTGTGTGTGTGTGTGTGTGTGTCATTTTCGAAAATTTCTTAATATTGTAAATATTCTTTATATTAGTTGTACAAAGTTTATTAGTAATTAGCAGACAATCTGTATAAAGTACCGGCCAAAAGTTTTTTATTAAGTTGTTATTTACCATCATCACCTGGTTTTTCATACTTGGACCTTGGCAAATCAGTGCCAAAAGCATTGTCGCCATAAAAAAAATACATTCAAGAAACATCGCATAATACGACTGAAGGCATTGAGTTTGCGCATACAAAATGAAATGAAATTTGGTAGGTATTACATTTGTGTGTTAGGCATAAGTTAGCACGCCTACCTGCAAGATTACCCTGTATAATGTAAGATTTCGAAATGCTAGGGATTCTCTGTGAAAATAAGGCGATTAGATACTTAAAGAGAAAATAGAGTTGAACTAAAAGAAAGAGATTTTAGAGGAAGATAAACAACAATCCGTCTTGGTTCTATTTCCGTTCCAGGTCTGTTTATGTATATAATAATTATGTTTTAATTTACAAAAAAAAAATATTTAAATAGTACGTCAATTGTCTAGTAATCATAGCACAAGCGCTCTTAGTTTACTTTAGTACAAGATGCTGTTTGAATAGCGACTGTAAATTTATTATTATTTAATCTAATATGATAGTAGACAGACATTTAATACAGTTTTACACATGATCTATTAAAAAACAGACTCCTTAGTTGATACGGCCTTACTGTCTTACACATGAGCTATTAAAAACGCAGGCTCATTAGTTAGAAGCGTTGGTGCTACAGGCACATTCAGATGCAAACACACCCCTTCGTATTTGGGTGGGGGGACAAAAACACTTAAAGAAATTATATTTCATGTGAACACGCTTAATTTGTTAAAAGCTTGTTATTTGTATCCATTACACTTTCAATATTGCTGTTTTATGACATAATTGTTTTTCAAATTACGAAATACATTATTACAGTTAGTTCAAAATGTACAGTTCGCACGACTATAAAACTTAATTATGATTACACATCATTATTGATTTATGACCATACACTATACTTAAGTTTAACACATTAAACCTTTGAGATCTAATCACCTTTCACGCATTCGTCCTGATAACAGTTGAGATTCCTGAAAAACATTTGTCTGTCAAATGTGACAGTTTTTTTCAGGTTTGAGACTACATCAATTTTAATTCATTAAATAAAATAAATATAATTATAAACAGACTAAGAAAAATAATATAATTAATTAAACTATTAATAACGACTTCCGTTGAAATTGTGTAGTTATATTATTTTTCATATTTATATGTAGAAGGAAAATAAGTATTTAATGTACATACATATGTGTACAAATGTATGATTATTGTACCTATTGTGAACTTGTAACACAACATATTAAAGCAAATAAATATATCTTATCTTACATATATTTTATTTTTGTATATTAACATGTCATTTTTTAACCGACGAAAATAACGGAGGAAGGTATATATATATATATATATACCTAGTCAGGTCATAAATTCTGTCACATGTTTAATGTAAAATAATTGTAACAAGTTTATTAATTATGTAACCATTCATATACCAAAATGAACTTAACAAAACATAGATTCTTATGACATTAAAGTTTATTCAAAATGACCTCCGTGATTTTGAATACAAGCCTTCAATCTGCGCGGCCAGTTGTCTATCGCAGCACGAACGAGGTCCATGTCAATATCGGCGGCTGCCTTAATCAAGGATGTCTTGAGTGACTCCAAATTGGGATGAGGCTTTGAGCACGCCTTTTCCTCCAAGTGTTGCCATATCTTGTAATCTAACGGATTCAAATCTGGACTGGAGGAGAGCCAGTCTTCGTGCCGGATGAAGTCGATTTCACGCGCCGCCAGCCAGTCTTGTGTGCTCTTCGCTCTATGAGCTGGCGCCGAATCTTGTTGGAATACCCAGTGCCTGTTATTGAACATGGTATGAGAAACAGGTTCCACAAGGTTCGTCAGGACTGTATTTTGATACACAACAGCATTCGTTTTTACACCTTTCTCACAAAAATGTACCTCTGTTAAGCCCCAATAAGAAACTCCCAACCATACCATGAGCGAGGATGGAAAATGACCTCGTTGGACACGCGGAATACGGTTGCTCGCTTCTTCACTACTGTGTGCGTACACCTTATCATTTTGTTTGTTGTAGCTCTCTTCTACGGTAAACATTTTTTCATCCGAAAAAAGAATTTCCTGATATTTTTTTCCCGCGTACCGCTTCAACAAAGCGCGGCATCTCTTCAGTCTCAGGTCCATTAGACGAGCATTCAAACGATGTCCTGTTTTTCTTCGATATGCCCGAAGCCCTAAGTCTTCATTTAACACCCTTTTCACCGTGGTTCTGCTTAACCCCATCTGAAGGGCCAACAGTTTCTGCTTACGTTTGGGATTTCTTTGAATTCGTGCCTTCACAGCTTTTATCACTGCTGGAGTCCTAACAGACCGAGGGCGACCACTTCTTGACCTGTCATCTACACTAGAGTCTTCATTGTATCGTTTGATGGTACGATAAACGAATCTTTTGGTAATATTCAAATTTTTCAGTATGTTAAAATTTTGAATTGGCGCGTAACCGCAACGATGTAACGCAATAACTGCAACACGGTCTTCTTTAAGCGTCCACTCCATATTTAAAAATGAGTAAAATTCTAAAAGTTATACATTTTTATTTTCATGAACAATTAGAAATTCTAATTCAATAAACTTTTTTGTGGCCAGCATTCTAAAAGAAAAGTTTTTACTGTGTGACAATACTTATGACCTGACTAGGTATATATATATATATATATATATATATATATATATATATATATATATATATATATATATATATATATATATATATATAACATAACTTTATACAGAGTAGTCCGATTTTCAAAATTATTGTAAAGGGTAACACCCCGAAGGTGGTCCCATATAAATTTGAGAAAATAAATACAACTTTAAGGGTTAGGTACGAAAACAGAGAATGATTGATTGTTCACTCACTGATTATATTTATGACCACGCATTTTAACAGAATTGATTTATTTAAGCATGTAGTAATTAGTAGATAATAGCCACAAAAAACTATGAAATAAAAACATTTAAAAATAAAATTAAACTGCTGAAAAAACTGAAAAGCTAAAAATAATAAACCTTTTATTTACCTTAACTAGCTGTGCCCGCGACTCCGTCCGCGTGGAATAATGACTTTGGGCAGCATTTTTTGGATAAATCTTATGGTTTATTTTGGATTACAAACCCTATAAACCCTAAAATATAAATAAATGCAGCATGCACAGTCAGTGTTATCGAATGCAACGCGTATGGTAAATATGGTTCAAGTTGGTGTCCGATAGCAGCAGAAACTTGCTCAACAATGGCTTTTATATCATTTTTATTGATGTGGAACAGCAGATAGACTTAATAATAAGATTAGATTAGCTTATGGATGTTTGTGACGCCAACGACTTATGCTGGAACACAACACAATGTTATTATAGCTACATATTTAAAGACTAGTGGTGGTTGCCACCCAGACGGGCTTGGAGCCAACCAACTAGCAACTACGACCAGCTGACTTGACTCCGGGTATGCATGGCATATGATATTGAATACGAAGTATATACTTCGTATAAAGTATATCTTTCAATACGTAGAGCACATACTGTAGTATATATAGGTAGATATACATACATACATATAATCACGCCTCTTTCCCGTAGGGGTAGGCAGAGACCACTTCTTTCCACTTGCTTCGATCCTTACATACTTGTTTCGCTTCGTTCACTTTCTTTATTCCCTTCATACATGCCCTTCGGTTTAGGATATTCTTGACCTGGCCTTTTTTCAAGACGTCCCTGATCTGGTCTCGAAACGTCCGCCTAGGTCTACCCCTTCCAACACTTCCATTTACACTCGCCTTATACACTTTTTTCGTCAATCGTTCTTCATTCATTCTCTCGACATGGCCAAACCATCTCAGCATACCTTTCTCAATTTTTGTCACTATCTTCTTTTAGACCACAACGTTTCCTTATCTCACTATTTCTTATTCTGTCACTCAGTTTAACTCCTATCATACTTCTTAACGCTCTCATCTCAACTGCATGAAGAAACATGAAAGCAGAATAATCTGCTTTCATGTTTCTTCTGCCATACCCAACTTTCACTTCCGTACATGAGTGTCGGAACCAACACCCCCTCATGCACAGCCAGACGAGCCTTGTTAGACACCTTCCGACTGTTCATAAAGGAGTGCAAAGCTCCATTCACCATGTTTCCTGCATTCACTCTTCTTTCAATATCACTCTCACACTTTCCATCTCTTGTAAACTTTGAACCCAGATACACAAATTCATATATGTATAGATAATAATGTCTATAGATATGTACTCGTATATCTATTATAAGCAATCACCAGCATCGAAGCATGGTTATAAATGAAATCAGGTGGAAACCGTGCAGGGGCGGAGAAAGAATACTAACCTCTGCGGCCGGGGTCGGCCTGTCGTAAAAGCCGACAAAACAACCCACCCTAGCTACGTGGTAAGGCCTCAAGCCCGTCTGGATGGCGACCACCTTCGGTCTTAAGTATGCCGCCATAATAACCTTGTGTTGTGTTCCGGCATTAGTGACCCAAGTTCCTGTACCCTTATGGGACAGCAGCGTGTTCGCGATGCCACTGGCGTTGCAAACACCCATAGGCGACGGTAACTGCTAAATTCTAAGCGGGCCGTCAGCCTGTCTGCTGTTCTACAGCAATAATAAAAAAAAAAAAACGTATTTATAAAGCCCTTTTTTAGATTTATTTACGATACTAAACTATGACTCGTTTTTGACATCTTCGATCAGTACTGATTATACAACACAGGCATAAATCGTGTAGGTAGAGATGAAAATTGCCATGTTCCCACGTAAGTCTTTGGATGGCGACCGGGGTTTTTCGGTATGCTGTTGTGGCCGCCGCTGGCCGTCACATCTCGCCAGGATCGCAAAGGTGGCCGCCGTAGTACGGTTAGAACGGTGAGGCCAACATAATGTCGGATTCCTCCCCCCCTCCTCCCCAGAGTAATTATCAACGCACTTGTGTTATGGGTACTAGACAACTGATGTACTACTTATATACTTTTTGTGTATATAAACAATAAAAATATACAATAAAATCCCAAAAAATATTAAATTGCTAACTACGAATGCATTTAAATATCAATTTAAAAGGAACTTAATGAACAAATGCTATTATAATGTAAAAGACTATTTAAACGACCGAGCAGAATACAAGAAACTATAAAAAAAATAATTTGTAAATATATTGTATATAATATGTGAAAATATTAGAATCGGATTTAATTTAATTATATAATAATATTACAGTGTTGACATGTATAACAATAATATAATTTAAAAATAGGTACCGAATTGTGAATCTAAACCATCCTCAAATCCAATTGAACAAATACAAACAATCACATCAATATAAGTCATCGTTTACGAATCCAGTTACATACATACGCACAGAATTAGCATATATAAATATTAGTAGATATTGTGTTATCAAAATAAATATAATGTTCTCAATACATTTTAAATCGTAGCACATACGTCACTGAATCCGAATTTAAAACAGGCAAATCATTTTTATTTATCATTTTCAATCATTCATTCGTGCATAATCATTGATTATTAATTGAATTTAAATAATATTTTTGAATTTAACTGTATACTTATTAGAATACAAATCAAAACTAACTTTTCCATAGGAGACAATCTTCCTTCAATTTTCTGTCCACTACGTAAAATATATAACAGATTGTAATCTAGATGATAAAGATGTAGTGACAAAAATTGAGAAAGGTATGCTGAGATGGTTTGGCCATGTCGAGAGAATGAATGAAGAACGATTGACGAAAAAAGTGTATAAGGCGAGTGTGAATGGAAGTGTTGGAAGGGGTAGACCTAGGCGGACGTTTCGAGACCAGATCAGGGACGTCTTAAAAAAAGGCCAGGTTAAGAGTACCCTAAACTGAAGGGCATGTATGAAGGGAATAATGAAAGTGGACGAAGCGAAACAAGTATGTAAGGATCGTAGCAAGTTTAAAGAAGTGGTCTCTGCCTACCCCTGCGGGAAAGACGCGTGATTATATGTATGTATGTATGTAATCTATAATATAGATATGATTCCATTTGTAAAATATACTGCGTAGCATCTTACGAAGCTTGCTTGCAATTTTGTAGATCGCCAATAAAATAGACTATAAATTGAATAAGTGACCACTGCTTCATCTCCCCAAACGGATAATTTATATACATAATTTTTTTTATTTCTAACCAGGAATGTTTTTTCTCAGCTCAATAGAGCCTTCTACTAGTTAGCCCCTCGGTTGGTATTCAGAAATTTGACCACAAGGCGCTACCAATTGCATTAACCACTCTATTGAACTAAGTGAAAACAAACAATTTACATCATATAAATACATATCGACGTTGTCAAACCGATTTCTGCTATGTGCATTTTTTGATATTTCAACATTTTGACTGTTATGACTAGTTTGCCACCCAAACTTTGATATATAAAAACCGCTATGTGACTCTTTCATTACATTACTTCAATATAAATCACTTATAAAATTTTACGACGAAATGTCGTCTTCTGTATGCCATCTGTGTCGTCGACAGTTAAAAAGTATGTAGGGATGTACCAAGTCATAGAACCAAATATAAAATAAACATTTATTCGGTATCGGGAATGGAATTTCAACAACACAAATGCACAAGCACTTACCTCGATCTTCGTGCTGCTGGAGCTCTTCGATTATGGTTGTAGGGGCACTTGTATAAACTACTTTCGAATGAAATAGTTACGTGCAGTTTATGAAAAAAAAAATAACGGAAATCGAGTATTTCTCGCAAATTTAAAAAAAAAAAAGAATCGCGAGGGCAGCGTCGTCATAGAATAGGGATAGCAATACATTTGCTTAATTAACTCAATACTAAGAAATATTCGCTGTATATTGATTGTATTAAATACAACAACATTATTTATGTAATACATAGTTTTGATATGAATGAGTTTGTATTTGAAAACATTTCCGTGAATTGGCAGACATGCTCTTACAGCAGACATATTCTGTTACTAAAATAACCTATTTTGCGATATGTTTGCTCTGTCACACACTCTGTATCATTATTCGCCCTTCAGAATCGATGTGTTTGTTTTATGTTAAACAATCAACAAACCCTTGTCAATAGTTCTACGACAGCTGTTGTTAGGCACATATTTAAACTAAATTTACTTTAACTTGTTTATAAAACGTGATTGTGTCGGACAGAAATAAAAATAGCTACTCCTCTTCTACACATTATGTTGTGTCCGTACAAGTTTACTTATCCTTTTATATCCATCTACTCTCATTTTCTAGCATTTTTCTTGTCCCGTGAATTCTTCATACCAGTTTGTTTCATCATAATTTGTCAATCACTAGCCATGTTTTCAAACTTTGCCGTATAAGAAAGAATAATATTTTTAAAACAATCCTAGGAAATCGAAAAAGGAATCAAATGTCGATAGAAGTCGCAGAGGAAGAGTACCTTTCGGGGTCCCGCCTCTATGAAACCTTAACCGTACTTATTTTCTTACACTATATGCAAAGAAAGCAAAACAAGAATTCAACCCTTAAAACATAATAATAAATTTCACAATCATGATCAACTTCACAACAAGAATATACAGACAAATAAAGTATTATCAGCGGTCTTATCGCTGTGAGAGATTTATTCCAGCCAACCACTTTTTTAAATAATAATGTGCACGTTTTGAGAGCACACAACTTGGAACATTGTACAAAAAAAGTAATATAATGTTTGGTACAAACATTTTTCCTTATATGACTTATAAACAAATGTATCTAAAATCCAAGGCATGATATAAATTTAAAAATATATACGTATTTTTAAACTACGGAACCATTTGAATATATTATTTGTTATCCGTGCAGGGGCGGAGAAAGAATACTAATCTCTGCGCACTCTGCGGCCGGGGTCGGCCTGTCGTAAAAGGCGACAAAACAACCCACCCCAGCTACGTGGTAGGGCCTCAAGTCCGTCTAGATGGCGACCACCTTTGGTCTTAAGTATGCCGCCATAATAACCTTGTGTTGTGTTACGGCATTAGTGACCCAAGTTCCTGTACCCATATGGGACAGCAGCGTGTTTGCGATTCCACTGGCTTTTCAAACACCCATACGCGACGGTAACTGCTAAATTATAAATGGGCCGTCAGCCTGACTGCTGTCTTACAGCAATATAAAAAGGTTCTTCGTTGTTCTTCGATATGATATACGTTCTCAATTCTACAGTTCAAAGATTTGGTGGTGCCTCCGACTTCTATGTTTGCATAAGAGCACCAACACAATAGATTTGTAATATTATATCTCTTAGAACATAAGTCAGATATCAGATTTGCCGATGTTAACTTTTAGAGCAACTAGTTGAATTTCTAGCTTAAACACGTGAGTACAGTTTGCACTTTCCCAAACCGTAATGATTTTATCTATATCTTTACTAAAATATTATAACTGAAATTGCTCGCACATTCAATGCTTAAACTACCAGACTTAATAAGAATACATTGATACTTTGTGTATTATCGTTGCATACCATTTCACTATCCACACGTTGTTTGAATAATTGAAACACATTAACAGACCGCGAAAGGGCAGCAATGTTTGTTTACGAGGACAAAAGGTCGAAGTTGTTCCAAACTAAACAAATAGGTCAAAACGACTAAAAAGGCAGTTAAAAGTGTAAAAAACTCGTTGTATTTTGGGGTGTTCTCATTTGGACGCATATTATGGCCGGGTGGTTGGTTTTCAAATATTAAACTGGCACTTTAGACTCACCTTCGCCGATAATTAAGCTTGTGGAGTTTGGAAATACCCCACTTATGTTACTAAGTTACTATAAGCTTCGTATTGATACGAACAATAGTTGAGTTATAAGCCTACAATTATATTTTATAGAACGTGACTTGTAATTTCAAAACGTATGGGCTCTTGATATAATCAAAGGGCTCTTGTTATATAAATATTTAATATATTATTATTACCTTTGGAAAAATTATAAGAAATATAAGAAATTGTAATTTCATACGATAATTTTTTTTACAATGCGCGTGCACACCCAAAACCAAAAGATGTTTTACAAACAAAGAGTTGTGGCATGCGGGATGAAATCTTTAGTTATTTTTGTTGTTATGCCAAAGAAGTATAACTCCTTAAATGCGTACATAAGTACACACACAAGTTTTTTTGCTAAGAATAACTTTAATACCAAGCGAAATATTACTCAAAAGAGTCGATCTGCGAAGTAGTTACCAAGCACGTGTTCATAGGGCGCTAAAATTCTGCTAACTGGTTGACCTCGTTCGAATAATCCGATCGATGTCTATTTTCTATCAATTTTAAAGCGTCACGTCACATTTGTGGGTAGCTAATGAAAAATCAATAAGTCCGAGTTAGAACGTCCCTGTTGAAAATAAACACTGATCTAATTATAAATGTATTCGTGAATGAAATTTGCTCACGACTTCGCCTACTTGAAGCACTGATTTATAGGTAAAGAGAAATGTGAACTGTGTGTGTATAAAATAGTTTTAGTCGTCTTTTTGTCCTTATCCCACACTACATGGGGTTCCTTCTGTTAGCCGTCATCTCAACAAACACATCTTTTCCCCCATATCATCTTTTACGAAATCCAAACATATTTTCTTTGATCTACCTATCCTTCTGTCTTGTCATTCTCATTTCTAGCAATTTCTTTGTTATCATACATGACCTTCTTCCCTTTGCATTATACTTATAGCCAAACCACGCTAGTCCATTAATTTTTAGTTTTTCAATCAGTAGCGCATCCAGCTTTCACATGTACCCCGATATATTCTTATGTAATTTTAACCATTTTTGTAACTCCACGCATCCATCTTAGCATCACATCTCCGCAGCATATAAAATTATATTATCCTTACATTTTTGGCCCAGACTTGCGATTCATACTATTTATGACAGGTTTTATTACGTACTGGTACGTATTACCTTTGAATTTAAGTGGCACTGTGGGTCGCAAATAATTTCTGAGACCTGTCGACATTTCATCCATCCTGCATTTTATCTATTTTCATTACTAAATTTAGCTCACCGTCGTTCTGGATTAACGATCCCAGGTACCGGAAATTGGAGCAAGTTAGCAAAGACACGCCTCCTAAGGTATAAAGATATCGGTAGAAAACAAGATTGGTATAAATGTTATTTTCCACTGTATTTTTTCCTAAATTAAAGGAACGCTATATGCTTCATAAATTTATGTATAATATCAGGATGGTTACGAAATTAAGCACAACAAACTCACTTTATTCGCTACAATATTACACTTTTCAGTAAATTGAGATTTCGTAATTTATGATTATCATCCTTTCTTTTACTGAGACCCTAAAAAGAAAAGGTGGCTAATGGGTGTACCTAGTGCACTAACCACATGGCATGAAATTTATTTAATACATTACATAGTTCAAAATTATATACTGGAACATAATGAACTGGAAATTATCCAAAAAATTATCATACTATGTGGACTCCGTAAGGCATTATATGAAGATATTTTTTTTCAATCAAATTTATATTTAAGAAAAATTAGTTATGGAGAATAAATTACGTATTTTCGCAAGGAATAACTAAAAAAGTATTTATTTCAATATGATATGTGAGTGCGGAGTGCTTGTTTTTGTTAAAGTGTTGACAGCAGTCTTCGGTGAGGTCCCGCCAAATCACATCTCACTTACGTTTTAATTGAAAAAGCTTGAAGAGTATGCTTACCTGTAAAAAGAAAATATTTATTTAATACTTTTATAAATCTCTGTAACATTTAAAATAACTACTTCAGTAATTTCATTTTACAAACAACAAATAAGAAGCTAACGAACTTTTTAAACCCCACTAAAATGATTAAATTAAAATAATGAAACTTAACGCATTACTTTAAGGTAAAGCTTAAAATAAAAATGAAGTCTTTAAAAAGGCCTTGTAAGGTATTCAATACGCAAACATCTAGACTTATTCCAATAATCTTGTAAATGCTTTGAAGCAACATTGTAAAGTCAACTCACAAGACCTTCGCCATCTTAAAGTAAATAAAAGTTGTATTTAACAGATTTTTAGTATCGATATATTTAATTTTATTACTTCAAATTATCGAGCGTTGTCTTTTTAACCGTAACCAGTTAATTTGTAGTTGTTAAGCTGTAGTTACATGTATGTAGCAGCACATGTACATAGTCCGTGTAGCATTAATACAGATTGCGTCGCAGAGCAATGACCAAAAGTCGATTCTACGACCCCCACAAAGGCTTTAAGTGGGGTTAAAGGGTTTTTAGTGGGTATGCCGCCGTGACCTCCCTAACTATCTTTTGCTAGCCAGTTGAGTGGTCGCAGTACCAGGGCGGTGTACCGCACATACCTCCTCGGCTTCCCCTCGGAGTTCCGTCGCGGCACTAATCAGGTTTAGTGTCCCCCGGCAAAAAAAAGCATTAATATAGATTGAACTGCTATTTAAATTGCTAGCAAGTTTAAACGACTCAAATAGATGATCAAGTGATGATATTATCGGTATCTTTTATCTTCATTAGACTTCGTTAGCTTAGTTCATAAGATCTATTCAAGCGGAAGAACAGCGCCGGTTACAGTTAGCCCACACAATTGGACAAAGTTCAAGTTTGGGACATACTGAATGTAATATCAACTCAATGTATATAGTTATAAGTGTTATTATGTCCCAAATAAAATATTTCTTCTTTGATTTGGTTGCCTATTAAAAATACCGCGTCATTTCCTTCAAAATTTGAATACAGTAACGTAATAAATAGTACGGCATGTCCCATCAAAGTTTTAGAATGCTCTGGTTGATCTTAATCAGAATGACTTCGACGGCATCCCCTTTCAGATAAAATGAAGTCAAAATCGGTCCATTCGTTTTGGACCTAAGTACTTGCTGGAACAACACATATGGTCACCCTACATTTAATTTCACCATCGTTTTTGCGCAAGGGTTCAAAATACTTGCTTAAAATAACAGGAAGTGTTGTAGTATGCGAACATGTTTTCCGGCATTTACTGAAGTCGGAGTGTTCTAGGGACTGCGTCAGAAATATTCCTTATATACGAGTACATAATACTAGCATAATTAGACTAGTTTTGAAATATATACTGATTATTCTGTACGATTGAATTAATGATCCTATATGAAATATTTTATGGTGAAAATTCAACATACAATTTTTTTTGGAAAAATGGGTTCCTTAAATGATGTTTAGTGCGTAAAAAAAATTTGGACGGGTTTGTCAAAGTCAACCTGTATATATTATATATATATATATATATATACCTAGTCAGGTCATAAGTATTGTCACACAGTAAAAACTTTTCTTTTAGAATGCTGGCCACAAAAAAGTTTATTGAATTCGAATTTCGAATTGTTCATGAAAATAAAAATGTATACTTTTAGAATTTTACTCATTTTTTAAATATGGAGTGGACGCTTAAAGAAGACCGTGTTGCAGTTATTGCGTTGCATCGTTGCAGTTACGCGCCAATTCAAATTTTTAACATACTGAAAAATTTGAATATAACCAAAAGATTCGTTTATCGTACCATCAAACGATACAATGAAGACTCTAGTGTAGATGACAGGTCAAGAAGTGGTCGCCCTCGGTCTGTTAGGACTCCAGCAGTGATAAAAGCTGTGAAGGCACGAATTCAAAGAAATCCCAAACGTAAGCAGAAACTGTTGGCCCTTCAGATGAGGTTAAGCAGAACCACGGTGAAAAGGGTGTTAAATGAAGACTTAGGGCTTCGGGCATATCGAAGAAAAACAGGACATCGTTTGAATGCTCGTCTAATGGACCTGAGACTGAAGAGATGCCGCGCTTTGTTGAAGCGGTACGCGGGAAAAAAATATCGGGAAATTCTTTTTTCGGATGAAAAAATGTTTACCGTAGAAGAGAGCTACAACAAACAAAATGATAAGGTGTACGCACACAGTAGTGAAGAAGCGAGCAACCGTATTCCGCGTGTCCAACGAGGTCATTTTCCATCCTCGCTCATGGTATGGTTGGGAGTTTCTTATTGGGGCTTAACAGAGGTACATTTTTGTGAGAAAGGTGTAAAAACGAATGCTGTTGTGTATCAAAATACAGTCCTGACGAACCTTGAGGAACCTGTTTCTCATACCATGTTCAATAACAGGCACTGGGTATTCCAACAAGATTCGGCGCCAGCTCATAGAGCGAAGAGCACACAAGACTGGCTGGCGGCGCGTGAAATCGACTTCATCCGGCACGAAGACTGGCCCTCCTCCAGTCCAGATTTGAATCCGTTAGATTACAAGATATGGCAACACTTGGAGGAAAAGGCGTGCTCAAAGCCTCATCCCAATTTGGAGTCACTCAAGACATCCTTGATTAAGGCAGCCGCCGATATTGACATGGACCTCGTTCGTGCTGCGATAGACGACTGGCCGCGCAGATTGAAGGCCTGTATTCAAAATCACGGAGGTCATTTTGAATAAACTTTAATGTCATAAGAATCTATGTTTTGTTAAGTTCATTTTGGTAAATGAATGGTTACATAATGAATAAACTTGTTACAATTATTTTACATTAAACATGTGACAGAATTTATGACCTGATGACCTAAGGATGTCTTGAGTGACTCCAAATTGGGATGAGGCTTTGAGCACGCCTTTTCCTCCAAGTGTTGCCATATCTTGTAATCTAACGGATTCAAATCTGGACTGGAGGAGGGCCAGTCTTCGTGCCGGATGAAGTCGATTTCACGCGCCGCCAGCCAGTCTTGTGTGCTCTTCGCTCTATGAGCTGGCGCCGAATCTTGTTGGAATACCCAGTGCCTGTTATTGAACATGGTATGAGAAACAGGTTCCACAAGGTTCGTCAGGACTGTATTTTGATACACAACAGCATTCGTTTTTACACCTTTCTCACAAAAATGTACCTCTGTTAAGCCCCAATAAGAAACTCCCAACCATACCATGAGCGAGGATGGAAAATGACCTCGTTGGACACGCGGAATACGGTTGCTCGCTTCTTCACTACTGTGTGCGTACACCTTATCATTTTGTTTGTTGTAGCTCTCTTCTACGGTAAACATTTTTTCATCCGAAAAAAGAATTTCCCGATATTTTTTTCCCGCGTACCGCTTCAACTAAGCGCGGCATCTCTTCAGTCTCAGGTCCATTAGACGAGCATTCAAACGATGTCCTGTTTTTCTTCGATATGCCCGAAGCCCTAAGTCTTCATTTAACACCCTTTTCACCGTGGTTCTGCTTAACCCCATCTGAAGGGCCAACAGTTTCTGCTTACGTTTGGGATTTCTTTGAATTCGTGCCTTCACAGCTTTTATCACTGCTGGAGTCCTAACAGACCGAGGGCGACCACTTCTTGACCTGTCATCTACACTAGAGTCTTCATTGTATCGTTTGATGGTACGATAAACGAATCTTTTGGTTATATTCAAATTTTTCAGTATGTTAAAATTTTGAATTGGCGCGTAACCGCAACGATGCAACGCAATAACTGCAACACGGTCTTCTTTAAGCGTCCACTCCATATTTAAAAATGAGTAAAATTCTAAAAGTATACATTTTTATTTTCATGAACAATTCGAAATTCGAATTCAATAAACTTTTTTGTGGCCAGCATTCTAAAAGAAAAGTTTTTACTGTGTGACAATACTTATGACCTGACTAGGTAGTATATAAGATTAGTATGGATTAATTTATAACTGTTGAATGCCTTATTATTATTTTTATATACGATGAGTCTCTCTCCAAAATTTTCCGCGAACCAGCCAGTTAGTTAGCCGCTATGAATAAAAATCATTATCACCAGCTTACAAATGAGATTGACCTATGCCTCAAGGGGTAATGAACTAAAGGTAACGTTGATATCTAATTTTAGTTCTGATCTTGCTGTGAATTGAGCCGAAGGTCTCACTCATGCGTCAACGACACGAAAAATTCTCCCCTCACAAATTGAATTTCTATCTACATCTCAAACCATAATCACATCGAACGACCTTACGCCCACGGAGGTCCATTGTTATGTACGAATTGGAAAAAAGTGTAATTTCACTTTATAAATCGTCGTATACAATCGTCATATCAACTCGTCATCTTTCTACCACCGCACTGCCCGCCATCGGCTGGGTGTTCATCCCCATTTCTTGGAGCCTCTTCTTTCTTGCACGAAACCGTTCTCAAGAATGTTCATGTTGCGTACTCTCAGGACTTGGAATGAAATTCCGGTTGAGGTTTTGTCAGCACAGTACGATATGATGTTCTTCAACAAAGGCGTTATAAAACTTCTTCGAGGCCGGCAGCGCGTTGGTATAATGCCTCTGGTGTTGTAAACGTCTATAAGCGACGATGAGCACCTGCCAGGATGGGCCGTTTGCCTGTCTGCTGAACTCTAGCAATAAAAAAATACCTTAAAATATGTAGGTTCTTTGCTCTGCTGTTATTTGACACACAAATAAACCACACCCTATATAATCTATTTATTGTGTTAAAATATTAGAGACTAAATCTGAGAACAACTAGACCAGAGGATATCGAAAATAATTTTTATAGGCTGACTTAATCCATTAAATAAATAAAATAAGCCTTTATTGCTGTTTTTTTTTAACAATAGCATTTTTTATTATAAATATAATCTAGTTTTTTTCGACAATCGGTTACATGTCTTCTACAACAGCTTGTCTTTCGACAAAGGCCTCCTCGAAGGCTTTCCAATTTGTCCGATTTTTTTCAATACGTAGCCATTCAGCTAACTTCTTAAAATCATCTTCCCAACGTTTAAATTGCCTTCCTCTACTTCTTTTACTTTCTCTTGGGTACCATTCGGTAATAATTTTAGTCCATTTCTTAATATTCTTCTCCCTTAATAGATATTAAAAATTAAGAAAAAAAGATTTATTTTGGGAAACGTTTTTATTTAGAGTAAAATAATATAATTTTTTCTTTATATTACAAATTTGTTATGTAAATGGTAGACACGCCTCCATACGTACTATAAATAGGACGCTGGCCTTGAGTTTAGGGAGATTGGCTCGAACTCTTTATGTCAATTAGGTGCAATATAAAATGACTTACACTTTTGTCCGGCGACGAAGTGAACATTCAGATTATTGGAGTTGATTTGTGTTTATTTTAATTAATATAAATAAATATCTGCCTATTTACAACAAATCTTAGTGAAAAATTCTGGTTTCATCCTAAACATCCGCTTTAATGGGTTCGTTATATATCCTACCATATTTGAACGTCCTTCAATTTATACAAAACTCTTTGGAATTCTTTAAATAAGCAGGGCAAAGTGCTGTGTGTTCCAGACCAAAAATAAGGAGCCATCCCATCTTGTTCCTAGGTCGTCTTATAGGGCGACAAACTTACACCTAATGGCAGTTCAATTACTTCAAGAATATAGCACAGTTTTGTTGTTGACCGATTTGCGATGTAAAAGAGCAGTCGCTCGTGTAAAACCAGAACCATAACTATCAGGAAAACGGATCGTGACGGAAGTGGTGCGTGGAAACTATATTCTGGGACAATGTTCAGTTGGGATCTTGCGGCTCCGAAGTATAAGGTTCAGATATAAGGCAAATTGAACAAAGATCGAGCAAGAGCAAATATTAAGCAGACCCTTAAGGGTCTTGATCTTTATAAATTCAAATAATATTTTTTTAGCTTCTATCAAAGATCAAAGCGATCAAAGATCTTATTTGACATTATGATATATTTTATCCATGTTTGGTTTTTGTTTTAGTGAATATATATTTATACTACCTACTTAAAATATTTACCGTTTTGCTTCGCACCGAAATTCGACGAAAATAGCACATCAAATGCTGGTTTGTATATCTCATTACAAGGAATATTGAACCAAGCGAAGTAAAAAATAATAATTAAGGAGTGGATATATATATATATATATATATATATATATATATATATATATATATATATATATATATATATATATATATATATATATATATATATATATATATATATATATATATATATATATATATATATGGTGGTGTGGAAGTCATCATATGACCTCAAGATGTAGAAATGGATATATACAGTAGGCGAGGGGTTCAATCTTTGCTGGAGTCCCAGATACTCCCCCATTGCCCCTGGGTCAGGGGAACTCGACTTTTTTATTAATCCAAAAATTTTTGTAAAGTAGATATGTCAAAAAATACAAAATCAAGCGTTACGTTTTATAATTAATACATATTATGCCTTGCGTTTTGTTAGACTTTAAGGACTTCCCAGAGAAAATTTCTAATAGAAGCATACATTATGGCAATATGATTTCTTCCTACAAAATACCGGAGGAGTATGATCGTGTTTCACAACAATCAACTAGCATTGCAGTTTTTGTTTTAGTGAAATATATTCTGATTAAGTACAATTTTTGTTCAAGTTATATAAAAGTTATACAAACACATAAAGTTTAAACACCAACTGTTTCTTAATATATTTTTATATGAATAGCAGCAGTTTGGAATACACAAAGAAGTACAGAGGAACGGTATAATGCTACATGAATATCTCACTAAATAAAATTGTTTCCAACACCCACGCCTGTGTCACAGTATCAACTAACGTAGTCAATATCGTGTTCAGATTACAACTGAATATGATACCCAATCAATACGCCTAACAAGATCTACCTACTCTAAATAGAATATATATGATATATAATAGGTACGTGATATTTAAATGCTATACTATACTTACTTACTATACTTCTATACTTTGAGACTACCCTTTCCACGAGGGCATGTGTTGCTTTTTTCGATAATGGGCAAGTTTTTCTTCCTGTAATGGGTATATTATACTAAAATTGACGTCAACTAGTGACGGAATCGAGACGTAAACAGACAGCAGAACTGGCTCACAAATTCCAATCACTCAGATGGCTATGCAGCGGGATATGTTGATTGTTTCTCTTATGTACAAAATCCTAAAGAAGGAAATAAAACGTAGGCGAACAAAAGTGTTCGATATAGCTCACAAAATATGCAAACTGAAGTGGCGGTGGGCTGGTCACGTCTGTCGCTGGACCGGTGGGCGCTAAAGTAAACGTGTTCTGAAGTGTCCCGCGTCTCGGTAAACATAGTGTAGGACGATTTTTTATGTTTTATACAGATTGGTGGTTGCATTGAATTATTTATAATTATGGTTTATCTTGGTTGCTTATTACTTAAGCTTGATTTTGTGTGACCTTCATTTGCAATTTAAAATAATAATTTTGGATTGTATTTGGATCTAGGTTGAAGCTACTTTTTCAGATTCAAATACTTTATATGCATTTAATTTCGTAACTAATTTGTTTATTCTCGTAGAATATAGCAATGTAAGCTAGTCTTGTAACTTGTCTATTATAGATTATACTATCGCTTATAATATACTAGCTGTGCCCGCGACTCCGTCCGCGTGGAATAGTCACCTTATCACTAAGGGGTATGAAAAATAGATGTTGGCCGATTCTCAGACCTACTCAATATGCTCACAAAATTTCATGAGAATCGGTCAAGCCGTTTCGGAGAAGTACGGTAACGAACATTGTGACAC
This sequence comes from Malacosoma neustria, assembly GCA_963693495.1. Classification (NCBI taxonomy): domain Eukaryota; kingdom Metazoa; phylum Arthropoda; class Insecta; order Lepidoptera; family Lasiocampidae; genus Malacosoma; species Malacosoma neustria. The sequence continues at coordinate 8,628,805 of OY856376.1, forward strand.
GAGAATTTTATATAAGACGAGCATTTTATATATAAGATTTATACTGAATCCACGATTAACCATTATTTCATTAAGTTGTTGTATTTTTTTTTAAATCGCGTTATGATTTCGTAAAACCCCATATCGTACTGAAGAAAACCCTTAACCGGAAGTTCATTTCGCATCCGGAGAGTGCGTATCACGAACGTTGAATTATACAACATTGCCCTTAATTTGTATACGTTTTAAAATAGGTGTAATTTTAAAATATTGTTATATTAGCATAGCAAAAAGATTTTATGTATTATAAAGTTTGCTCATTATATATACACACGTTTGTATAAAGCCCAACAAAATTACAGTTAGAATTTTAATGAGTCCCCCAAAGAATACTGTTCAAGAATTCCGTTTTCGTACGACCACGACTGTGTAATGCAAATTTTACGGCCCAAGGGATGTCATTAAAAAACACATAATTTTGTAGTTATTATAACATGGACTATGTTAGTGGGTGGAGTTTAATATTATATCTGTACAAAATTAAATATAGTATGTACATACATTATCTTACTTAACTAGGATTGTATATTTTGAATTACTGGCATTATGTCACGACTGAAATGCTAGGAATGATAGCTTCAAGCACGTGTTTAGAGTGGACTCAGTTTATGCCTATACTAGCCGTTTCCGTCCGCTTCGCTTGGCGAATAACAATTAAAAGCAAATTGAAAAAAATAAGAAAGAGTCAATGGAATACAAAAAGTAAACAGCCTAAAACCATCTACGAAAAATTACGCGTCGAATAGTCTTACTCGTCCCATCCCAATATGTTCAGTAGTTTTGGTGTGGTGGTACGTTTGCTGATGATACATTTTCCTTTTACTAGGGGTGTTTAACAAAAAGTGATAATGAGTATGACGCAATTATCTTTTATCAAATGTAATTTTATTTTTTGGTTTATACATTTTGTAGTTTTTCTAAAGCTAAAAGCGAACTTCAATTTTATCCATTTTTAAGAATACGTTCCGACACGAAGCCAACAAATGACTTCTATTTTTTTAAAACAAAAGAGAATTAATTGCTTTTTTATTATTATTATATCTAATGTCTGGGCTATGCCTGCCAGTATTTTTTTCTTTCCAAGGAGAATGTATCGCATTATCACTATTTATTGAACACCCCTCGTATATGTATAGAAATACTAGACATGCTTCCAGAAACGTCCTGAAGCTCTCTGCTATAATATATTTGAACTAGATTTAAACAATAATTCCGCTGTCTTAGTATTTATCAATGTAAATTGTTAAAACTCAACCGCCATGTCAATTTGATCGTGATATCCATAATATTGATTGTTTCTGTCACTCGCACGAGCACGCGTGTACGTGTGCGCCTGACTACAATTATTATGCGCGTGTGCGAGGAACTAATAATATTATTATTATACCTAGTCAGGTCATAAGTATTGTCACACAGTAAAAACTTTTCTTTTAGAATGCTGGCCACAAAAAAGTTTATTGAATTAGAATTTCGAATTGTTCATGAAAATAAAAATGTATAACTTTTAGAATTTTACTCATTTTTAAATATGGAGTGGACGCTTAAAGAAGACCGTGTTGCAGTTATTGCGTTGTATCGTTGCAGTTACGCGCCAATTAAAATTTTTAACATACTGAAAAATTTGAATATTACCAAAAGATTCGTTTATCGTACCATCAAACGATACAATGAAGACTCTAGTGTAGATGACAGGTCAAGAAGTGGTCGCCCTCGGTCTGTTAGGACTCCAGCAGTGATAAAAGCTGTGAAGGCACGAATTCAAAGAAATCCCAAACGTAAGCAGAAACTGTTGGCCCTTCAGATGGGGTTAAGCAGAACCACGGTGAAAAGGGTGTTAAATGAAGCTTAGGGCTTCGGGCATATCGAAGAAAAACAGGACATCGTTTGAATGCTCGTCTAATGGACCTGAGACTGAAGAGATGCCGCGCTTTGTTGAAGCGGTACGCGGGAAAAAAATATCGGGAAATTCTTTTTTCGGATGAAAAAATGTTTACCGTAGAAGAGAGCTACAACAAACAAAATGATAAGGTGTACGCACACAGTAGTGAAGAAGCGAGCAACCGTATTCCGCGTGTCCAACGAGGTCATTTTCCATTCTCGCTCATGGTACGGTTGGGAGTTTCTTATTGGGGCTTAACAGAGGTACATTTTTGTGAGAAAGGTGTAAAAACGAATGCTGTTGTGTATCAAAATACAGTCCTGACGAACCTTGTGGAACCTGTTTCTCATACCATGTTCAATAACAGGCACTGGGTATTCCAACAAGATTCGGCGCCAGCTCATAGAGCGAAGAGCACACAAGACTGGCTGGCGGCGCGTGAAATCGACTTCATCCGGCACGAAGACTGGCCCTCCTCCAGTCCAGATTTGAATCCGTTAGATTACAAGATATGGCAACACTTGGAGGAAAAGGCGTGCTCAAAGCCTCATCCCAATTTGGAGTCACTCAAGACATCCTTGATTAAGGCAGCCGCCGATATTGACATGGACCTCGTTCGTGCTGCGATAGACGACTGGCCGCGCAGATTGAAGGCCTGTATTCAAAATCACGGAGGTCATTTTGAATAAACTTTAATGTCATAAGAATCTATGTTTTGTTAAGTTCATTTTGGTATATGAATGGTTACATAATGAATAAACTTGTTACAATTATTTTACATTAAACATGTGACAGAATTTATGACCTGACTAGGTATAAAGAAAAAAAATGTGATCCTTTTTGGATATTTGATAAATGATTTTATATTTCATCAATAAATAAATAAACTGGAACAAACAGCGCCCTCTAGTACCAAAGAAAGCAGCAGAGCGCTTGTGTTACGGGTATTAGAACACTGATATACTTAAATAGTTTTGTAAAATACTTTTATTTTGTATTTATAAATTATACCGTAAACACCAAGACGGGAATGGAACTCATAACCTCGCGAAGGCTTTCCAACGGTTGAAAAACATTACGCCGCTGAGGTCCTCGAATAAAAGCAATTAACGTAGTATTAGGAACAGTCAATTAATTACAAGTCAGCAGTCTCCGTGACTTTGCAGGCACACTGCTGGAAATAGCTCGAGTTGACATGACTTGCCGGACCGTTAGAAAACAGTTGGGAGCGAGACACGTCGGGGTTCCGCGTACCTTCCCACCATACTTGGGGACAGAAGCCAAAGATTCAGTTATCCTCGATAACCGTGGAATTTTATTCCCCAGATTCATGAAGCTCGCACCCACTACGGGCTAGCGCTATTCGGACTACATTTCCGACTCTCCGCATTTAGGCGAACACTGAAGGGACCTGGGGAAGGCTTTTAATGAACAACTTTGGTTGCAAGTCCCACATGCGCCAGGCCACGGACGACTGGAAGTACTCAAGTAAGGACATGTTTTCTCCTCCAAATAAAAGCGTTGAGAAGTGGTTCTTGTTTTAAAACGGTTTATTTTTTTTAAAACGGCCTGTATGTTTATAGACAAAGAAAGTAGTTAACTACCTAATACTTTTTAACGTAGACAATTGTCATCATGAAAATACAGTAAGAAATTATCTGGTAATGACCAAAGTATTAAAATGTGTCGGTGTGGGATGATGATAATGCTGACCAAATAATTAAAATAGCTCTTAATCCGTAATATATAATGCAGCCTGTCGTGAAAGACGACAAAACAACCCTAGCTAGGTAGTAGAGCTTCAAGCCCGTCTGGATAGCAACAACACTTGGTCTCTAAATATGCCTGTAAATAATGTTAGTTCTTTTTTTCGTGAACTTGCATTTTCCTTTTTCTATGAAAAATTTAAAATTAATATTTCATTCTATTTACTTTTTTTTATTATGTCTTCTATAAATATAGTCTACGAAGTGTGATCTTATTTGGCCAATTTCCTGTTTATTATGTATTAGTATGTAAGTTTGAAATTTGCGCTGTGTGATCATTGTTGAAATAAATAAATAAATAAATAAATGCCGCCTTGGCCGCCCCCGGCCGCAAGGGGCAGTATTCTTACTCCGCCCCCGCACGGAGAAAACGTTGTGCTAATAATTATGTATTTGTGCTTTTAAGTCGCACGTGATTTTTCTTTTAAATATTCAGCGCGCAAACAACTCGCGCACAATTTGTTTTTGTTATGAGTTTTATTAGTCCACGAATCTTTGGAAAATGATTTGTTATTTTTTTTTTCAGATAAAATATTATTCGTTAAGAATAATTTAAACAAAAACAAGTCGGTCGATATCGTCATAAATGTTATAATTTATCGCATATATTATTTTCACCAAATGACCGAGCAAATATTGTTCTGCCATATAAATTGAAAAAAAAAAATGGAATTTAATTATGTTCACCCCTATTTTTGAAAATGTGAAACTTGAAGGGGGCTTCAAGTTTAATTTTCGCGACAAAAAGTAACCTATGTCCTTCTCCAAGGTCCAATCTATCGCTATAACTCAAAATGAGTTCAGCGGCTTAGGCGTGAAAACGTAACAGACAGATTTACTTTCACATTTATAATATTAGTATGGATATTTAAGTTGAGTATATCAGGGGAAATTTAAAGTAACCAGTGATTAACAAACTAAAAAGTAACAATTTATCGTGGTATGGCCATATAAAGCAAAGCGAAGAATGTCATGTGACAAGGAAATGCTTTAGGAGTAGAGGATGCAGAAGGAGAGGGCTAAAGAAAAGCTAGATGAACTGCGTAAAAGATGATATAATAAAGTTGTGCCGACCCCACAAAATATGGGGTAAACAAGTTTCAATTGTATATATATCAATCAAATCAGTTCGAATGATCCAAAGTAAAAATAATTATTTCTTTATCGGCTAATGCATAAATAATCTTACTCCGTTTGAATTAACCTTTACTATTCATAGTTAAATTTAACAGATGTTTAAATAATATACGTTTATTTAAATAATGTTTTATACTATACTACTTATGCTTAAATATATAGCCTAATCGAACGTCTCGTGAAGGCCAACAAGAATTATAGATAATAAGGGGATTATTTCGTCTCCAGGGCGTCATAAAGACAACAAATGTCAATTCCTGCTAACTCACATGTAAAAAGAAAGGGTCGTCCATTTTAATATTTCGAAGTCGGTATATTCAGATTGTAGTCACGTATTTAAATACTAGATTTATAAGATATTCATGTTACTTCTGCGACCTACGCCACGGCGTTCGAACATCGAAATGGCGGCGGGTCATGGTTCTATTCCCGTTCTAGGTGTGTTTGTTTATCATTTCATTGGCCTTGTCCCAATTGGAGTGGGCGCAATATGTGTTTTTCTTCAATTTTATTATATCCTGGCATTCTTCATCTGTCACTTCACAAACCCTCAAATCAAGCATCACACATCTTTCCATCACTTTTTAGGTCTACCTCTGCTCTTGTACTCATCTATTTCAGGTTCGACATTCTTCTAGTAATGTGGTCAGCCTCTCTTCTCATTGTAATGGGCATGTATGTCCGTACCATGCCTCTCAATTTATCATTTATTGGTGCAACTTTCAGAGTTCCTCCAATATACTCGTTTCTCACCTTATCCATTCTTGTCACTCCACACATCCATCTCAACATTCTCATCTCAGCTGAATGGAGACGCCTCTGGTCTTCCACTTTAGTGCCCCAACATTCAGTACCGTATAACATGACTGGCCCTATGACAAATTTATAAATCTGCCCTTTTAAGTGGCGTAAATTTATCACAAGTTACACAGTGACTTGTCTCCATTTCAGCCATCCAGCATTTATTCTTCTCCTAAATATGTATCTGTTTACAATAGAAACGTATATATATACAACATGAGTTGTCTAGTATACATAATACAAGTGTTCTGCTTACTTTTGGGCTAGATGGCGTTGGGTGAATTATTACAGTATATATTTTATTCATCTTTATCATGCGTCTAACATGTACCTATACTTAAATGAAGTGTAAAGGAGAAGTGTGAAATTAAAGTTTTACTCTCTGAAGTGAAAGCCACGTTGATTCGTCGTTAAGTGTTACCTAGTGTTAATAATATTAAAATCAAAACAACCGCATTTAATCTCCACTACCGGCTTTCATAACATAATAACCGGATAGTTATCACAGCTGGCCGTGTGATTCCGTTTAGAAATAAAATTAAATTGAAAAATAACTGTATAATCTTTTCTTTTACTTTCAGTATTAGATAATTATTGAAAGTATATTTTAATCAGCTCCCCTCCCGTTAACGCTGGCCCAGACGACGGCGCCGGAGGGTGTCAAACAACCTCCGGCCACCGTAAACAGCGGCCACGGGTAGCCCTTTGGGGGAACACCCGCCGCCCGCACCAATGCGGCGAGGCTAAGGCCACCCGTACTCCCCTCAACCCTGGATTGACGGAGGAGAGCGCCGGGGGGACGCCCCCAGCTGCCCGTTGCCAGCCGTGGAAGAGCACCGCACAGTCACAAGGGGCGAGCCGGCGCCGACCACACGAGCGCCCAGCTAAGTTGACGAGGCGGCTTACGTCCTGGCCGGATCCCCGTCTCGGGACCTAGAGGCGAAAGTACTCGCGTCATTATATCGATGACGCGAGCAAGAGCGGTCACGGGGCTCGAGCCCGGCGCAGCGCGATCTGCCGCGAGAGGAGCTCCGTCAGGTCTTGGTGGCGGAATGGCGGCAAAGGCTTCTGCGCCCTACCCCCGGCCTCGCTACCGTCGAGGCGATCCGGCCAGTACTTGACGACTGGCTCGGGAGAAGGCACGGCTCCCTGTCGTTTAGGGTGACGCAGGTGCTGTCGGGGCACGGCTGCTTCGGCAAGTACGTGTGCCGCATAGACAGGGAGCCGGACGCTCGGTGTCACCACTGCGTCCATTACGGGGAGGATACGGCGCAACACACGCTCGCCGAGTGTGTAGCTTGGGAGGAGCAGCGCCGTGTGCTCACAAATGAAGTAGGAGGAGATCTGTCGCTGCCGGCCGTAGTGCGGAGGATGGTCGGTAGCGCAGAGTCCTGTCCTTCTGCGAGGACGTTATGTCGCAGAAGGAAACTGCGGAACGGGAGAGGGAGATCTCGACTCCCTTTCCCGGCCGCAGAAGGCGCACCGGGCGCAGGGGAAGGACGAACAACGCCCTTTTCCGGCCCCCATGAATGGGTCCAGGGGCGAGGGACTTGGGGAAGTCCCCGCCCCCTATTCGATGGACCCGAGGCGGAGGCGCGCGCCTCTGAGGCGATGCACGGGGTAGCTGAACACCTCATTACCCCGTGCAGGAGACGAGGCCCGGACAGACCGGGCCAGCACGAGTGTGGGGCTGCGGAAGAATTTGGATTCCCGCGGCCCCGCGCGCACGTGTGAGGAGACACCGAGGTGGTGGTTTTAGCCGGTAAGAGTCCGGCACGCCCCTCCGCCTTTCCCCAGGTGGAGGTAGTCCATGAGGATTCCCAACCCCGCCCCCGTAAAAAAAGGTAGTCGGCTGTCGATCATTTTTCCCGGAGTCACTTCTCGAAAAAAAAATGTTTTTATACTCGTATAATGATATTTTATGTATCAAATCCTAATTTATGTTCTAGCACTTTAGCATTAATGTTATAAAACATGTTGTTCAACAACCACTCACTTCCGCCCCATCTCTAAATAATAATGGCTTTCGTTTTATTTATACATTTAACAAATAAATGCATTTTTATAGTCATCCGTCTGAAATTGACTTCTCCAAAACCCTCCAAGATTAAGTGGGTACGTTTCAAGCACTGGCGGGAATAAATTGACTGCTCGCTGAGCGGGAACTGGTAATAAATTTATTTTAATGGAATTTTGTAAAGACGCGACTGAAGGAGTCGCAGGGACCGGAGGCGGCTAGTCGTTTAATGAATTTCTCTGATTTTCAACAGATTTATTGTAAAACCTTCTAATTTTATAAATGAAAACTTTTTTAAACCCTTTTTTGTAGATATTGAATGAGACGTGCCATTATGCTTGGATATGTAACGTTCGGGTGAAGGCGGCTCGAGTCGACTAACGAGAAGGATATAGTCATGATTTAAGTTAAGATATTTGGATTTCTATAGGATACATATTTTGCAACTAATAGTCTTAAGAGCGGACAGACGCAGGAAGAAGTCTTGGCTGCAAAACATCCGGGAATGGACTGGAATCACAAGTGCAGCCTGTTAACAGTTACAAGCTGTTAGTATTTTATAGAATTAAATTAAAAAGTTTGAGGGGAAAAAACAAATCTAAACTATTTCGAATCATTGAATGTTCCTAACTATCTCTTGTGTGTCTATCAACACTGTGTTGACGAACAACAAACTTTTCTATTTTATTTACTCCTATGTAGTAATTTTGGTACATAGTCTGATAGAAGTTCCTGTGCGATGATGTTGAGATATTGTGAGAAGTAAAGACAAAATGTAGAAAAGCGGTTTTTGATACTACCCGCTTAACTTTATACAGTGAACATCAATATATCCTAATCTAACAAGCATTTCGTAGTGTCTCAGTTACATCGATAACGTAACACTTTAGAGGTTATTATTGTAACTGAATTTTGTAGTATAGCTTTTGCGGGTCTTTACGATTTTGTTCAAAGAGACACAAATAAATATACATAGCCAGTCTATTGCTGACTTTTAGCTAGCAAGCGTAATCGATTTTACGATTTCCTAGGTCATTGATAGGGCAACCCTTAATCTTATAGATACTACGAGAGAATGATGCATTCATAATACCAACTAGTAAACATATTGACAAAAATTTACGACTCATCTTTTCGTATTACTTAAAAGAGAAAGTTGGCGATGAGCCACACCTTGCCAATTCCAATAGGTTTTAGAATTTTTTAGAAGTTTATAATTGCAATAGATTCTTCTATTTCTCGAGTGAAATGCTAGCAGGTGCATATCTGGAACTAAACACTATTCGGGTATGTTTTTTCTGTGGTCAGTCAAGACCTTGTCGACAGAAGACAAGTCATTTGAAGTCAGGTCATCTAACTTATCTTCCATTTCATCATCATTACCCAATTGTTCTATCTCGATTGCATCCTTATTTGGTTTCGATTATCATCACATTCACAATGCATTCGAATACGAATCAAAACTAAAGAACGAAAGATAACGACCAAACTTGGTTTTACAGCGCGACTGTCACCAGACCCTTATTAATTCTGAATGGAAAATATTGCATTAAAGCCTTGTCCGATCTCTCGCGCTCGTGATCTTGGCGAAACATCTTAATTCTTTTATATACTTCTATAAAAATACACGATAATGTATACAAATTAAATTAACTCAATCCTCTAAATCTGTTTATATCATCAGAAAAGAAAAACAAGATCAACAACCATTGAATATTTCGACAGCTTACAGACAATAATATATTTTCCTCGAGTTTATAGAGATGATATCATAATAACATATTATATTTAAATAAAGAGAATAAATAAATGACTATTATATATAATTCATTGTAATCATAACACTAGCTTGGTTCAATTAAATTTTAATTGATATGATTACACGGATGTAAATAAATAATAATATTAAACTGTCAGTTATAATTTAAAATTTACCTAAACCCTGAGTTTATTTGGATAAAATTTTGAAATATATAATATATACAATGCATTCAAATTAGGTATTACAAAATTGTGAATAAATAATGGATGAGAGATATGATGACTTTGATAATAAATTTGATATTAATATTTATCGAGGTAAGGCTGTTGCAGTATACAATAGTATCATCAGTCAGCGTTTTAATCCCCGTTAGATCTCGGAAACTTTAAATTGTAATTATATACCTAGTCAGGTCATAAATTCTGTCACATGTTTAATGTAAAATAATTGTAACAAGTTTATTCATTATGTAACCATTCATATACCAAAATGAACTTAACAAAACATAGATTCTTATGACATTAAAGTTTATTCAAAATGACCTCCGTGATTTTGAATACAGGCCTTCAATCTGCGTGGCCAGTCGTCTATCGCAGCACGAACGAGGTCCATGTCAATATCGGCGGCTGCCTTAATCAAGGATGTCTTGAGTGACTCCAAATTGGGATGAGGCTTTGAGCACGCCTTTTCCTCCAAGTGTTGCCATATCTTGTAATCTAACGGATTCAAATCTGGACTGGAGGAGGGCCAGTCTTCGTGCCGGATGAAGTCGATTTCACGCGCCGCCAGCCAGTCTTGTGTGCTCTTCGCTCTATAAGCTGGCGCCGAATCTTGTTGGAATACCCAGTACCTGATATTGAACATGGTATGAGAAACAGGTTCCACAAGGTTCGTCAGGACTGTATTTTGATACACAACAGCATTCGTTTTTACACCTTTCTCACAAAAATGTACCTCTGTTAAGCCCCAATAAGAAACTCCCAACCATACCATGAGCGAGGATGGAAAATGACCTCGTTGGACACGCGGAATACGGTTGCTCGCTTCTTCACTACTGTGTGCGTACACCTTATCATTTTGTTTGTTGTAGCTCTCTTCTACGGTAAACATTTTTTCATCCGAAAAAAGAATTTCCCGATATTTTTTTCTCGCGTACCGCTTCAACAAAGCGCGGCATCTCTTCAGTCTCAGGTCCATTAGACGAGCATTCAAACGATGTCCTGTTTTTCTTCGATATGCCCGAAGCCCTAAGTCTTCATTTAACACCCTTTTCACCGTGGTTCTGCTTAACCCCATCTGAAGGGCCAACAGTTTCTGCTTACGTTTGGGATTTCTTTGAATTCGTGCCTTCACAGCTTTTATCACTGCTGGAGTCCTAACAGACCGAGGGCGACCACTTCTTGACCTGTCATCTACACTAGAGTCTTCATTGTATCGTTTGATGGTACGATAAACGAATCTTTTGGTTATATTTAAATTTTTCAGTATGTTAAAAATTTGAATTGGCGCGTAACTGCAACGATGCAACGCAATAACTGCAACACGGTCTTCTTTAAGCGTCCACTCCATATTTAAAAATGAGTAAAATTCTAAAAGTTATACATTTTTATTTTCATGAACAATTCGAAATTCTAATTCAATAAACTTTTTTGTGGCCAGCATTCTAAAAGAAAAGTTTTTACTGTGTGACAATACTTATGACCTGACTATGTATGTTGCTTGTCGTATCTTTTCAAAACTCTAAATTTAAATTAGTAGATAGGTCTATCATTATTTTAGAATTTCAGGCATAAAATTTTTTTTTATTGATCTAGAGGCTGACGGTATAACACTAAACCTCATGTATTCCTATTCCTACCAAACAGAGTCAAATTACCCGTCTTTAGAATCTGCTAACTTTAAGTTCACTGCATTATTTTGTAAGTTAGCGAGTTTTCGAAGGTACATTTTCCACACATATACACACATCAAAAAAGTCTAAGCAACATGTACTAATTTAAATTTTAGGATGGTGGATGAGCAGCTGTATGGATGAACTTCCTGAATGCACCTGGGCCTTTCAATATTTCCGAGCCGACGGTACACTCGCACCCTTCTTATATCAGGCCTAAACCCGAATCGCGACTCATCGGAAAACATAATTTTATCCCATTGTTCCTGGGTCTAAGTTCTGCGTTCGCTACACCATTAATTTCGACGAGCGCGATTCCCGTGACGTATCCGTGGGCACCTAATTGGGCGTCGAGCTCGTAGGCCGTACTCATGCAGTCGATTTCGCACAGTTTGGGGACTTACATCACCACTTAAATTTTGTAGCCTCAAACTTATCTCTCGAGCGGTTAACATCGGCTGGCGTCTTGCAGTCAGTTGTATGTACCGGTCTTGCCGAGTGGTTGTACTCCTTTTACGGCCTGGATGCTGTTCAGCGGGTTCTCTTGTATTATTGTAGCGCTGCCAAAGACGATAAATAACACTTCTATGAATGCCAAAATGCCGAGATACCTGACATTGATTACTTCCCGCTTGCAACATCCCTACAGCTCTTTTCATTTCATTTGCCGTCAAATGATGTCGCTCCATGACGTAAAGAATATAATATAACAATTCAAATTTGTCGCTAACTTTATTTAAATTGACGGTAAAATTATAAAATCAAGACTAAACGTAGCAATAAAAATGCACTTAAATTCAAACTAATTCCCTTTCATTTAATTTTATGAAAAAAACAAAATATAATCGATTTTTTTTTACAACCAGCCAGTATGTCCTCAATAATAAAAAAGTTTACATACCTACGCACTTTGAGTGAGTAAAGACTTAGAAATTAATTATTATAAATGGTAAATTTGTAATATCATGCATGTTGCTTTGACTTTTTTGATGTGTCAATTTCTTGCATTTGAAACAAATTTTCGAAGCTTTGTTTTCTTTGCACCTATTTGGCACCTTTTTCGCATTTGCACACAATAATCCGAACTTGAATTTGTTGACGTTTTCTGTATGTTAATATTAATACTAATTTAATATTTTCTTTTCGAAAATTTTCGACAAGTTCTTCAGCTAATTGGAACAAAAGTTGTCTAGAAAATGTTTCGCCGATTGGTTCCATATATACAAAAAGCCAATGGAATCAATCAGCAAGATAAATAATATTGAAGAAAATCTGCGCAAACCGTTTCGCGATTTCGATTTCACGGAGTATTAGCCATTTGATCAGTCATGTTTACACCGCATTAAGTATTATTGTAAAATTTAATCGTTTCAGGTATACGCTTGCCATGTGTTTCAATGCTTACAGATTTATGTATAAACTTAGTAGAAGCACTTTAGGTAAAATATTAATAAGAGAGGGGGTAAATATTGGAAAATACATTCGATTTGTTTTATAATAAAAGTCGTAAAAGCAAATGGCGATGTGATGATAATGTTATTTTCAAGAAATTTTCACAAAAAGTTTAAAATGGGTCATTTGACGCGCCATGGTAGGTTTAATGTTAATAATAGTAAGCATTGATCGTTACCTATAGATGTTTGCGACACCAGGGGCACCATTAATTAACACGCTGCCGTCCGCGTAAGGGAGTTGGAATCTTGGTCACCCCTGCCGGAACACTATACTACACACTATACAATGTTATTAAGACCAACACATATACCAATCTATCTATCTCTAAATATAGAGACCAGGAGTGGTTGCCATCCAGATAGGCCTGGAGCCCTATTATTTAGCTAAGGTTGCTTTCTCGCCTTTTACGACAGAACGCCCCCGGTCGCAGAGGTCATCATTCTTACTCCGTTGTTTTGTTTTAAATACTATTTGATCACAGATTTGTACTGATGTTTAATAGGTCAAAATTCGAGCCTACCTTCGCGGCGACCGCTGGAAATCATCCGTAGGGTATCTACAGACGAGTTCAACATAACCACGTTGTCTTCTTACCGGGGTTCCGTGGTACTTACAAGGTTCCTTCAGAGTAAAATAATGATTTATTCAAGTTTTTAAAGTCTTTTTTCAAGTAATTGTTAAAGTTTAAAAGCGTTATAATATAAAATAAATGCATTATGTCGAACGCGCTTGCACGTTTTGAGCTTGTTCTAAAGAAATTGCATTTGGTATTCAACATTAGTATCTCTTTAATCGGTCCCTCAGAGTTGAGTATCGTGACTCCGTTGCTGCAGTTTCTTGACCGTCTCTCTCCACTTGTTCCGGTTCATGGCTTTGTGTAGTGCCGCGCTGGCAGGTATTTTTTTCGGATACCTGGTCTACCAGCCACCTTTTTGGACTGCGTCCTCTTGGCCTCTTGTCCTCCACCTTTCTTGTCGCCATCAGTTTCTCCAGATTACCGGGATTCCTTTGAGCAATATGTCCGAAGTACTCGAGTATTTGGTGCAGGCAGACACTGGAAAGTCGCTGGGAATTTTCTCATTCCATTGACATTAGTATATTCGCGGTACTATTTTTTTAATTGTCTCGTCTACTCCTGATTCGCGTGAGTTAGGCCTATTTATTGTCAATTTTCTTTCTTCACTTTTTTGGTTTTCTTTTTACCAAATTTCTTTAGTACATAAAAAGTGCACTTCTATAGTGTAATTCTACTTACTTGAATAAAAATATTTAAAATTAAATATTGATAATTATAAACTAGAATGTATTCAGTTCCAACATATTTGCTTATTTGTTCTTACAAAATTCCATAAACGTAGACTAAAACCTGGTAAAGTTAGGCACAATAAAAGTAAAAGTTTCCATTAAAGAGTTTCAACTTCTTACTATCTATAGTTAAATATTATATTCTGCTATCTTTTATATATGGACCTATCAAACAAATACGAGAAAGGTACTAGTCGGAAGTTTTTAAAATGCCTCCGGCGCAAAAGGGCGCGGCGCGGAGTTGTATCAAATGTTTTTATGGTAACCTCGATTAAGTCATTCATGTCTATTTTACTTATGATAGACCTTAATAATTTGAGATTGTTAAACAATTTATCTTAAAAGCAGTTAGTAAAATAATGATATTCAATTCAATTAAAAATTAATTACACGTTATTAAGAATGCTGAAAATAGTTGATACGAGAATATGTAACAAAATAAACACGCTTTTAAAATCAGGAAAAATTTGTTACTATATTATATAACATAAAAATTTAGGAATAAATAGTAATTAGAAGAAAATTGTGGAAAAATTAAAGATATATAAATAAGAGGGCGACAGTGGTGAACACAGCACCATCTAATCCTGAAAAGGGGTCGAAAAGGTGTCCGTCGGCCGTCTAGAGGCTTCTGTAGTGATCGAGGACATGCAGACACAGGGTAACCGACGTGGCCTCCTGGGGTAAACATTGTTTCGAGTCTGGCGTTCAATGTGCTAAGAATACATAGAAGGCATAATAATATAATGATTATTTAGTTTTTTCATTTTATTATTTGATATATTTCCTTAGGCTGTCATGACTGACATAATTAATTTAATAAAACTACGTTTTGCGGATTTTAGTCACATTTTAGATTTCTGTTCAACGTGTCATGTGTGTCAGCGTCAGCTACGGGAGCACTGCCTGTCGCGTCGGTAATGTCTCCTGATGATATTTACACAATGATTTGACGGTAGGGTCAAAACATCCCGCCGCTTGTAAATAGCGTGAAGTGACTGATATTATTTGTGACCCCAAAAACGAGCGATTATGAGAAAAGCTTTGCCAAAGTATTCTGGTATTTCTTTTCAGTTTTTTTTTTTTTTATTTATTTGGGAAATAAACATCCATACAATCATCAGTTAAGCAGTCTTTCATCAGTCTTGGGATGGAATTGACTTAGATCGTCAAGATATTTTCAGATAAAGGTTTTTGCTGTATCGGTTTAAATTTATAATATTCATAGTGACCACACAATATTTGCGACGAATAACCTAGTATAGGTGTATCGGTTAGAATTTTGATGATTCTTCAAAAAACTTTATGTTGCAATTTTAGCAAAAGCAATCATTTGACCTAAAATGTGCGTTCGAGAAATGTTATATAAATGAACGCTAGATGAAACGATGAGTTTTTAATATACCTAGTCAGGTCATAAATTCTGTCACATGTTTAATGTAAAATAATTGTAACAAGTTTATTCATTATGTAACCATTTATATACCAAAATGAACTTAACAAAACATAGATTCTTATGACATTAAAGTTTATTCAAAATGACCTCCGTGATTTTGAATACAAGCCTTCAATCTGCGCGGCCAGTCCTCTATCGCAGCACGAACGAGGTCCATGTCAATATCGGCGGCTGCCTTAATCAAGGATGTCTTGAGTGACTCCAAATTGGGATGAGGCTTTGAACACGCCTTTTCCTCCAAGTGTTGCCATGTCTTGTAATCTAACGGATTCAAATCTGGACTGGAGGAGGGCCAGTCTTCGTGCCGGATGAAGTCGATTTCACGCGCCGCCAGCCAGTCTTGTGTGCTCTTCGCTCTATGAGCTGGCGCCGAATCTTGTTGGAATACCCAGTGCCTGTTATTGAACATGGTATGAGAAACAGGTTCCACAAGGTTCGTCAGGACTGTATTTTGATACACAACAGCATTCGTTTTTACACCTTTCTCACAAAAATGTACCTCTGTTAAGCCCCAATAAGAAACTCCCAACCATACCATGAGCGAGGATGGAAAATGACCTCGTTGGACACGCGGAATACGGTTGCTCGCTTCTTCACTACTGTGTGCGTACACCTTATCATTTTGTTTGTTGTAGCTCTCTTCTACGGTAAACATTTTTTCATCCGAAAAAAGAATTTTCCGATATTTTTTTCCCGCGTACCGCTTCAACAAAGCGCGGCATCTCTTCAGTCTCAGGTCCATTAGACGAGCATTCAAACGATGTCCTGTTTTTCTTCGATATGCCCGAAGCCCTAAGTCTTCATTTAACACCCTTTTCACCGTGGTTCTGCTTAACCCCATCTGAAGGGCCAACAGTTTCTGCTTACGTTTGGGATTTCTTTGAATTCGTGCCTTCACAGCTTTTATCACTGCTGGAGTCCTAACAGACCGAGGGCGACCACTTCTTGACCTGTCATCTACACTAGAGTCTTCATTGTATCGTTTGATGGTACGATAAATGAATTTTTTGGTTATATTCAAATTTTTCAGTATGTTAAAAATTTGAATTGGCGCGTAACCGCAACGATGCAACGCAATAACTGCAACACGGTCTTCTTTAAACGTCCACTCCATATTTAAAAAATGAGTAAAATTCTAAAAGTATACATTTTTATTTTCATGAACAATTCGAGATTCGAATTCAATAAACTTTTTTGTGGCCAGCATTCTGAAAGAAAAGTTTTTACTGTGTGACAATACTTATGACCTGACTAGGTATGTATATTTCCAATAAAGTTATTTTTATTTCTGGCTGTTTTTTTCTATCCATAAATACGAATATGATTACCCAATTAATTTCATTTGGAGTCGATAAAGACAACAAATCTATCATTTTGCTCATTCGGTATGAGTACTGTCGGTAAAAAAACATCGTGATGAAACCTACATGCCGAGATCACCGATGATTTCGAAAACTAAGTCAGTCTTGGACAATGACAAGCATGGCGGGTAATCGGGTATAGGATCCGTTTCCACTAGGGGCATATCCTGACAATGAGACGTTATGGGCAGACATATTTAGGAAATGTAGTCGATGGTCAAAAAAACCAAGTTTACTGCGTATTAAAGGTTCTTTATTTCTGAGGAACAGCAGATAGACTGATTGTCTACTTAATAATAAGCAGTTACTGTTGCCTATGGATGTTTGTGATGCTAAGGGCACCGTAAACACGCTGCTGTCACCATTCCAGTACCCCGGAACATTAGTCACTCATGCCAGAACACAACACAAGGTTATTTAGACTGGCGAATTTGCTACATTTAATATACTAACCTAAAGTTTTATCCCGTGAAATCTAACCCTTATCGGTAGCCTAATTGATGGCGAGAGGTCTAAAATTATGTACATTACAATTACACACATCGCAATAAAAAAATTACGTAAATAGAGAGTTATTAAATCTAATATCAAAAATTTATCATCAATATCATCATCGGCAATACTTGGTTGCTTCTGATGTGATCTGATTATTCTGCGTCATGTTTACCCCGGTGACTATTCATGGAACTTACTTCTCTTGTACTAAATAACTAAACTAACAAACATAACAAAATAGATGCAAAGTATTTGGGTTAATTTGGCTTCTAAACGGCCGACTGCTAGAACCCAAGGGAGAATAACTGTGTCAATGCCGGTGAAGTTTACTTATTCAAGAAGTATTTAACTTCTTTTCCTCTTGAAATTTAAGAAAAATAAAGTGTAATAATATTTATTAGCCTAATTATAATCTAATTACATATTATAAATAATTTACGAAAATGACACAAAAATCACGACAGATATTTAGTTGAACTTACTTTTACTGGTTGTACATACGTTCACGAAGACGAGGTGAAACCATGGACTAAACAAGGCAACTGTCTCGTAAGTGGTTAGCACTAGCTAAAACAATCCCGCCTCTTGTCCGTCGGCACTTACAGCCATAGTAATTCGAGAGTCGCACAGATCTGAGTAAAACGGTCCACTTATTTAGCCAGGAACGGTCACTGCAACACAGTTTGCACGAAATCACAACTTAAAACGATCTCCTTTCACTTCAAATCCGAATTATATTTTCATTTTTAATAACAGAAAAGCCATCTATATTTAAAATGTAGGATACACATGATTTAAGACGAACGTGTTCACGAATGCACTTTTTATAGTTCTCATTTAATAATATTTATGTTAAAGTATTTGTTTACAGCGGTTTCGGTCAATCGGCCCGAATTGGCAGCACGTACACGCTCCTCGCCTTACAAACGATCGCACGGTACCGCGCCGCCGGCTACGACTACCGCGATTTCGTGATTTCGAACGGACCACACCGAGCCCGACCGAGTGACGTGCAGGCTTAACGCCAAAGGAATTTTCTTATTCGCTCTTTCATTCTCGAGCAAAACGTATTAGAGGAAGACGATAACATGGAATAAATAATTTAGTAGACAGTGTAATCACCTCTGCAAATGCAGCGATTACTTGGCGAAAAGCGTGACGTATGCAAGACTACAGGTAAACGTATATGCATGCATGATACGTATGATAAATTATACTAACTAATAAATGGGAAAGTGAGATTGTTTGTTACGCTTTCACGCCTAAACCGCTGAACCAATTTTGATGAATTTCGATATAGTCATAGATTGGACCTTGGAGAAGGACATATGCTACTTTGTTAATTAAAAAAAAATTACATTTTCATAATATGACTTATTATTGATAGTTTCATTTGTATTTGTTTTTGCCAAAATTCTACTACCTACTACTACTTGGAGAGTAGAAAATGGGGATATAGCTTCCCTAGTCTAAATACGATCGCTTTTATTTAATAAAATTATAAAAATATGCATATATAATTAATTAAACATACATGTTTTATATTAAACTACTAGTCTTTGTAATTTAATGTACATTTAAGAACTAGATAAAGTAAATATGGTAATTAAACAATGTTATAGAAGAGTCGGCAGCCTTGTCACCCAGAAGAGCCAAATGTAGATACATAATACGCAATAGAAATTTATTCAGAGCCATTTTTTTAACATTATGACACATTATTACGGGAATAATTACGTTTGTAATATTCCGTGCCTAGATTACCATAAACATTTAGTGGAAGAGCCGCATGTGCAGAGCCCCGGGTTGCCGACCACTGTTATAGAACGTTATTATTTAATTTTAAAAAGTAAATTAAATTTTCATAAAATTCATAAATAAAACAGCAGTTACTAATGAACACAGCGATTCACATTCGCCGCTATCACTCGGAAACATAATTACGACATACAAAATAAATTTATTTTAAACAAGCAATATATTCTTTTCAGACATCTGAAGATATTTTTTTATATTTTATCATCATTGAAGGTCATCGAAGTCATTCAAAGTCAAAGAAGAAAAGAAGAAGTATAGTTGACAAAAAGCAAAACTTCAGCGCTTTTGCGTTAAATGTTTATCAGTGTCTCATCCTTTTCTTGAACAAGAAGATATAAAGGAATAAATGTACATAGTGTAGCTAAATTTAGTTATTATAAGTTAGTTTGTTGCTAGATAGTAGATAGATAGATAACTTTTATTGTTTAACTTAAAAATTACTTGGTATCTAAGGAAAACTAAAACGAAAGTATAGCAAGCTATAAGGACGTATTTCTTGTTCCTCCTGCCCTTATCCCACATTATATAGGGTCGGCACAACATATTACATGTTGTAATAGTTGTGGCTTAGTTTTTACAACCGGCCGCCTGCCTGACGTTAACTCCTTTTTGGGGAAAAATAGTAGGACGTACATAGATAATATCTAAAGTTTGGTTTGTGCGTTCTTAATGTTTCAACCCATTCTCAGAAGCCGTTTTCACCAATTGACAATCTAAAAATTAAAATATATTCTAAGATATAACTAACTAACCTAAAAAGTATCGTAATTGAAAAATGGATATACACACATTACCTACGTATTTAAAAGCAGCAAAAATATACTGAGAAATATAACGATGAAATAATTGCATAGAATTTGAAAAAAAAACGTCCTTATCATGACTTTGCTAAAGTGTTTATAGATTTTAGAGCTAGCCTCCTGTTTATTATTAAAATTATGTACACTTGTTGATAAATACATATGTCAGTAGTTTATTATACCTACGATGATTTAATGAATATTGACTCAATATCTACTTAAATATCATGATTAGAAATCGACGAACATTCTCGAAAGTTCTCGTAAATTCGTTGTCTACGTCTCGAAAGTTCGGAAAATTTGCTTCAAATCAATCTTCGGTATTTAAACCCAATGAATCAAATAATCAATCTTAGTACAATCGATGTCCTGATATTTCCTTTCCGAAGTGTGAAGTTACCACACATTATTTACGGCACTTGATATTTGGGGTCCCGTACATCTAACTGAAACACTGATGAAATTTAACCACGTAAACCCTAGTTCCAGTTCTGCAGTCTACAGTGAAGTGATACCCTTCCAAGTATTATAGACAAAGGGAAGCAAAGTATCTGTGAAATGTAAAGAAAGCAATCGAAAGCACCAATGACTTACTACCTAAAAAATTATGGGTGAGACCGCTTGAAGAAAAAAAAAATAACAAAAAACATTAAGAACACGTGATTGAGGGTGTTTATTATTAAAATTATTATTTAAAGTGAACAAACTTGCTTTTGTCTCGTGGTCCGTGCAATGAAAACAATTTCCAAGTAGTCAAGCACAAAATTAGGCTTTGTTCCCAACTAATGAACTATTTAGTTTTGAGTCACGTTTCAGACATCTGACCACTTTATTTACTCTAAAAAATTCGATGCTTTTGGTTTCATGTAATGGTATTGGGGATCAGGCAGAAGTGAAACTTCAGAAAACTCGGTTACATTATATTAGTGGAAGGAAACACTGTATATTCTGTCTCGATCTCTCACAGGCTAAATCATATTTATGAATATGTTTGTCTCTCTTTGATGTCGCTTTTTCGTTCGAGGTTTGAAATCACAACAGTGCCAAAGAAGTTTTACTTCAATTCAGAAAAATTGGAACATAACTAAATTATTATATTGTATAATTGATTAGATATAATAAAAAAATGAAGGTCCACCTTTGGAGTCGAAATTAACTTTATTACCTGCTAGTGAACTCTGCTCAACAAAGAACAACAAACAAATACCCGCAGGGTCGGGAAGTCGTAATCCAAGAAGTCAGTCTTTAAAAATCTAATTCACCCCAATTTTCTCTTTGTATTCAATACTGTAATCTGAAATTCCGTGCAGGGGCGGAGAAAGAATACTAACCTCTGCGGCCGGGGTCGGCCTGTCGTAAAAGGCGACAAAACAACCCACCCTAGCTACGTGGTAGGGCCCTAAGCCCGTCTGGATGGCGACCACTTTTGGTCTTAAGTATGCTGCCATAATAACCTTGTGTTGTGTTCCGGCATTAGTGACCCAAGTTCCTGTACCCTTATGGGACAGCAGCGTGTTCGCAATGCCACTGGCGTTGCAAACACTCATAGGCGAGGGTAACTGCTAAATTCTAAGCGGGCCGTCAGCCTGTGTGCTGTCCTACAGCAATAAAAAAAAATTCAAAGTACAAGCTTTGCATACAAACAAGATACTTTAGTCCATGGATAAAAAGGTTATCGTTGCGTGATGAAGCAATCCCATCTGTTCCTCCGTCATGGGCTGTGTATCACACCTGTGAGGATCCCGTCACCGCTCCTTAGCTAGGCTTTACATGAACTGCGGGCTCATTTAGCCTAACAGCCTTTTTAGGGTGGGTGTTGGATGATTCCTCCTCGGACCTTACGCGTTTTACCACCTTCTGGCCCGAGGAAGAGTCTTGGCCTGCCTTCTCTAAGTCCACCTAGTGCGTTGTGGCCAAAGCCCTGGCGTCCTCGACTGACAGGTTTTGTGTCAGAAGTCGCTTGAATCTTTTCCGGTCTGCGCTGGATAGCTTATTGGGCTTCGAAGTTTGAGAACTTTTGCTGGAGTCATTTGTCAGTCCTCTGCCAGTCTTTTGGATCCCTAGTCGGTCTCTATTTCGTCCTGGCTGGGCCTCTCAGCTTCAGTTACAGTTTTGGATCCCTGACCCAAAGATATTGGGATTCTCCCAGAACTTTAATTAGCGAGTTTAATTCTTCTTCCATAAAGTTCCCACGACAAGCAAGGGAAGAAGAAGGGAAGGGAAGAAGTCACTTACTGGCAGAGCCCCGCTTACCGGAAAAAGGGCGTAAGTAACCTCCGAGGTGCCCCGGTGTCGGAGGTGCTCCGTATGTGACTGGATGTCCCTTCATTGCAGTCTTCACCACGGATCGCTTGACAGCTTGACTTGGGGTAGGCTCTTTGCTACCAGTCGACGGCTCACCAAGTTGGGACCCGGCGAGCTGGCACCAGGATGTACCACGTGGAGGTAGGCTACATCACACCCCATAAAGCCTAACACAATGGGTGAATTAAGTTATCCAACTAGTACAATATAAACGAAAAAATAATATCTATATATCTATTATCTATACAAATAAATAAAATTGGAGGGTCTGTTTGTAATATTAAAATAACTGTTTTTTACTAAGTGCATTCGGAAGTATACACGGTACATATACCAAAACAATTTTTTTTACAATTTTTGTCTGTCTGTCTGTTTGTTCCGGCTAATCTCTGAAATGGCTGCACCGATTTTGATGGGACTTTCACTGGCAGATAGCTGATATATCAAGGAGTAACTTAGGCTATTTTTATTTTAGAAAAAAAAAATTGTTTTTGTTAAAAATTATAAGTTTCGAAAATTTAATATTCCCATTTAAGTTGATCTCAGATTTATATCATCAATCATTTGAAAAAGGGTTCAGCTTAGACTGGAATATAGGTTCAAACGTACGTATTCCGGAGGCGCATGGCGTAACAGTTGCATTCGATAATACTGACTGTTTGCATATTTCATTTATATTTTAGGCTTTATAGGGTTTGTAATCCAAAATAAACCATAAGATATCCCAAAAATTCTGCCCAAAGTCACTATTCCACGCGGACGGAGTCGCGGGCACAGTTAGTTTAGAAATAAATTGCTGCAAATTATAATTCTGTCATAATTAATTTTATTTATATTACAATTTGTACTATAAATAAAATTAATTGTGTAAAAGTCTTTACCCAAATATAATTTTAATTAAGAAACCAATTAAGTGAATAAATATATTTTTACACGCTTTATATTAGCTTCACTTGTATGTATGTTTGTATGTTTTTTAAGATATTTTCAAAATAACAATTGACAACAAGCACCATAAACATTTTTACAATAAAATTCATTTTTTTGTTAATCCCACTATCCTTAATTTAAATTTATTGAAAATTATTTTTTACCTTTTAGTTTGATTTTTTATAAAAGCGTGTTTTTTAGTTTTTTTTAAACTATAATTTTTAAACGTAAAAATGCGAAATAACTGTATATTATTTTACAATATGACGGCGCAATGGCTTTCGCAAACTGGATGGGTTGCAAGGATCATGGATTCGATACCTGTCTAGAGTCTGTGTGTTTATGTATATGGGGTTTATGTATTTATTTCCACAAGAAAGTTATATAAATAGTAAAACAGTTGTCGAGTAGTTATTAGACAAGGGCTCTGCTGCTCATTTTGGGGCTAGATCGTACTGTGTCAATTGCACATATACTTATTTATTTATAACTAGCTGACCCGGCAAACGTTGTTTTGCTGTATATGATTTTTTTAAATGTAGCTTATGTACTCGATTATACCGAAATTCATTAAAACTGATTCAGCGGTTTAGGCGTTAAGCCTTAACACAGTTATTTTCACATTTATCTATAATATATTAGTATGGGTACATTCATTTATTATATGAGAAATATGACAAAGCGAGCAGAAAATTTTAGATACTAATTAGCTGACCAACTCTACAATTTGTTTTTTGTTGATCTCGTAAACATTGTGAATATAATGTTGATAGTATAATTAGTAAAAAAAAAACAATGACGCATGCAATTAAAAAACCCATAGCTTTTGACGCAATCGCACCAGTTCCAGGGATTAAGTAAATAATATATTATAAGAAAACCAGTTCTATTTGACGCAATTCACAAGCATTGATACAAATCAAGTCGTAAAAATTCCACAGCTAGAGTCGGGGCTCCCCCGTTTCCGGGAATTGGGCAGGTAGATAATTATGTTTTTTTTACATTTTATCAAGACATTTATTTATTAGGAAGTAATTCATATATGAACATTTTAGTTTATTATCCCCATGTGGAAATCCGTAAGGTAAACCAGAAAATGCAGTGAAGGGTTTTTTAAAGCATTTACATCCTTGAATTGGAAAAGCTCCTCAAATCACTCACTCACTTTTTAATTATTGCAAAAATACCTATTTTTGAAATATATTTATGCAAATATATGTAGGTATTCAATAAAATCAGTTCGATCCTCAACTATGCGTTTAACTGGTCGACCCCATAATAAAATAAATAAATATTCAACTGTTATAAATATGAGTTCAAATCCGTTTTTAGAATGTTTGAAATCAAAATCACGACTGCTGTGGAAAAGACACCTGACCTGACAAAGTTAACATGAAAAAGGTTGGATCGTAGTGATGTCCATTATGATAAAGTAATCTGAAAATAGGATCATCAATAAAGATATAATTAGATCCATGGATATACAACAACATATAAAGATCTCCGATCTCTAAGTATTTTAATATCAATGTAAAACTATTTTTTAAATAGTTGGACATCTTGCTTAATTAATTAATTTCCAAATAATTTAAAAATAATTACATAAATAATTTAATTAAAATACACGGAAAAAAGTGAAGGGGCAGTTTAAATGTGAAGTCTATAATCAATTATGGAGTTTCCAGCAGTTTGCTGAGCGTATGGCAAATACAGAATATCTCAAAACTCCATTAAACTTACTTTGACTAATTTGTCTTGAACTTTATACGGTCTATTTATACGGTCATAAGAGCATTGAACTGTTCAAATCAATCTTTAACATATTAAGTTTCATTCTCGATAATTAAGCATTCATTTATTATAATTATTTCGAAAGGTTACTATGCTAGACTATTCATCCTAGTAACACTGCGTCCAATTATGAACTACATATAGTGTATTGGCAAAGCCTGCCACGCTTTATAGCGCAAGTCTTTTGGCAGGAGCTACTCGCTCATCCGGTTCCAGCATATGCTTTCCTATAATGAGGTTTTGTTCATCTATCAGGGATCAGCAAAAACACGGTAGGTGAGGAGGCTTTTTAGCTGCTTCATTATAGAACCCGCAGACTTTGCTTTTTCTGGCTTTTAAGGTGTTAAGGTGCTTATTTAGGCAGAAATTTACAAGAGCCTTCAGGCATAAATGATTTCTATTTCGTAATAGAGCTTAAATTCTAAGCTCTTTCTTCTTCTTGGTTGCTACGCTCTTGACAGGGCGATCGTGGTCGTTACGTAGCTTTGTTGATACGATTTATGGTAACTCGCCACTTGCGTCTGTTGGTGGTCATTCGGATGCACTAGGAATCGCACGGTACCGCCCTTTAGAATGGTTTAAATCTGGAATGGTATACCAACGCTTAAGTGCAGTCAGGGTAGGCCGGATTAGGCTTTTTGGTAAGCCACAGCGCGGTTCAGGTGTATATTGTGCTCTTTTAATTTCTGTACGTTGTACTGTAATGTTCATCGCAGTAAGATGGGCAATATCCCATAATAACCGCATGCCCGGAGATCCAGGGAAGAATTTCTTCTTCTTATTTAAAGTATTTAAGTAGTCCATACAATTTTTGACGACTTGCAAGATTGTCGCTACTACTACTATGCTTGGAAGATGAAAGGATATTACCTAAAGCTCAGAATGGTTTTGAAGCTTAATCGCTCTCTATACACCCCACAACCTACATTAAAAAATCATTTAGTTGTTTACTATCTAATGACTCAAATGTTCGTTATATGTTAGCAGTTTTATACGAGACATAATATCATAATTTGCTAACATTATTAGTTCATTTTCTTCACGTGGGTGAAGCTGTATTTAAGGTAAACTGTTATTAGTAAAAAAATAGTACGGCCTGTGGAATTAGATCTAAATTTCTCGACTCAGTTACGAGGTAACTATATTATGATATTGTGAATTTATTCAAAACTCTTGACGTTGACAATGATTATGCAGAATATACTAAAAATTCACGAGATAGCTAGTATTTAGCGCAATTATTCTATTTTAATCTAGTTTTTTGCAAATACAATGCAAATAGTTTGTTCGGGTATAAATGCATATATGAGAGAAATAAAAAAATAAAGACTTTATGTTTAATATAAATAGCGTATTTTATTCAGTTTGTTGCGAACATAGAACTGTTTGTTGGCCATTAATAAATGCAGTTCGTTCTTCGTTCAACCTCAAAGCATCGCGTGACTGTGATTGATTTTGATTGAGCCATTGTGATCCTCTTAGTAATAAATTTTGATAACTCGTCACTCGTACGAATGCTCGACTGTATGTAAGACATTTAGAAATTCGCATTTGACCTTCTTATCTTGACTGCTTGTGAAAGGAGCTCGTTTACCTTATACCTATTTACATAGATTCATAAACTCTATTGAGTTGGTGAGTGTTGAATAACATGTGAAAATAATTTACGGGGTCTATTATATAACAGACCTATGTTTTACAAGATTATCCGTTCAGAGGCGGAGAAAGAATACTAACCTCTGTGGCCGGGGTCGGCCTGTCGTAGAAGGCGACAAAACAACCCACCCTAGTGGTAGGGCCTAAACCCCGTATGGATGGCGACCACCTTTGGTCTTAAGTATGCCGCCATAATAACCTTGTGTTGTGCTCCGAGGGACCAGTAATACTAAGCGGATAGCAGCGTGTTAGCGATGCCTCTGACGTTACAAACACCAATAGGCGATAGTAACTTCTAAATTCTGAGTGGGCTGTCCGCCTATCTGCTGTCTTGTAACAATAAAAAAAAACTTATTGTTATTTTAGCCCGAGTTTTGAACGAGTTTACGCTCGTTTGTCATGGCTTATGTTAGTCGATCCTAAAATGGGAATACCTGTTGCTCGAGTCACCAGTGATAATGGCTGGTAGAACACCAGTTCCAGTTGAACTTAATTAACGTTTCGGTAGTAATGACGTTCGTTAAATCGTAGTTTCAATACGTTGCTCAATAGCGTCAACGGTCTCAATACAAATTCAATACCTAAACCCGTCATAAATATGATACCCATTTAAGGTCATCGGTTACCTAAATCTCAAGGTGACGGTTACATGTTCAGTGATAGCACTTGACCCAAACAACAAAGTTTATCAGTCGGAACAGATTGCTCGAAATGGGCAGTGTATTCAACCGATAAAAGGGACATCCGCATCCTATAGCTTATCTTTGCTCTTTCCTAAAAAATATTTGTATTCAACCGACTTCTAAAAATATATGAAATACGTATTCAGCATCGTTCAGAATAAATCCCGGTATGAACTATCCACGATCGATATATCGAAAAACTCGATTTTCGACAAATTTTTATTCTATTCGAACCTTTTTGTTTTACAATTTTATAAAAAAAATCTAATTGTGATTAATAATTACATTAAAAACAAAAGTAAAATTAAAATATTAAAAGGATCAATACCAACCAATATCTGTGTATGTAACTCTCAATATGGTAATACTTATAGAAAGTTAGTATTATTGCACTACTAGTATAAGCTATATAGTGTCCGTTCCCTGTAGAGGGTGCTGCGGGCCTAGGAGTGGCACGTTATTTGCTGTTATTAAAAAATTATACCTATGTTACTCCGATTTCTTACTCTACATCAACACGTATGAAATCAAGGACAGCAAACAAATTTCGTTTGATTGGTAAAAGGTAATATTTAATCTTTGTGGATAGTATTCGATATTTAAAATTTTGATGTTTTATGTTGATGAACATCGACAATGTAAATATCGATATATTTTTTTAAATAAAACCCCAACTGCTGAGTACTGATAAATCATCTAGATGCCTATTGGGATCCTTATCCAAGCAAAGCATTTTCGTATTTTTTTACAACGGTTACTTCCATGAATTACGTTTTTTAAGGAAAAAAATCACATCCCTATAGTTGTAAAATACTTAGGTAACAAAAACTTATGACTAAATTTGATTTTTACATAATGTCGTACTCTCCAAACACCGCTAGAAATTACTGAATGGTTCTTCTTTTACTCCTCGCGAAAAGGAACCCAAAGAGTAATTGCATAATCTGTAACACAATATACGTTAAATATATATTAACTTGTCAATTCAACTCACCTCCAAACTGTTTTAGAATACAAAGAGCGTACACATTTTTGCACTAAACAAGTTCAAGTTCTCTATGGACATCAATTGAAAATTAAACAATTGACTTTAAATTGTTGCTCATTGCATACTTCCTTTAAAGAACTGCGGAAACCCAGTTAACCTTTATACAGACATATATTAATAACATTGTTAAACTTTGTTCACAAATATATTCATAGCATGTTGGGCATCGCATATATTCATGGTAATTTGCACATGCTATATTTAGTATAGTATATATATGCAATACATATCTTATTAATAACATAATATTATAAAGGATTAATTAGTATACATGTAAAAATATTAAAATTGGGCATATTATTACCTAGTCAGGTCATAAATTCTGTCACATGTTTAATGTAAAATAATTGTAACAAGTTTATTAATTATGTAACCATTCATATACCAAAATGAACTTAACAAAACATAGATTCTTATGACATTAAAGTTTATTCAAAATGACCTCCGTGATTTTGAATACAAGCCTTCAATCTGCGCGGCCAGTTGTCTATCGCAGCACGAACGAGGTCCATGTCAATATCGGCGGCTGCCTTAATCAAGGATGTCTTGAGTGACTCCAAATTGGGATGAGGCTTTGAGCACGCCTTTTCCTCCAAGTGTTGCCATATCTTGTAATCTAACGGATTCAAATCTGGACTGGAGGAGGGCCAGTCTTCGTGCCGGATGAAGTCGATTTCACGCGCCGCCAGCCAGTCTTGTGTGCTCTTCGCTCTATGAGCTGGCGCCGAATCTTGTTGGAATACCCAGTGCCTGTTATTGAACATGGTATGAGAAACAGGTTCCACAAGGTTCGTCAGGACTGTATTTTGATACACAACAGCATTCGTTTTTACACCTTTCTCACAAAAATGTACCTCTGTTAAGCCCCAATAAGAAGCTCCCAACCATACCATGAGCGAGGATGGAAAATGACCTCGTTGGACACGCGCAATACGGTTGCTCGCTTCTTCACTACTGTGTGCGTACACCTTATCATTTTGTTTGTTGTAGCTCTCTTCTACGGTAAACATTTTTTCATCCGAAAAAAGAATTTCCCGATATTTTTTTCCCGCGTACCGCTTCAACAAAGCGCGGCATCTCTTCAGTCTCAGGTCCATTAGACGAGCATTCAAACGATGTCCTGTTTTTCTTCGATATGCCCGAAGCCCTAAGTCTTCATTTAACACCCTTTTCACCGTGGTTCTGCTTAACCCCATCTGAAAGGCCAACAGTTTCTGCTTACGTTTGGGATTTCTTTGAATTCGTGCCTTCACAGCTTTTATCACTGCTGGAGTCCTAACAGACCGAGGGCGACCACTTCTTGACCTGTCATCTACACTAGAGTCTTCATTGTATCGTTTGATGGTACGATAAACGAATCTTTTGGTAATATTCAAATTTTTCAGTATGTTAAAAATTTGAATTGGCGCGTAACCGCAACGATACAACGCAATAACTGCAACACGGTCTTCTTTAAGCGTCCACTCCATATTTAAAAATGAGTAAAATTCTAAAAGTTATACATTTTTATTTTCATGAACAATTCGAAATTCTAATTCAATAAACTTTTTTGTGGCCAGCATTCTAAAAGAAAAGTTTTTACTGTGTGACAATACTTATGACCAGACTAGGTATATTGCAAGAATAATTATTGTGTAAGGGCCTACGCAGACCGGGACGGCATGGCAAGGGATTAAATTTTTTACTAATGGACATTCAAACGTATCGATATAGAAATACTACATAAATTGCTATGCACGGCATTGAAAGACGCGCCACAGGCTCCCGCAGCAGGATGCCGTGGCGTATTGCGGGTAGGCAACGGCATGCCAAGGACTCTGACGTTCGTTTTGACTTGATCAAATGCAACTGAAGACTAAAAGTGTATCGGGCAGCAGGAGCTGCCGAGGCGTGCTTTGTCGTGCCGTGGCATGCCGTGGCAAGGCGCTGGAATGCCGCGGTATCTAAGCGGCTAATGTACGCTGACTGACGGCAAAATCCCTTGCCATGCCGTCCCGGTCTGCGTAGGCCCTAAGTCTTGTGTTATACTATGTAATTAGATGTATCAGTAAATAGTTATAAAGTAATATACATTTACATACCAGTACATTCAATAACTGAATTTAAAACAATAATTTTTCAAATTAAATGAGGTAGCCATGTTGTATTTGAATTGCTGCTTCAATTCTGACATAATGGGTACAATAATTTTAAGGACGGCGAAGAAAATTTTTATGAGAAAGCCTGAACACCGGCTTTATCGGTGTGCACATTCCACCAATGCGAATTTGGACAAACGAGTCCGTTCCCTTTGG
Organism: Malacosoma neustria; assembly: GCA_963693495.1. Lineage (NCBI taxonomy): Eukaryota > Metazoa > Arthropoda > Insecta > Lepidoptera > Lasiocampidae > Malacosoma > Malacosoma neustria. The sequence continues at coordinate 8,659,493 of OY856376.1, forward strand.
GGCTCGAGCCAGCAGTGGAAGATGGAAGATATGGGTTGTCATTATGGTATTGTTTTATAAATTTCAACGTAGACACAAGCAAAAATTTAATGGCATTTAAATTAGACATTTTTATTGAATCAATAATGTATTTATATCTATTTTTTAACATTGCTGCATTTATAACGGTTGGTATTCGAGGCTTAGGTACATTATAGAGGCCGAAGAACAACGCGATTTACTTCAAAGCCTATCCGAAACCTTACTTTCAAGATGTGGCTAAAATAAGTTGAACTTCGTTCAACTTGTTCGAAAATCTCTAATTAATTAAACCGTTTCTAAAACTCGAATCCAAACACGACGACCTCATGTTTTCATGAAGTAGGTTATATTGTGAATGTCTATTACATGGTTTTAATATTTATAAAGAAATGTAAATAAGGCGTCACCTCAACGAAACACTGAGGCAACACGTTATTAGTATTATTATGAAGGACTTTGTCTAATTGTGTTTTTATTTAGACTAAATCTAACCGTCAATCATTTGACTATGTTATGTAATTTAACCGTAACACGGATAAAATTATATTTTGCATGTTCGGAGAAAGAATACTAACCTCTGCGGCCGGGGTCGGCCTGTCGTAAAAGCCGACAAGACAGCCCACCCTAGTTACGTGGACCTCAAGCCCGTCTGGATGGCGACCACCTTTGGTCTTATGTATGCCGCCATAATAACCTTGTGTTGTGTTCCGGCATTAGTGACTCAAGTTCCTGTACCCTTATGAGATAGCAGCGTGTTCGCGATACCACTGGCGTTGCAAACATCCATAGGCGACGGTAAATGCTAAATTCTAAGCGGGCCGTCAGCCTGTCTACTGTCCTAAAGCAATAAAAAAAAATTAAAACAAGTTTTGTTTTTACATATTGCAGTTTCGATCCTTCCAGAAAATGTATTTTGCAAATAATATCAGTTTTTCTTTCTTTGCCCTCCAATTGTTCTCTAAAATGCATATCATTCGTGATGTCGACACCAAAAATCCTAATACTGCTTGAGGTAGAAAGAAGTGTTCCTTGAAACTATGGCGCAGGTGCGAACGGGGTTTTCTTGGCAGAGAATACGCAGATTTGCGTCTTCGAGAAGTTGAACTGGACAAGGTTTTGTCGTCCCCATTCAGAGACACTCTCTCTAGAGAGTTCTCTACTTCAGACTCAAGTCCGACCCGACTTTCTTCCAAAACTGCAGGAGAGAGGTTTACAAGAGCAGTGTACCGTGCATCGCCGGTGCTATCATCTGCATAGCAATGAATGCCATCTATGGATAACATATTACACCGATGCTATTTATTCTCCATGATATGAGAATAAATATCGTCGACAACAGCACCCTAAACCCTGGAGCACACCAGCATTGATAGGCTTCACACTGGAGCAACAACCGTCAACAACGACCTTAATACTGCGCCCAGCGATAAAAATGTATAACCGGGTGCAAAGACACCCAGGTATCACGTAAGGCGGAAGCTTCGCAAGAAGAGCCCTATGCCAGACACGATCGAAGGCCTTAGAGATGTCTAGGCTAACAGCCAGGGCTTCTCTTTTGCTCTCAACGGCTTCAGCCCAACGGTACATTAGGTAAACCAGAAGATCCCCAGCTGAAATCAGACCGTGCCAAAACCGTATTGGTGATCATTTAGCAGCTGGGAATCCTCCAGGTAACCCAAGAGTTGTGTGTTGATAATCCGCTCCATCACCTTTGAGAGCAAAGAAGTTATCGTTAAAGGTCTGTAGTTGGACGGGTCCGTCGGTTCACCCTTTTTGGGTATAGGGTGAACATGGGCCACCTTCCACGAAGCCGGGATACAACATTTGCGGTAGGATAAGGTAAAAAGTCGGGAAAGGACTGGAGATTGCTCAACCGAGCACATCCGCAGCACAATAGCGGGGATACCGTCTGGCCCGGTGGACTTCTTGACGTAAAGGGATTGGAGGACACGTTGCACGGCTTTTTGTGAAAACCGTACTTCCAACATTGTAGTCTCCACATCTTCTAATAGAAGGTGGAGATTGTCCCCCGTCATCAAGAGTCGAATTGGCTGCAAAGATTTCGCCCAAGAGATCGACTTTTTTCTTTGTCAGCATGAGCCAGGCCTAATGGAGTCCAGAAGTTCCTAATGGAGCATCGATCGAGACCCGATAATCTTCCGGATGTGTGGTCTGCAGAAGGTCCAACAAAGACGGTGCATGATCCACTCTATCCGGTATGCGGGTGAACCCTTCAACCACCTGAGTGAAACCATGGCCAAGACCAAATTAAAAACAGTAAAGCTGGCTTTGCTGTTTTCATGTGGTGGTGAACGGCATTAAGATTTGAACCTTTGATAATGATTACAATTCCACACGTCTGTGCGGACAGTGATGCCATCGAAACAAGTTTTGGGGTTTGTTTGTTACGAAATAATGAATTCAAATAAACACCTCTGTTATAAATATCACAATTACCCGATGTATATCTTGATATTACTGTATTATAAGTGATATCTTTAATTAATGTAATTTGTTTGTCTGTATAATCTCAATTATAAACATGATTAATAGTATCCTATCAGTTACATAGAGAATCGGAAAGGGCGAACAATACTAACTTACTAAGAAGAGTTGTCGTTCGTTTTATTCTTTCGGGCTGATTTTGTACATTTCCGGATATTCCTCTTAGCAAAAAGTTGTCTAGTGGTAGTTAATTTTTCGATTAAAATACATTTAAATACCTTAATCAACGGGCATATTGTCTATTAATGTATGTGTGTCAAACGTAGTGTAGTGTAATTTTCCAAATTATTAATTATATCCACATTCATAGTCCTCCATCCGCGTATTTTTTGTAAAAAGGGATAAAACGCTTTTGCTTCACATATATAACATATAATAATAATTTTTATGTAAATTATTATTTAAAGTGAATGTTTGTTGGTGTTGTTAACTATAAGGTCAATTATTTTTCATTGTTGAAGGTACAATACATATAAATCATAAATTCAATGTGATATACATTAAATTTTATTTATTAAGATAAAGCATATTTTTAAAGGCTTTCAAGGTTTATCTCATATACTTATATAAATTCGCTTTATTTTAAACATGATTGTTGGGTTAGGTTAGGTTCTCCACATTTTCTCATGACCCTCATAAATAAATTAAGTAAACTGAGCAATTTTTTGATCCAACCTTTGTTTTATCATATTGTTTTAAATACATTTCCTTTACATTTTATTCTTTGTAACTTATTCGAAATTCTGAGATTTTAATGTTTTTCATTTTGCGATAATTTATTGTGAAGTAAAAGATTAATGTAAATCTACGTTAAATATCTAGTAACATAAATTTCAGTCAAGTTGATCACATTTGAGAAAGGTTTATCACATTAATTACCATAGACCTGCCTTTTAGATGAAACATGGTCTAATAAATTTGGCTTCTCCGTCCTCTTTTTATATCAATATTTAAATATTTAAATAATTAAAGTGATTTATATTAATGTAATGATTATAATCACATAGCGGTTTTTATATATCAAAGTTTGGGTGGCAAACTTGTCATAATAGTCAAAATGTTTTTATCCGTGCAGGGTCAGAGAAAGAATATACTGACATCTGCGGCCGGGGTGTTATGTGGTAGGGTCCCAAGCCCGTCTGGATGGCGACCACCTTTGGCCTTAAGTATGTCGCCATAATAACCTTGTGTTGTGTTCGCGATGCCACTGGCGTTGCAAACACACATAGGCGACGGTAACTGCTAAATTCTAAGAGGGCCGTCAGCCTGTTTGCTGGCCTACAGCAATTAAAAAAAAAATGTAGAAATCTCAAAAAAGTGCACTTAGCAAATGTTGGTTTATCAACGACGAAATGCTAAATAAATTCAATCAAGTACTTGCTTGCATGTACAATATGCATCGATTATGTTTAATAAACACTAGTGAACGGCGTGCATTTGAATGCGAATACATAAATAATGATGTTACTTACTTGCTCTATGTGTTGATTCAGGCTTACATAAGCAGTGTGCTCGTTTTTTACACGCAAATGAGCACGCTCGGCGAGTTCCTCACAAATCCGATTTCGTCACTTTACCACTTTATTTTCATTGCGACACAAGGGAAAACACCAATTCAGCCAAATTCCTCGTCGGAGTTGGCACACGCTTGACCGCTTTCGCTGTTTGAGCAAACACAGCCTCTTTAACTCCTCGCGCGAGGTGTTAAATTCACGAGAAATCACTGACACGTTTATCAAGATGAACTGAGTTGCTCAATCACACATGTTGACTGCACCTTCGAGCACAAACACATGAGTCGACGCGTACGGATTCAGCAGCGACGCGGAGGAACTGGGGTGCGTAGACAGCAAGCGCATCGCCGGTGGACCGCGACGTACAAGAGGTAGGCAGCGGCCGTCACCGCTCTCCCACCGCCGGCAAAAGCAGTCCGAATGGCGCGATGGCGCCCTAGAAATTGTCGTCGGGCAACTCGGCCACCTGCATAACTTACTTTCGCTCTCCGATGTCCTATTTTCAAACCAGCTTTTCTTCACAAAGATTCACGACCATGTTTACTGACCTGCATTTGCAGATTGTAGAAAAATAAACGCAGCTGTTTAGCATCTGATTTTTTAAGTTCTTTAAAAAGGTCTTATCTTCGCGGATACTACATACCCATTGCACGCTTAAAAATTAATTAAAAACATATGATCACTGACGGGAAACCTCAACCACACTTACAAGACGCCGGGATACATCAGAATCGGTGTCAGCCTATATTCATATTCCATTAGTAAGTAACATATTCTATAATTAGGTACAATTAAGCGAAGAGCACTTTCACACAAGGCAAGCAAACTTGGCTGATAGGCAGATCCAGAACGTAACCTGAACATTCATTTGATATATATATCAATATTATTTTTAGTAATATTAGCAAACCAGAGAACATGCAAATAATATATTAGGACAATTCACACAGCGCCCTCTAGGCTCAAAGTAAGTAGCATAACACTTATTTTATGGATACTAGACAAATAATAGACTACTTATATACTTTTGTTCTGTAAATAAATATATAATGTACATAAACACTTAGACACGAGATGGGGATCCAACCCGTGACCTACGCAAGCGTTTCAAGGCTGTCAATGGTGGTAGTTAAATGTAACTAATAGCCGACCATGCATATGATATTGACAATAATAAGATTACTAATTTTTTACTTAAAATACACTTTAAAAATCTTACCTCCATACATATAACATGCAATTTGTGAAGAAACTTAGTCCTCGAACTCAGCCAGCACGAGATAGATTTGCTCAAAGTACAAACTGTTCCAGTATGCAAAATTTGTGAGAAATAGAACGAGGTTTTTCGTTTAAAAAGCATTCTCATGTAGTTATTTATAAATAACCTTTATTAACCTTTATTTATAATAATAAAGCTATAGCTTCGGATGATGTTTGATTGTTCTTGTTATTTGTAATCTAACCAGAAATATTTAAAAATACTCAATTATAAAAGAGTAGTGCCCACTAACTTTTTACGGTCAGAGAGTATGGTAAACGACCCCAAACTGATTACTGCTTCCACTAACTAGGGTGATCACCATTAAAATTTTCATTACAGCCTTGAGTGAGGCAAACGGTTGTCGCTCCTGTAAAAACATGATTTATCCACTTCTATTTTCTTCTGCCACTTTAAACAAAAACGTATGAGTTACGGAGGTTCTAACGGCTTACTTGGGATGCTATTGGGATAAAACGCTTGGAAGTAAAAGACGAAGATGAAATTCTTCATCATCTCCCTCATCTTGTCATATCGAGCACCGTACTATGCTTGTGATTGTTTTCATTCGCGTAAATATTCCAAGTGCAGACGTACGAGTAAGTTAAAATAATAAATTTCTGAACTGAATGTTCAAAAGATACAACCTTAAAAGTCAAAGCCGCAAAATTTGAATTGCAAAAATTAATGACGTCTTTAACACTGGAATAAACCTGGTTGGAAAGTTACCGATTGGTGAACTTATCTCGTTGGGTTTGTGGTTTTCCCCGTATTTCTTTTTTATTTACTGACCATGTGTTACGAACTCTTAACATTAAAAAATTTCGAGAATTTAATATGCAGGCATTTATTTTTATCTTTTGAAATGACTAAACAACCCAAACCTTTCCAATGGAAATTTTACGCCTTTTTTATTACATGACATAATCTCATTACATTGCGATTAAAGTATAAAAAAGATCGGACGTTAATTATATAATAAAAAAAACTTTACTTTCAACACATGTGTTTCAGTTAAGATCATATGAACCTGTTTCTGACTGACCGTTGTCAAGCTACGCTGTAATCACTCTGGCGGCGTCAATCAGGGGTCGCGGTCAGTGTGTCATAACTTAAGTATGACACGCGTCTCCGACATTCCAGGCGTACGATCACGGGGTGGCTCTAATGAGTATACTAGCGTACGCTCCCTTTGTACTATAGCGCATTGTATGGAGATCCTACATTACTCCGCTGGGCGTGTCCACAAACGGCTGGGTGCACGAAAAAGAGGCTGAAATCACTTGTTCAACTTGTATACGATATGTTTAATATGATGTACATATACATATAAAATGTTGAAATAATGTACTCGATAATACTGCCGATTCGGCAGCCCTCACTTTTTTCGCACCAAACAACCTTAGGCACCAAATAACTTGTGGAGCGGTCTTTAAGGCTTCGAAAGTCGCGAAAAATACTCAAGGTCGAAAATCCCCATCTTCCGTGGCATCATCGGGGCCATTTGAAAATACTCGTAAATGTAAACAACGTGGTAAAAGTGATGTTGATGATGTTTAATCAAATTGATTGCAAACCAAGGTTTAATAATATTACAATTTCAGTTCTACATTTGAATAGTCCTATGATGTCTGAAAGAGAAAAGTGAATGTTCAATTTACCTGTCTTAATACCTATGTTAATTTCCACGCCATCTGCCAAGACCTCGCCCACGCGGCAATCTAGATAACATTAGGCGTTTGACGTCACCGGCACAACCTTCACGGACATTCACAAGATCCTTGATGAAAATATATTCGTACTTGCTAGCCACGATACCTAAATAAGGTGGTAATGTGAAAAAGAAATGTGTGTTTATTGAAGATATGACCAAAGTATTAAAATAACATTTCACTATCTAAGCATGTTCGGTTTTCAAGTACTACTACTGGGTCTTCTGGTAAATTATCCTGGCTTGAACTCCGAAGGCGACTACCTCCCGGTGGCGTGGAGTTGGCCGCCGGCGCACGCACATCTATGTGAGCGACGGGGCATCATGACGGCCCAGGCTAAATGCGCAGAAAAAAATAAACTTTCATCTGGTACAGTGACAGTCAAAATGCCCATCCCTTGATTTATTTAACAGTGTTAGTCCTTTTTAGCCTGCCATTAGATTTACTGACAAGACCTTAATATTGATTGTTTTTTACACTGTTCATTCCATCATAAAATTTACATAGTTAATCCAAAAAGGGGTTGACGTCAGGCAGCCGGCCCGTCATAAAAAGCAAGCCACGACTATTAGTACAACATGTACGCAAATTTAATTTGCGTACAAGTACAAGGGGAACGCAAGTACTTGGAATGAAAAAAATGAGACTAGCATGTAAGTAGAATGTAAGTACGATGACTGGAAGAGGAAGAGAGATAGCAGAGGTATTAAAAAGCAGACGAATAAATATAGCTTGCAAGAGACAAAATGGAAGGATTCGAGAACTCGAGAGATTGGGGCGGGGTATAAATTTTACTATTGCGGAAGTGATGGTAAGAGGAACGGTGTGGGTGTGGTATTAGACAGCGAATTGAAAAAAATTGTGACTGATGTTAAGAGGGTAAATGATAGACTGATAATAGTAAAATTATTGATGGGCGACTGTGCATTAAACATAGTGAGTGTTTATTGACGACCTCTCTGGCGTAGCGGCTAACGCACTTCGGTACGCTCGCGGAGGTCATGGGTTCGATTCCCGTCAAATACACCCACACACATATATGTACAAACATCCAAAAGTGCTATGTAACTTAGTTTGGGACTAGATGGCGTCGTGTTAATTGTCCCAATATATTTATTTATGCCTCGCAGGCCGGATGTGACGACAGAGTGACAAAGATTTTGGGGGGATTTTGATACAGTTATGATCAACATAACAGATAAGGAAGACGTATAAAGTGAACATCCGGCGCCTGGGCCTGAAGGTGGCCCTTAACAAGTCGGAGGCCATGGTGTTTCATGGCCCCCGACGTGCGCCGGCGCCGGGATCACACATTGTGGTCAGTGGGGCCCGGATAGCTGTCGAGTCCACCATGAAGTATCTGGGATTGGTGCTCGACAGCCGATGGGAATTTGGGCCCCACTTCCGGCGGCTGGCGCCCAAGCTGATGGGTGCAGCGGGCGCGCTTTCGACGTTGCTTCCCAACTTGGGGGGCCCGAGCGCCGCCTGTAGGCGGTTGTACGTGGGAATCGTGCGGTCCATGGCCCTGTACGGGGCCCCTGTTTGGGCGTTGGACATGACGGCCAGCACTCTCGCCATTCTGCGCAAGCCGCAGAGGGCGATGGCCGTCAGAGTCGTCCGCGGGTATCGCACGATTTCCTACGAGGCGGCTTGCGTCCTGGCCGGATCCCCGCCCTGGGACCTAGAGGCGAAAGTACTCGCGTCATTATATCGATGGCGCGAGGAAGAGCGGGCACGGGGCTCGAGGCCGGCGCAGCGCGATCTGGCGAGAGGAGCTCCGTCAGGTCTTGGTGGCGGAATGGCGGCAAAGGCTTCTGCGCCCTACCGCCGGCCTCGCTACCGTCGAGGCGATCCGGCCAGTACTCGACGACTGGCTCGGGAGAAGGCACGGCTCCTTGTCGTTTAGGGTGACGCAGGTGCTGTCGGGGCATGGCTGCTTCGGCAAGTACCTGTGCCGCATAGACAGGGAGCCGGACGCTCGGTGCCATCACTGCGTCCACGGCGGGGAGGACACGGCGCAACACACACTCGCCGAGTGTGTAGCTTGGGAGGAGCAGCGCCGTGTCCTCACAAATGAAGTAGGAGGAGATCTGTCGCTGCCGGCCGTAGTGCGGAGGATGGTCGGTAGCGCAGAGTCGTGGGACGCAGTGGTGTCCTTCTGCGAGGACGTGATGTCGCAGAAGGAAACTGCGGAACGGGAGAGGGAGATCTCGACTCCCTTCCCCGGCCGCAGAAGGCGCACCGGGCGCAGGGGAAGGGCGGATAACGCCCTTTTCCGGCCCCCATGAATGGGTCCAGGGGCGAGGGACTTGGGGAAGTCCCCGCCCCCTATTCGATGGACCCGAGGCGGAGGCGCGTGCGGGTGTCGGCGCGCGCCTCTGAGGCGATGCACGGGGTAGTTAAACACCTCACTACCCCGTGCAGGAGACGAGGCCCGGACAGACCGGGCCAGCACTAGTGTGGGGCTGCGGAAGAATCTGGATTCCCGCGGCCCCGCGCGCACGTGTGAGGAGACACCGGGGTGGTGGTTTTAGCCGGTAGGAGTCCGGCATGCCCCTCCGCCTTTCCCCAGGCGGAGGTAGTCCATGAGGATTTCCCCACCCCGTAAAAAAAAAAAAAAAAAAAAAAAAAAAAAAAAAAAAAAAAAAAAAAAAAAAAGACGTATAAAGTGGTTTCCACCCCGATTACCTTGGAAGGCGTGTCTCTGCCAACTTGCTCCAACATCTGGTACTTCGGATCATTAATCCAGAATAACGGTGAGATAGGCCAAGATGTGAAAATCAGAGTGAATGCAGGATGGATGAAATGGCGACAGGTCTCATGAACAATTTGCGATCCACAAGTGCCGTTTAGACTTAAAGGTAAAATTTATAAGTCCATTATAAGAACTGTCATATTGTATGGATCAAAGTGCTGGGCCATAAAGGGGAAACAATCCACCCCAGCTACGTGGTAGGGCCTCAAGCCCGTCTGGGTGGCGACCACCTTTGGTCTTAAGTATGCCGCCATGATAACCTTGTGCTGTGTTCCGGCATTAGTGACCCAAGTTCCTTACCCTTATAGGACAGCAGCGTGTTCGCGATGCCACTGGGGTTGCAAACATTCATAGGCGACGGTAACTGCTAAATTCTAAGCGGGCCTTCAGCCTGTCTGCTGTCCTACAGCAATAAAAAAAATAGATAAAATTAGAAATGAGTATATTAGGGGAAGTTTGAAAATAGCACCAGTGATTGTGAAGCTGAAAGGTTAGCCTGGTATGGCCATATAATGCGAAGAGAGGAGCGTCATGTAACAAGGAGGATGCTAGAAATGAGCGTGGATGGACACAAGAGGAGAGGTAGACCAAAGAAAAGATGGATAGATTGTGTTAAAGATGATATGGTTAAAAAGGGTGTGAATGTTCAGATGACGGCTAATAGAGGAGAGTGGAAGGACAAGACATGTTGTGCCGATCCCACATAGTTTGGGATAAGGGCAGGTTTCTGCATGAGTGTACTGTCGTGGAAAGTGAGCACTCCTTTACTTTTTTCACCGGTTTTTCTCCTTTACAGCATCTTGCAAATATTTTAGTAGTGCAGTGTTCTAACAGTTCAACATAACCAGAAAGTCTTAACAAATAGTCACAAGCGATTTCAATTGCACCAAGTTACTTCTATAATCTATTTATTTATCATGCATTAATCACTCTTGGTCTTGTGGTCTCAGTAATATTGGAATAGGGATACCCATCATTTATTTAGGAAGTGGTAAAAGGTGATTTATTTACCAATAATAGCTCATAGCGTCCCACTGCTGATCTCAGGCCTACCTTTGTAGGGAATGGACAGTATACCCACCGGGCTTGTCCAAGGTGGATTGGCGGCTTACACATACCGGTGATATCGGTATACAGTTTTCCTTCACCGTCGGTACAATTATGCTATAATATGAACACTAGGCGAGAAAAACTGCCTAATTGGTGTATGCCACCGTGGATTTCGAACCCAGAACGTCTAGCTTGGCCGCTGAGTGTAAATACCACCGAGCTAGCAGGTACGTTTTTTAGTATATTATCAGTTTCTGCGTACTACTCGTAAGAATAATAATAAAAATGTATATTGCCATAGTACCATAGATTTTCCGGTATCGTCTTAAGGGTCTGAAGGTTACACCAAAGGGCAGACGTGGCCGTAAAGTGTATCGGGCACGCGAACTTTGGCCTTGGCCTTCCTAACGATCACATTGAAGATAAATGCTGCATGGCAGACCCGCGTAATGAGGTTGAAACACACGCCGAGTAACTTCGATGCTAATGTTATTTTATTCTACGTGCACGCGATCAAAGTTTTTAGATAATATCAAAACAACATATTAATACGTAAAGCTTTCGGTACAAAGTGAAAACTTTGTACCCCTTTTTACGAAAATTGCGCGGATGGAGGAGTATGAAATTTGGCAGAGTTAAACTTTATATGGAGAAGTGCAGAAAGCTATTTTTTGCCTAAAATCCATTAGAAATACATTAAATTAATTAAAATAAACATTACACACACTGCTCGAATGATACACAACTACACACACACAAGGTCGGACTGGGCCGTAAGTTATTTACAAATGTTGCAGTACCGAATCTATCGAGTTTTTAAGAACATCTAATTAAATTTCGTTTTTTTAATATCTATGAAACAATGTAAAATGTAATGTATTACGCTATAATGATACACGTCTAAATAAGTTGATTCGATCAAAAATTATTGCCGTTCTGAAAAAAATTCAAAACTAGTTTCAGGGGGTGGCTTGCCCAGGTTCAACTATTTTTCGAATTTTACCTTTTCATTTCTCTCTAATTGTATGAACGAGCTATCTGATCTAGTTTTACATTAAGGTCGCAAAAGCTGGGACCTAGCCTGCGCGGGCCTCCTATCCTACGGTTGCCGCAAGCCAGGCCCGTGGGGGGCCCGCGCAGGCTGGGGCCCGGCTAACAAATGCCACCTAGACTATATGGCCATTCCGACGCTGCATATACATACGTACCAGTAAGGTTAATTTAAATTCATAATATACATTAGTAAGTACTTAAATAATTCGAATAACAATGAATAAAACATTGAATTTGTTTTTATTTGTATAGTTATTTATAATTTGTCAATACATCTAGCTCATGCATAAAGAAAGTCTATACCTAAGTAATCTGAATTAATTTACTCTTACTGATTTATGAGAATAGTGTTTACAAAATGGGAATATAACTATGGTTACGAAACGGGTTTACAATACAGGTTTTGCAATGCAAAACATTTTGAAGTTTTACAGTGATGCTGTTCAAAGTGATGTAGATAAACAGCAAATTAACTCGGTAGCTATGATGAAACCTTGGATTATAGATTATAAGCCTTAACAAAATAACCCTAATAAAGTTCAAACTTAAAAATTAAATGCATTATGGTCGAATTTCGACCCCTGGGCGACCACTAGTATGTATAAATTGTCAAATGATGTTGTTGATTAAACAAATGAGATTCAAAATGTATCAACTAGTACGACTATCAATAAAATATACAATATATTTTATTATATATTTATTGGCATTATTATTATTGAGATAGTATTGTTATGTAGTATAAACATACTTTATCTCGACGTATGTCGGTTTTTCATGAATACCCCGTCCCGTAGCCCACGGGAAGAGAGATATTCATGTCCCCCCTAACTATTTAGCACGGTGAGTGAGTGTAGTGTTCTTCTCCCTCTCCCTCTGCTTCCTTCCTGATGTGCGTTTGGCGTATGTGCATCTTGGTTGGGTGTTTGTGGTGGTCTGCTGTTGTGTGATTCGCGGTCTACCCCTCCCTCTGCTCCTTTTTACATGTTGTGTGTGTGATGTTATGTGGCTCTCTTGTGTTTCTTGTAAAATTTGTGTGCTCGGTACGTGCGGAATGGTTTTTGGTGTTTGTGGTTCCTGTGTGTCATTTGTGGTGCACACAAAAACTGTATCCCCTAGGACTTTGTGGAGTATGGTTGATGTGTGTATGGCTGCTTGCTTTTGTAATATGGTAATATCTATTGCTGCTTCTAGGCTGTCTATGTATTTTGTTGCGTTTCTAGCTACTACGCCTGTAGCTCCTATAACTATGGGGACGACAGTGGTTTGTGTGTTCCACAGCCGACTGATTTCCGTTTTGAGTAGGTGGTATTTGCTATGCTTTTCTATTTCTTTAGCCCCTATGTTGTAGTCAGATGGCACTGTTATATCTATTAAATATGTTTTATTGTTATTCTTATTTACGTAAATTAAATCTGGTCTGTTGTGCGTAACTGTCACGTCTGTTTGAACAGGCATTTCCCACATGATTTTGGCGGATTCGCTTTCCTTAACTTGGGGATGTTTGCGACGCCAGGGAAACCGCTAACACGTTGCCGTCCGCGTAGCGAAACAAAGGGTTGTTGCCTTTCAGAGGGGCTTGGAATCATACCACCTTGCTAGCGTTGTTATGTTACCTTTTGCGAAAGTCCCCCGGCCGCAGGGGTAGGGATTCTTACTCAGCTCTGCCCGAAAAAAAAATTATATTCTGGATTTATGTAACTCAATTGCCAGAATGAAAATTATGAAATTTTATCGAAACGTTCGCGAACGAAGTCACGAGTGTGACAACAACTAGTGATCTATACTACACGTAATACGTCGGCTTATTGCACTTACCAGCTATACTAAAGCGACGTGATATCATGAAGCAAAGCTTTTGATTTCTCTTGATTATAAAGAAACATTACCGCATTCAATTCAACAACTAGATAATTTTATTGACTTATGGGTATTAACATTACCACATTCGTATTCCTTGATTTAATATTATTCTAATTTGATCGAGTTTCCCATTCAGATAACGGGGAAAACTTTAGCGCACCTTTTTAAAAATTTTACTATTTTTACACCGATGAAAGAAGTTGAATTCTATTCATCAAGTATATTTCTCTACTTCTTGAAAACTAGTGATGGTCGTACTCAAGTCAAGTTTTAAATAAAAGAAATAAATTAGGACAATACTTTTATTTTTACTTACAGATGGCCATTTTACACAAAATAAGTAGTAGCCTAGACATGTCATCATGTCGCAACATATTTACAAAACATTGGGCACCTCGGTGCATATATTGCCATTAATTTCCTTAATGTCCATAAATTCCTGAAATTCACCATTTTTTTTATAATATTAAATCAATCCACATAATATTTCTTTTGTGTACTAATACAACATTAATCTCGACGAATAAAAATTAAATATACACAATAAAAAGAGATACAGGAATGTTTAGCATACTTTAAACCTTAATAAAATTATTAAAAAAAGTATCACAATGAATATAATTTTCATCGGAAAATTGAGATATTTTGTCTATTTAATATTTCGTAATTGACCGACTTGAACCGTTTAATACCTAATTAAGTATAATCTTAATGGACTCTATTTTGGAGATAACTATAGAAAACTTCCAATTTTTTTAAACAAGCGTATAACGAACAACTTATATAAAAGTATCAATCCATTGAAGTTATAACACGAATAACATAATTCAAGTCCCATCACTATTACGAAATATTTTCATTTGCATCGACCGTTCTAATACAATTTCATTTTTAAATTCTAATTTAATAATAAACGATACTCTAAATACTCAGTCAACTAACTTAAGTTTTAAGTTTCAGATTTAAGTTATCATAAACTTAAGAAAAACTTAAATATACTTTAAAGCTTCTTTCATTGATTCATATTTAATCTGTTTATTTAAGTCAATATTTAAGTAGGAATGTAAATTTATAATGTATGTACAATAAATTCAACTTAAATATTAAATACATTTTAATTGTTTCTGTAGAAACTAAACAAATAAGTTTTGTGGTGTAAAATTATTAAAACAGAGAAAATAACTTATCAAAATGATCTTTCAGTAAAAAAATAATTACAGTTTCAAAGTTGATTACCGACAAAGTTAAGTACAAACTCCAATCTCCCTTTTGTAATATTAGATGATTCGAGAACTCGTAAAATGTACAGTTTATGAATACGGCATATTATTTGTATTACACGTAATGGCTTTCAAATTCAAATACAAATATCATATATTAAGATCACAAATTAATAATACAATACAGTTGTGTAACCATTTCAAGCGTTAGAAAGGTACATCGATTGTTTGTATTTTAATTCTTTGTGTAATAATAAAATTATTACATAATATACAAAGACGTCAATGCTTTTAAAATATTTTATCAAATATAATTATTATTATAATGAGTAAGATAATTAGATAATTCATGAGTTTAATTTACTTTTTATAAATTAACATTTAAAATTGGAAACAATATATAATACGATACAGATGGAAACTTAAAAGAGTAGTCTCTAATATATTTTTTGTTATACACAAAATATTATTTTATTATATATAATAAAAAATACATCTTATATTATTATATTAAAGAAGAAGAAAAATAATTAGATTGTAGCTCGTAGGATGTTTCAATATTTCGGTTTTCGAGTTTTAAGACGATATTCATTAAAAATATATGAGTTATAATTTAACCTTGCGAGAGAATGAATAGCAAATAACCACTTGGAAACTATATTTTAGAGGTGGTTTAGGAGGTTTTGTTAGTTCTTAGTTTTACAAACCGAGTCGAGGCTAAAAAAGCACAAAAGATGAAATTTCTGTACGATATTATGAATTAATTTCCTATAATATCTCAATATGTAAATGTTTTCCTTAGGTCAGCCTCTCTCTCTCGTCACAGTATCGTTTAATAAATTTAGAATTAATCGAATTTTAATCATTGGAACGTTTGATTGAGCAAAAAATTTACAAATGAAGTATTATATTTTTACATTTGTTGTATTATTTTAATAAATTGTTTTATTCCCAGTGAATTTAAAAAGATGTTAATTAGACATTTACAGTATTTATTCTTAATTGTTAATTTATTAAATTCTCAAGCGAATTTGACCTGTTTCACGAAAATGCCATTTTTCAAAAGATATTTTGTAAACATTTAATGAAATTACCAACGCAGCTTGTCGTGCAACATTAACCATGTTATGTTTGTAAACATAACTAACGAGAACTTTATTTTATAAAAATATTAGGACGAGAGTTATTGCTATGAAAACAAATAAATTTGAAGCACACATCAATGACACATGATGATCAGTTAAACTCAAAAGGTTTACACCATTGTACCAATTCCAGCCTCATAATAGCCCCATTGAGTTCCTCAGTTATTCTTGCCGATGTTACTCTATTGTGTATGCATTGCTCAATGGTAATGCGACAGTTTCCCTGGCCTCCGTGGCGGCGCACTCTCGTATTCGTAATAGTTCGACTGCGGCCTCACGCCACCCTCCCTACAGGAGCGCTGTGAGTGGTAGCCACCCCCTGCCCGACGACTGTTATAAACAAACATCAAAATTATTAAGCTCCTTAATTATTATACTGTATACAAACGTGCCACTGAATTTGTTTAGCGAACAATCAATAACAATAACAATCAAGCCATCAAAATAAAATTTTTCCATCTAATTATAATTTTAATTTGAACTCGACTAAAATTTTAGTCGTTTTACATTTTATTAAGGAAGAACTCGGAATATGTTTTAAAAGGTCCGTTTTCAGAGGATACGTTTCAAATAAAACTTTATTGAAACGAAATTTACTAATAACTCTTATCGTAGCTAAGTTAATAATTTTAAATGTAATAAATAATAATATCTCAAGGACTTTCCAAGATATTTTTATTATAACTGTAATTAAAGCTAAACTAAAATTAAAACAGTTCACCTATGTCGATGTATATATAAAATGATAGAAGAAACTAACATCACAGAATCAAATTATGATGACAGGAATATTCACAAGGATTCGAAATTTCGGGAAATGAAAGGGTATCGAATAAACATATAATCAAGATCAGTTTACAAGAAATTAAGCAATATATAATCAGCCAAAGCATATAACTATACCATTTAACCTATTGCGTGCGAACATACATCCTCGATTCTAGCTCTACAATGTATTTAAGTCATGAGCTATAATCATGTAAAAGGTGTGCTGAGAATGAAGTAAATAGTATGTCCTCGTTGCGAAGCAATACAAATTGTGCAATGAAAAATATCCATAATAAAATAGCTAACGTCATATAAAACAGGTTTTAATATGACGAAGTGTTATCTCGTCATTATCTTAATGTTTAAGAAAAACAGATGGTTGAAAATTTTATGTTCTCAACAATAATTAACCTTAAAGTAACTATCATGAAGGCGTTTAATTCCAGTGCTTTCCCAGTGGTTCTGTTTGAAGCATGGGGACAGCTTGAGTTGATATTCAGAATCAGATCGCGACGTAGTTGCGTCGACGCCTTACGGCAAAAGTTCATTCATGTGTAATCGGGCGAAGTCATATTTCATCCGATCACCGCTACAAATCTAACTGCCGTTTGACTTTCGCTAACTTCGCCAGAACCTTGTCCGTTGTTTGACACGTTGTACGTCTATGATTAGCCCAGTGGGCCGCGACGGACATTTTGTGCCCGCATGCCCTCTATCAGGAATGAATCCTCTAGACAGCAGAGCAAAAATTTTCTACTGATTTCGGCAAGGGCCTTTTCCTGACATGTATGCATAAAACACCCCAACGAATTTTAGACGATTCTTAATTTATTCGTACGGAGAGAAAGCATATTGTCGGGCACACGGTGTCCGTCATAGGGTTCAACGTGTTAATAGAGTCCACCAGCTAACAAACTGAAGCCTGGTATTAATTACTCTTTCGGAAACTTAAGTTCAAAAGCATTAATTAGTACAAATAACAAAAGACTAAAATGAGATATGTATATTAAATAAAAATAAAAAAATCAAACCCACGTATGTACCCAATGTATGTATCTTTTTCTGACTTTCCTTTATCTTTGTTATAATTATTAAATTAAAATGAACGTTATAAAAAGATCTCATTGTATCTTCAGGTAATACAACAAATGTATTTAACGAATTATATAAAGGAATCTCTTCGTGGTAATTTATGTTCAACAATGTTTATATTTCAGTTAGAAAGTTATATTCACTTTAATTCTTTATTGATTTAAACACAACCGTTATCTAAATACTTATATATATGCAATATTTCATGTCTACATAATTCAACATGTCTTGTTTAAACCACGCACGACATGAATAATTCATACAAAAATTGCAACATATCGTTTATATAATGAACTTATGATGTCAAAGAGGAGAATTATTTAAATATTAAAGAAGTAATAAACTTTATATGTTTTTGTAATGTACTTATCATTACTTGAAGACCTTTGTGTCGTAGTGACAAGAGCATTAATTCCGACTAGGGACTATACAAAGTCAAGGTACCCCGAAACGGCCTGTCTAATATTTTGTCCAATCTGGCAGTTTTTAATATCGGACTCATAATTTTTCGATGAAAATATAAGTATTACGAGTCTTTTTTGGTTACATACTGCTTTCATTTATCTATCGTTTTTTAACGCGTGTTATCGATAAGAAGCCCGCATCTCTTGAATTTATATTTAATATTTGAATTTAATATTTGATACCAGTCGTTATGCCCTGATACTAAGTTTGGAAATTCGATAAAAAGTAAAAATAGTGTTAATTAAAAAAAAAACAAGTTTAACTACATTATTTACAAAATAATATTATATCATTACAAAACACATGCATCTTACCAAAGTTAACGGTTAGCGTGAAAACAGATTAATAGAACAAAAGTTAAACACAAAATTATTTATTAACCATATGTGGAATGTATGAGATCCCATCAAGATCTTTGGGATCCAAATAAACCGCATCTGCCGGTACAGCCCGGCAATTGCCTTATCCAAACTCTTTTTGCAGGTTGTATTTGTCAAAGGATAGCCGCCCTCATAAAAACCATACCAACTAAGTAGTCAACGGTAGATTTTAAGGTTAAGTCATAATAATCTCACGAATCAGCTTGCGATTAGTTGTAGAGTTTTTTAGAAATAACACTTTCATTGATCTTAAAATATCTTTTGAAGTAAGCATTTACTCAATTGTCCATGAAGACAATGAGTGAATCCAAGTGGCTCCGTTCCGTGGATAAACAAATTAAAGTTCAAGTAGAAATAACGTTTATTTGAAACTTGAACAATTATACGTTTTATTAAATAGATATACATTACTTTATAAAAATTATTTTTAACAACCCGGACGTAATATTTCTATAAATTTATATATAACCTTTTTGGTTAGTCATTAAATCAAAACATACATTAATAATGGATGAATGCAGTTAGTATTGCTATAATTAAAATTTGAAACGTTAGTCACATGTGTTACAAACAGTAAAGAGTGCTCTGAGTAATTTACCACTATACATTTGAACCAATCAGAGATCATCTAGGATAACGATAATTTAGATTAGACCACCTCCTAATCGTTGCATATACGCTCCTCCTAAAGAAATTAACAAAAAGTTACTAAAGATAGCGCAACTGCTTTAGTAATAAATGCTTTTGCATTGGAAAAATGGTTTAGAGATTATAATCGCATATTTATATAAATAAAAATCGAATTCCTAATTTAGATGTCCATATGATAGATGCTATTGAAAAAAATATATTTGATCTTTGAAAGAGTAGCCAAAAATCTATAACAGTAGTAGCAGCCATTCGTCCCAGTAGAAATTTGTAAAAACGAGATTTTTATGTTATAAATTCAGCAATTATTTTATATTATAATTATAAAAATGTAATGTTATTCAAAAAACATTCTCACGCCAATTTCAAACAATATATTATTAATTTATAGAGAAATATGATAATTTTATGATGTAAGAACTAATTATTCTTTGTTAATTATTTATACCTGAAATCGTTAGACCGAATCAAAAATACATAAACATAGAAGTCATTTTTAAATACAATATGGATGGATCTTCAAAGAACAATATTCAATTTTAAATTGTCAATTCTATATCAATAAAAAATAACTAAAATAATAACATTGCTAAATAAAATAAATACCTTGAATGAAATGTGTTATAAAATCATTTTTCAAATTACTTATAGTTTTGGGCACCATTACTTCGATCACAAATAGTACTATTTATTATTGATCGAAGACCATTAAACTTAATTTTCAAACAAATTGTACGCCATTAGATATTAACTAGACGTGTGTGGCTATTTTTTTAAGTCTTACTGCTGTTACTTTTATGACGTAAATATTTATTGCTAATATACACAAGACAAGGTTCTTCCACTTAAAAATTCAAAACATAAACACATGGACCACAATCTTGAGTATATAGCAATTAACGCTGGTCAAAAAGAAAACATTAGAAAATGGACCGGAAAGTCAGGGAATTTACTAAAAAGCGAACATGATATAAAGATGGCAGATCAACAGTAGATTATTCCGTATAATGTGCAAAAAAAAAACTGTCGCATCTGTGTCAAAATATGTTTGATAACAATTTTCTACCCCATCACCTTTTAGACAGAAGCAATTGCAAGCAGAGTGCCCACTTAAATTATTATTATTTGAATTATACATGTAGTAATCAAGTTATTAGTGATATTCACCTCTCCTCCTCAGCCTTGGCGCGTTGGGCGTGCACCTGCCGCCTCATCTGGCCAATTTGCACCTCGCTTAGTTTTTCACGCCGAGCACTGTGAGTGTTTCCACCAATACTTCAATCGTTATACGTTAAATAGTGAAGCGATAAAAATATTATCAGGGTGTCCAATTCAAAATATTACTTTTAATAAAATAACAAAACAATATAAGTTTTTATTTAAGAATCAATCTTATATAATTATAAATTACTAAAACATGTATCGATCATAAATGGGGTAAGGGAGTATATAATTATAATAGGGGTAATTATAGAATTACATAGGTACACACAAAATTATTTCGATACTTTTGTAACCAATTAACGTCAGAGATGATGCACATACACATGAAATATTTGTAACGAAATTAATTATTTATAATGAAACTTCTTGTAATCTATTATACTACGGACACGGAGCAGGAAGAATTTCGTACAATGACCTCTTTACCTACTGACAGTGGTCACAAACATTTTTGTATTAAGTGCGGTTTACATAAAATGTTTGAAGGAGAAAAAAATTTACTAAATTATTAAATAAATTATTGTTATTATAATATATTATTTATTTAGATTTTATATTATAACAGTTATAAAAACCGAGTTACAATTACTACGAGGCATGCCTTTTAAGTTTTGTTGTTTGAAGAAAAAAACATAACTAGAACCTTATAGTACTTTTTATTGTTTTTCAAAGTATTCATTCACTACGTAGCATAATACACTTTTCCATTCGCTCAAACCAGTTATTATAACATTTATTCTCTCTAAAGTGGCGGTATTCAAAATTGCTTTACAATTGTTTACAATCCCGGAGGACGGCGGTCATTGCTCTGTGCGAGCGAGGACTCATTATATTTACACGGGAGTGATAGAGACAGATAATAACATGTCAACGTACGAAATTCTTCCTGCTCGGCGTCCGGACTTTAGTCATATAATAAATTTATGGAAAAAAATCTTCTTCCTCCAGCCCTCATCCCACATTATATGGGTTCGGCACAACATGTACTCTCCTTCCCTCTCCTCTGTTAGCCGTCATCCTAACATTCACACCCTTTTTTGCCATATCATCTTTTACTCAATCCATCAATATTTTCTTGGTCTACCTCTACTCCTGTATCCATCCACTCTCATTTCTATAATTTTCCTTGTTATGGGGCATTATTTTTGAGAATTGATGAATGAAGAGAATGTCAGTGGTATGTTAGAGAACCCGTTAATATAGACATTGCGAAAATGGAAAAGAATATGTATTGAAAAAAATTTTGATTACTCAAAAATCACTCATGTTAACAAATTCTAAACAAAAGATATTCTTTTTTTAAATTCGCTGTAAGACCATTTTTCATCAAGTAACAGCCTGTTGAAAATAACCAAAAAATTGGATATTTTTTAATCCCTTAACTTATTCTTTTACTATATAATTTGTAATACGACTATTACATATACATATCTAAATGTAGGACTGCTAGGATGAACCTGAATTAGCACAGAGAATCCTCAAAGACATAAATTGGTTATATTAGTTGTTGCGAACGCAACCTAATATCGTTCGGATATGTTATCCAGAACGCAGCGACAGACGCACTTACACACTTTTTAACGGATCGTCAATACCTTTATAATTTTAACAGACTATTATACCTAAATTTATTCAATATATGGATTATTTGTAAACCTAGCAACTATTATTATTTTATATTACTACAATCAAGAACATTAGTCGAAATTCATATAAAATTTTGTGAACGCATACATATCTTAATGGAACGAGGATCGCTATGTACATACTGCTGCCATTATAATATTATAAATATAAAGAATTAAAGAGAATATCTATAAATAACAAACGAAAACCAAGATCCAGTTTTACTTATAATTTATAACATATTTTTGAATCTGACACCCTGATGATAATAATGTCTTAAACTTACTTCAAGTTCTGTTGTATTTCTTCGTAGTTTACGTAGTGACCGGTCGGGCCCCACGCGCTGTCCATGACCTTTACAAAAAAGCTTACGTAAAATATTTCTTACTGCTGCTTATATTTTTGACTTCCTTCACTTTGTAAAATTAAAAAGGTACAATCAGAGTTCAAAAGTGGTATAATCATATTGAATTTGGTTGTTTTTATGTACAATATTTGTACATAGAAATATCACGAACACACATCGCATGTGTATATTGTTTAAATTAACTGTCTTTTCACCATATTACTCAATTAAAAATATCTAATGTTAAACACATAATGCATAGCTTGTTAGAATAATCATAATGTGGCCTAAAGACGGGAATAAGAAATGATGTATGGAATATACCTAGTCAGGTCATAAATATTGTCACACAGTAAAAACTTTTCTTTTAGAATGCTGGCCACAAAAAAGTTTATTGAATTAGAATTTCGAATTATTCATGAAAATAAAAATGTATAACTTTTAGAATTTTACTCATTTTTAAATATGGAGTGGACGCTTAAAGAAGACCGTGTTGCAGTTATTGCGTTGCATCGTTGCGGTTACGCGCCAATTCAAATTTTTAACATACTGAAAAATTTGAATATTACCAAAAGATTCGTTTATCGTACCATCAAATGGTACACTGAAGACTCTAGTGTAGATGACAGGTCAAGAAGTGGTCGCCCTCGGTCTGTTAGGACTCCAGCAGTGATAAAAGCTGTGAAGGCACGAATTCAAAGAAATCCCAAACGTAAGCAGAAACTGTTGGCCCTTCAGATGGGGTTAAGCAGAACCACGGTGAAAAGGGTGTTAAATGAAGACTTAGGGCTTCGGGCATATCGAAGAAAAACAGGACATCGTTTGAATGCTCGTCTAATGGACCTGAGACTGAAGAGATGCCGCGCTTTGTTGAAGCGGTACGCGGGAAAAAAATATCGGGAAATTCTTTTTTCGGATGAAAAAATGTTTACCGTAGAAGAGAGCTACAACAAACAAAATGATAAGGTGTACGCACACAGTAGTGAAGAAGCGAGCAACCGTATTCCGCGTGTCCAACGAGGTCATTTTCCATCCTCGCTCATGGTATGGTTGGGAGTTTCTTATTGGGGCTTAACAGAGGTACATTTTTGTGAGAAAGGTGTAAAAACGAATGCTGTTGTGTATCAAAATACAGTCCTGACGAACCTTGTGGAACCTGTTTCTCATACCATGTTCAATAACAGGCACTGGGTATTCCAACAAGATTCGGCGCCAGCTCATAGAGCGAAGAGCACACAAGACTGGCTGGCGGCGCGTGAAATCGACTTCATCCGGCACGAAGACTGGCCCTCCTCCAGTCCAGATTTGAATCCGTTAGATTACAAGATATGGCAACACTTGGAGGAAAAGGCGTGCTCAAAGCCTCATCCCAATTTAGAGTCACTCAAGACATCCTTGATTAAGGCAGCCGCCGATATTGACATGGACCTCGTTCGTGCTGCGATAGACAACTGGCCGCGCAGATTGAAGGCTTGTATTCAAAATCACGGAGGTCATTTTGAATAAACTTTAATGTCATAAGAATCTATGTTTTGTTAAGTTCATTTTGGTATATGAATGGTTACATAATTAATAAACTTGTTACAATTATTTTACATTAAACATGTGACAGAATTTATGACCTGACTAGGTAAAAGATAATATTATTTAAAAAAAATGCCAATACATTAGTATTAAATTCATATTAATTATCTTTTTTTTTATTGCATAGGACAGCAGACAAGCTGACAGCCCGCTAAGAATTTAGCAGTTATAGGTCGTCGCCTATAGGTGTTTGCAACGCCAGTGGCATCGCGAACACGCTGCTGTCCCATAAGAGTACAGGAACTTGGGTCACTAATGCCGGAACACAACACACGGTTATTATGGCGGCATACTTAGACCAAAGGTGGTCGCCATCCAGACGGGCTTGAGGCCCTACCACGTAGCTAGGGTGGGTTGTTTTGTCGCCTTTTACGACAGGCCGACCCCGGCCACAGAGGTTAGTATTCTTTCTCCGCCCCTGTACGGATAAAAAGTACCCATAGTAGTACCCATACAAGTTCTATGCTGCGTACTTTGGGACTAGATTATTTTTTTATTGCTAGGGAACAACAGACAGGCTGGCGGCCTACTTAACAGTAAGCAGTTACCGTTGCCTATGGATAGGGGTACAGAAATCTGGATCACTAACGAGGTTATTATGGCGGCTTACTTGTAGACCAGGGGTATTTGTCATACAGACGGGCTTGCCCTGCCACGTAGCTTGGGTTGTTTTGTCGCAGAGGTTAATTTTATTCCACCCCTGCACGGAGAAAAAAAAGGCGCTCTGTGAATTGTCTCCGTATACTTATAACATCATACATCTGGACTCTGACTTTCCAAGGCGGATTGCCGGTTTAAACATACCGATAGTCTTGGTATGCAGGTTTACTTACGATGCTTTCCTTCACAGTCGCTACGTGCCAATTATGTTTTTTTTTTCAAATAAATATGTTAGGACGTTTCACACAACGCCATCTAGTCCCAAACTAAGTTACATAGCACTTGTGATATGGGTACTAGGCAACTGATATACTACATATATACCTTTTTTTTGTAAATAATTACATATTATACATAAACACCCAGACACTGGACGGGAATCGAACCCGTGACCTCCACGAGCGTATCGACGTGCGTTATCCGTTACTCCAAGAGGTCGTTTGGCTCGCATCGACGTGAAGAACCTATCTTGGTCACCGGTTATGTAACTCACCAATTCGCCTTACACAAGCTTGGCAGGTATAGTGTTCGATCCTTCTGGCGATTTTTTTCTATACCATTTTGCTTGCATCGTATACTTTTAATAACCCTAACTCAAGAAGAAGCTTAATTAAAACGAGTGTCAATAATATCCCAAGCCCTTTTTTGTTATCATAAAGTATTTTCCTGGTGTAATCAAATATTAGTGATGGTTTATCGAGAATACGTGCTCGTTTTCGTCGAGTCCCCTTTTGTGTTTGTTATTTTCCTTCTATTTACACTTTAGTTTAACGTTCAACGAAGCCCCTAAGAGGCACTGTGTAAATATTTTGAAACCGGCTTTGAGAATAGAATTAATCTTGAAAACTCTGAACAATAAATTCTTGTTTATGTTCTTTAGAACATTTATTGTTTAATGCACGAAATAAAGTGATCTAAAGATCACTTTATTTCTTTTTATATCTTTTAGATCTAAAGATCACTTTATTTCGTGGACATTAAATGAGATTGAGCCATCACGTCGGATAAAGCCGATTCGAGTCGGTTAAGAGCGCTCTCATCTCGAGAGATATAGTCAACTCATGTCTATACGAGTGAGTGACGTATCAGTAGCATTCGGTTACGATATAAAGGGTTTAGTAGCTTAAGTCATTGATATTATTATTTTAATAAGCAATTACTTTTGACAACAGTCCTTTCGCTGTCTGTTCATTTGACTCTTACAGTAACCACAAATATATGTCAGATGGTATTTTATCTGTTGGACGGCGTGCGCTTGCTTGTCGTTGAAATGTTGTAAAACTCGAGAGTGACTTCTTTTTTTTAATTCACCCTGGAAAAGCGTTGTGGCGATGGTAGTGGTGCGGCCAACTGGTTTTCTC
The DNA here is from genome assembly GCA_963693495.1 of Malacosoma neustria. Classification (NCBI taxonomy): domain Eukaryota; kingdom Metazoa; phylum Arthropoda; class Insecta; order Lepidoptera; family Lasiocampidae; genus Malacosoma; species Malacosoma neustria. The sequence goes on from OY856376.1 coordinate 8,685,743, forward strand.
ACTTTTTGAGTGGTAACCGCGTGCGCACCTGGTCTACGACGAACTGATTTTTAATTGTTATTTAATTACCAGTAATAATTGTAATTATATACGCATATACTCCCACGGCATATATAATGAATTCTGGTGAAGGCCCTCCTGCAGTTATGTATCTATTTAGTTCATTTGAAATATATTCTTATTATTCTGTGATTAAGTGAGGAATTAAATGCAGTGTACCCTATGCATATTATGTTAAAAACTTTTTAATTTTATGTTACCTGTTGTTGTTGAGTGGGTGGAGGCGCGCGATATGGCGGCGCGTGGTGCCTCCGCTCCGACTTGTGCGAGCGGTCTCCGCTGCCACTACTCTGCCGAGAGTGCGCCGGCTCAGATCTACAATAATTTCAACATCTCTCAAGTTTCCTTCTAAGTTGTACCTATGTAGTATCAGTCCTTCAATATATGTCCATCTATTTGGGGTTTTATCACGTTTTGTAGAGTCCTGAATCTATCAACCTGTTAACTGGATATGATGAAATATTTCGTCATACACGAAGTACTACTGTAATGGACGTGACGATTATTTGCGTCGTGGACATTTGGAATATCATGCCATGAAATAATTATTTAAATTCGTTCAATAATTTTTTTCTGCGTTTGTTGTTCGACTTATAAGTATATATTATAAAATATCATATCGAAATAAATAAAATCGTCTCCGTTTATTACTTGAGGTGTGATGATATTACTTATGATTGTGAAAAAAAAACTTTCCCCAGTTAACGAGTTAAAGGCTAATGGTAACAAGAGTGTGTTCAAGACGTCTATTGATTCAAACCCTGACCAGACACTTCAGTATTTTTATTATAGTTACCTAGGTTGCGGTGGCTTGTCCTCTTCTATCCTTTCGTCCACCCTGTTATGCCTCTCCAAAGCTTCTCTCGAAAGGGATTTCTCCGACGATCTTCCAGGTTGCGATCTGCCATACAATTCACCTTCTGGCTTCTTATGTGGTTTTCCTATCCTAGTATCCAAGAAAATATTTTAATTAATATAATTCTTAGCGAACCTTTTTTCCAACATAATAGTTTACTGGACATAGTCAATATAATTCTTTGTTATAATATATTTATATTAAAACTATATACATATAGTTTAAGTAATTTTGATGGTTATTTTTGAACGTTTGTAAATAAAAACCACATTTAGCAGGTATTCTTCTTCCCCCCATTTCTCTTCCATTGGACAACATCATGGCGATTCTGATTTTGGAGACCGCTGCTCTAAACAAGGAAGTGATACTGCAGTTGAACTAGTCTCGTAAATTATTTAGCCACGAGTGTCTTCTCCTGCCCACGCTTCTCCTTCCGGCAATCCACCCCTGGATATAAGCTGAAGAACTCTGTACTTGCCGTTTCTCATCACATGCCCAAAAAACACAACTGTCTATGCTTGATGGTCTTTAGAAGCTCAGCCCACTTAGCAAGTCTACTAAGTGGCTATTGATAATTTTATTCTTGCAAAGAGAAATATCATAGGAGCCAGTAGGAACGAATTTCATTTCCATCATTGTGCTTGTCAACTAATCATTTGCCTGTACGTAGGTACGCGTAGCATAACCTTTATATAAAATTTAAAAAGTGTCAATACTTTCTCATGTATATTTTATTCGAACGAATGATAAAATGTCCGAGTGCTTGCATCTAGTATAGAACAAAAATGTACATACCTAAACATAGTCGACAAAGACTTGAGTAAAGACGGCTTCTTGTGAGATAAGGAAGACTGTTGCGGAGAACCTCTCACTATGTCTGGTCCGTGGTTGTCGTCTGTTAGCCAATGTTTTAACGCTAAAGGAACAAAATGAAAGCATTTAAATTTAATTAACAATCTAATAGTATCTGGCGAAGGGACGCTTGTGTAAAAATCGTCTTATTTAAACGTCTAACTCGCTAAAATTAATCGTGTTATAATAGTCTGACAAGGCCCATTTTCGATTTTTTTTAAATACATAAAAGCCATCGGTAAAACAGCCGTGTACCATTTGACTGTTGGTTAGTTTAAAAACATTTAAAGGAATACAAAAACAATCAACAAACAACAAGGTAAATGACAATAAATTATGTTATGGTTCCCTAAAAATTAAAGGCATATATTACTGCGTGTACGCATGACAATCATGACCTGAATGGAGGGGAGCCCTAGGTTGGATATTGCTGACGAATTGCTGTTGCTATTACGATGACCCATCGTTTTGTTTTATAACGTAATAATTAAGCTCTAAAATTCATTTTTAAATCTTCATGATCATTATCCAACTTTGGAGCTCGAGTTACACTGTTGGCAACAGTTACAGAGTAATTATACTTCGGCGCGCTTTTAAGACGATATCTCTGCTTAGCATAGGTCTTCCATTATTTGACCAAGAAAATCACATAAAAAAGCTGAAATATATGTACTTTGATTGTTAGGGATAGACTGTTGTCTGATCTCCCAGTCCCCTGAGAAACCGAACGGTACCCTTCTCTTCAATACATTAGCCTTAGTCGCCATTTTTAATTTTTTTATTGCTAAAGAACAGCAAACAAGCTGACAGTCTACTTAATAGTAAGTAGATACGGCCGCCGGCCGCATCCAGTTCTCCTCACTGGAACCTGGGTTACCTTTAGACGAACTCGGAGCCCTACCATCTAGCTAGGGTTGTTTTATCGGCTTTTACGACATGGCGCCCCCGGCCACAGAGGTTAGTCACTCTCCGCCCCTATACAGAGAAAATGAAATAAACTAAAGCTTAATAAGATATGCTGCTGTAGATTCTGGGATAAGTAATCGAGTTAGGACTTACGTGGGTTCGCTCGCGCGTAAATTGGCTCGTTCCGAGGATTCCTTTGGTTTTCTTGTATAGCTGTTTGTAATGATTCCAAGCTGGAAGACTTCCGCATTCCGAGGGAGGGTCCCACTTGTAATGCTAAACACAAAATAATTATTTAAAGTGGAGATTACACTAAATTTGATAAAACCACTTACGACATACATTCTAATTATATATTGAACATATTTTGACAATACACACAGCGCCATGCAGGCTTCAAGTTTTTTTTTCACCCCTGAGGTCGAGCAGACAGGCTGACGGCCCACTTAATAGTAAGAAGTTACCGTCGCCTATAGATGTTTGCGACGCTAGGGGCACCGCGAACACGCCGCTGTCCCATAGGGGTACAGAAACCTGGGTCAGTAATGCCGGAAAACTATACATGGTTATTATGGCGGCATACTTATACATCAGAGGTGGTTGCAATCTAGACGGGTTTGGAGGCCTACCACGTAGCTAAGGTTGTTTTATCGCCTTTTAAGACAGGCCGACTCCGGCCGCAGGAGTTTGTATTCTTACTCCGTCCTTAGACGGAGAAAAAAAGTGCTTGTGTTACGGTACATTGGTTATTCTTTTTTAAATTGTAAGTAAACACTTTCAAGTATTCACTACTGGTGGGGCTGAAGGACCGTAAATTATGCGGGGGGTGGCAGACCCGTAAAAGGAATAGTGCGGCTTAAGCCTCGAAAGAAGGTAGCCGCGGTGTGGGAAACAAAGGTAGTGCGGATTCGATAATTATACGTGGAAAAGGAAAGGAGATGGAAATACCCAGCAAGTCAGAAAGAGCGGCGACGAACCTGAGGTTCTCCGATCTGCTACCCTCCACGGCTGGTTCAGCGGTTTGTAGTCTAAGACTTTATAGTCAGTGGTTCACTGATATAATAACACAATAACATACATATAAAAACTCGTGCGGGTTTAATTAAGACTCGACCGGTACGTGACGTCGGCGCGGGCGCTTGCCAAGCAGAGAGAGGGTGGCGTGGCGGTGGTCGAGTAGTTTTTTTCGAAAACTACCGTCAGGCGCCGCAGCATCTAAACTAACTTGCGGGTAGGCAGGGTAAAAAGGATAAGATAAGGCGCCTAACCAACTACTGCAGATATTTTTTATGTGCACTATATCAAAAGGAATGTTAATGCTCTCAATCGATGAACAAATTCTTTGTAATGTATGAATATATGAATATTTTAATAGTGCTCTCTGTTTTTTCTAGCGTGGCTAAATGTTTATTTAGTTTTTATTTTTCCATCCGGTTAGTTTTCCCCGCTATTTTCTTTTTTGCCCGCGGCAATTCTTTTCCAGGAATATTACTTTATTGTCTTTTTTCAAATCATTCTTATAACTATTACAATTTTTATCTTCCTACCAGAGTATATTCAGTTATGTAGCTTGAAATATCTTACAGTTGATGGCTTTAATCTCCTTGATCTTTTTGTACGTGCCAGTTTGCTTGGCGTCAATGGCGGCGTGCCTCTTCTCAGACATGGACCTCCTGCCGACGGCATCCCTGCTGAAGCCCCCGCTCCCGTTGGCGCCGCACTCACTGCCGGACTCACCACCTCCACTACCCCTATTACAATTTAGTCAAAAACCTTCTTTCAGAAAGTCTAATCTTGCTTTAGCCGTCAGTCATTTTAATTTATAATAGAATATTTAGAATCAAAAAATGCAGTATACGCAAACAAATTATCCTTATGGAACAGCAACGTATTCGCGGTACCCCTAGCGTTGCAAATATCCATAGGTGACGGTAAGTGCTTACAATTAATTGGCCGTTAGCCTGTCAGCAATAAAAAAACTCCATCAAGATTTCTTAATTGATGACACCTATTTTCACCTATATTCTTTTTCACTGCATCACATTTTAAGAAAATCCACAATTACAGAAAAAATACAGTTGAGAATCAGAAATCATTATTAAAGAAATGATTATGTTCCTCGTATTTCAATAGGCTAATTAATGATGAATACGAAAATTGACATTTAAAATGTTTTAATTTTCTAAACTATCACCCTCTAAAGAAATAGGATAAAAATTTAACATAATTTTCGCGAGATCCGTTCATAAATATTTACTAAATAAGGTAATACGAAATGTAGACTATAGCATTTTAAGCGATTTTACGACATGAGAGACTTCATGGAGATAGCAACAAAATGAGGAAAGCTTTTTAGTAATGCATGTTAAGTTAAAATAGTCCATAATGAGCAGTAATTTAAATTAACAAGTTTGAAACTTTAATTTCTATAATAATCTTTTATAAACTCTGGAAATCTAAAATCAATGCGCCAACAATCGTAATAGACATAGACAAAGCAGACCGTAGAAAAAGGTAATGCTCACCTAGTGGTACCATAATCCTCTTCAATAATGACATTATGGTGCGCAGGCGGCGATCTGGACATGTGCACGTGGCCCAAATTCTGCCTATAATGTTGCCCGTTCAACGGCACCCCGTCCGTTTGGGTTGCCATATAATAACTCTCGTTTCTTAACCCAGTCAGTCTATCTATCACAGGATTCCACCCATCAAGTCTGCTCCATTCGAAACTATCTCTTTTGTTATCGTGGGGCTCTTTATCTCGCTCGAGGTAGCCCTTACTATCATCAGATTGATTTGAGACCCAACTATTGTTATTATTAATTGTTACTATCGATGAATGCTTTTTGCTACCCCTAACATCGAATTTGTCGAAACGTTCGTTTTTGTTTATATCATAATTGTTATAATTATCGGTTTTATGGTTCTCTTTTTCACTGTTAGACGTGTATATGACTGTGTTGAAGTTGTTGGAACTAGTTTCATTAGAGTTAGTCGTGTCGTTCCCATTGGGTGGGGTGTCATCCTTCCACCTCGCGAGACTATCCATACTTTCTGCAATATTAATAAAAAAATCTAAACATTATCCTCGAATATAATACAAAAATTTATAATACAATAAATTTTCCAATTAATTTATTTATACTAATTTGCTAAGTCAGATTGTTAATTATTAATGTGTATATTTAAACTCCATGCGTTCCTAAGCCATTGATCAAATTGTGATCAAAATTTGGTCAGCTGACCTGAAAATGTCCTCGAGGAGTTCTAGTCTATAAAAGTTTTTAAAAACGCAACATTGATTATAACGGAATATTATTATATGTTGAGGCTTAAGATCGAATTTATGAATCTGACCGGATTAAAATAGTGTACACTTATTTAGTTATTATATATATTATATTATTATATAACTAAACTAGATAGTTTACAACTTTATTGTTAACAGTATTGTAATTTTTTGTATATTATTTTAGAAATACTATTGCTTTGTAAATTAATGCATTTTGTTTATCCGTGCAGGGGCGGAGAAAGAATACTGGCCCCTGCGACCAAGGTTGGGGCGACAAAATAACCCACCCTAGCTACGTGGTAGGGCCCAAAGCCCGTCTGGATTGCAACCAATTTTGGTCGTAAGCATGCCACCCTAATAACTTTGTGTTGTGTTCCGATATTAGTGACCCAAGTTCCTGTACCCTTATGAGACAGCAGCTTGTTTGTGATGCCACTGGCATTGCTAACATCCATAGGCGACGGTAACTGTTAAATTTCTAAATGAGCCGTCAGTCTGTCTGCTGTCCTACAGCGATAAAAAAATATACAAACACCTAGACTAGGGATGGGAATCGAACTCTGAAGCTATCACGCCACGGATGTAATCAAAACTTGATTAGTATACTTAAAACACAGTTAATAAGGTGTGTTACCTGTTCTCCTGGCAATAGTGAGCGATATACTCCCATGGACATGGGGCCGTGAATGCAACAAGGCTCTTCGAAGTGTCTCCATGGCTTCCGCGTTCGATTGTCCCACCAACGAAACTCCATTGACACTCAGCAATTGATCGTTCGTGTGTAACCTGTTTTAAAAAAGCTTTACTAAGCATTATCTTAACATTAATAGTCTAATTTTATTCCTAAAGCGGAATATCTGTAAGCAGATGCTCGGTAACCGTGCAGGGGTGGAGAAAGAATACTGACTTCTGCGGCCGGGGTCGGCCTCTCGTAAAAGACGACAAAACAACCCACCCTAGCTACGTGGCAGGGCCTCAAGCCCGTCTGGATGGTAACAATCTTTAGTCTTAAATATACCGCCATAATAACTTTGTGTTGTGTTCCGGCATTAGTGATCCAAGTTCCTGTACCCTTATGGGACAGCAGCATGTTCGCGATGCCACTGACGTAGCAAACACCCATAGGCGACGGAACTGCTAAATTCTAAGTGGGCCTGTCTGCTGTCCTACAGCATTAAAAAAAATCTGTCTTAAAAATGAGGTTCTCACTTGTCTCGCAGCTAACCGCAGACCGCATTTATCTGCGAGATGAGAATCATCACGGAATATTCACTCTCCACGCCTAAGGGCTAACTCTTGGTTATTGAAAGTAAAGGTATGATTCCGAATTACGCTGCACGCAGCAGTGCTGCCGCGGCACTGCCGGTCCCCATACAAACTCTATCGCGCAGCAGTGCTGCTGCTGCATTGCTGCCTAGCTCGGAATGTACTCTCATATAAGCTTATAGAGATTGTATGGGGACCGGTAGTGCCGCGGCAGCAGTGTCGCGGCAGCACTGCTGCGTGCAGCGTGGTTCGGAATCATACCTTAAGGTTGCTGATCAACCGTAACAAATCTTTTTCTATGTTTATAAGGATATCCTAATCCGAAAAAGCAAATCTATTTCAAAGGTGCCGTTGTGTCTTAGCAAAGTGCACCAGCCTGGTGAGGTTGGCTTTCGAAGGCTTTTAGAACCTAACACAAAACTGGTATTAAATATATTGGACAGTAAACTCACCTTCCGTCTCTAGAAGCCGCTCCGCCATGCAATACTGATTTGATAAATATGCCTAAATCTTGTGGGTCGGGTCCAACAGTAACCTTTCCTTTCACGCTAATACCCAAACCCGCTTTCTCAGAATCATGTACCGGCACGTCTAACCGAAGGATTAGTCGATTCTTTAGACCTAATATCTGAAAAAAAAATATAATAGAATAATTTTTATAGAATGAATTCATCTAGAATGAATAGATAGTCTATTGGTAGTAAAAAGCCCTATTTTACAGGCTACCCAAATACTAGAGCACCGTAAAAGGTGACGAATTTCTCCTATTTATAGTTCATAGTCAAAGAAAAGCATACTCATGTGCCATTTGTATGCAAATAGATGTCACCAATCATACAAGTTTTTCTTAAGTGACAATTGTTACAACCCGTACACTTATAGAATGGAATTAAAAATGGCGGCTAATATAACGGGACTGTTACGAATACAAGAGACGGTCATCATAACGGTTGTTGTGTTGTGGTCCGTACCGCGAGTGTGAGTATAGATAGCGACAGTGTGCGAGTGAGAGGTGAACAAAAGCGACGCCATTTTCAATCCCATTCTTTAAGTGTACGGGTAGTACTGGCTGTTAACGCAAAATAATTATCAAGTATTAAAAATAATTAAATAAAATAAGAAAAAAGTATGGCCAGTAAGCGGCCGTCTTAATAAAAACCAAATAACTATGGTTGCTTATAATATATGGTTTTGGTTATGGTCTATATTGCTATGGCTATAACAGTTGAAACAAACTGCTGTAAAGGCGGATTTACGGATTTCAACATCGGGTAAACGGACAAAAGTAATTACCTTGAGCCTCAATATGTGCATACTCGTACGCATGCAACGTAGTGACACGATTGTAAAAAAATACCAAAAAATAACCTAACAAAGGAATACTTACAGAATTGGAAGAAGTATTCAAAGCCTCTTGGAGCGCGCTGTCAATACTCTGCTCCTTGTTCAAGAGATCGTCTTTCGACGAACTTTTTGGTATTCTTCCCCTCACAGAACTATTCGTTACATTATTCTGGTTGATTGCGTTTACTATACTCGATACTCTGCCGTTCTCCGTTTTTCCCACTTCTGCCTGATTTCCGGAACTAGGTACAGATCCTATGGCCTTTTCTACGTACTTTGTTGGACTTTGCTGAGGCTCTACCCTCTGAAATGAAGTATAATCAGCCCATTAACGTATACCGTTAAATCTATATGTATAAGTATATACATATTTTTTATAACTGAGGAACAGCATACAGGCTGACGGCCCACTTAATAGTAAGCAGTTACCGTTGCCTATGAATGTTTGTGACGCTAGGGGCACCGCGAACACGCTGATGTCCCATAGGAATAGAGGAACTTGGGTTACTAATGCCGGAACACAACACAAGATTATTATGGCGGCATACATAAGACGAAAAGTGGTCGCTATCCAGACGGGCTTGGAGCCCTACTACGTATTACGGTTGTTTTATCGCCTTTTATGACAGGCCGACCCTGGCTGCAGGGGTTAGTATTCCTACTCCAGCCTTGTACGGATATGCGTATTTAAAAACAGATCTGGCCAGTACCTCACATTAATAAATAAATAATAATAACAAGTCTTAACATCGCACTGCTGGATACGGTCCGCCCCTTTGATGGAACTAATAATATACCCACCACGCTTGTCCAAGGTAGATTGGTAGGTTACACATACCAGTGACCTCAGTATTTAGATTTCCTCATGATGTTTTCCTTTACCGTTTGTAAATTGTACTTGGCAAATGTAAACTACAAAACTAAATTAGTTCCTTACTTTATATTTAATAAATGATTTCCTAGTAATCTAAAGTGTAAATAACTCCTATAATATGATTTATTGTGATGGTTATTATCAATTACTACAATTGACTACATAGTAGTAGTATTAGCCTTGTTGTGCTTAATTAAAAAAAAATACAAAACACTAGTTTCTAGAGCGTTGTAAAAGTTAAACAATCAATCTTAGAGAAGTCGACTTTTCTTTTCGAAGTTCGTCCTTTTTTATGCAAAGTAGCACTAAAAAAGTTTCTTGGAATGACATCAACCTAAAATAGGCGTGTTTCATTATTACAATTGGCCAACTGAAAGCTTAAGTTGGTATCAAAACAAATTCCTTCTCAGAAAAAAAATTGCAAGAACAAAATCTCGTAATTGCACGTTAAATCGCGTGTAGAAACAATACCTGTGTCCTATTAGGTGCGGTCCTTTCGACGAGGATGTCCACAGTGGAGTCGGTAGGCGTATTCCTTAATAGCGTGACCACTTGCTGTTGCGTCAGTCCAGATATTGACACGTTATTTACTGACACCAATTTGTCACCAGCTCGAAGTCTTCCGTCACTCACTGCTGCACCCTAAAACGTACATTATTATATATATTGGGGTGCTTCATTTTGAATATCATTTTTTTTTCGCTCTCGCAGCAAAATATAATTCTATCTTAATTTTATTTCTAAGTACTTTTTTCAATTTTGAAGATTTCCCATCTAAATTACAGGTGAAGTTAGATTTTTTTTCGTTTTTTTATAGCTCAGCAGTATTTTTTGTTATCATGCTGCCTAAAAATAGGAATTAAACGTTCTACGAAAGTCTCTATATGTGTATAATGAGAATATACACAGAAAAAGAAATGCCTCATTGTGCTGAGTGCGGGGCAGTCCTAGCATCATGCTGGGCTCCATTGCGGAAAGATCTGAATCCCATATATAGAAATTATGTGTGCGAAATCATATAATACATACAAAAAATGTTAATTAACATGCTTATATAGCCCGGTGACCTATATTGTATGATTTAAATAAATTTTTATTATTTATATGTTACGTATCCAAAAGAGTCGCCTTCAGTATCAGACTCTTCACCCAAAAACCAAGCCAAAGTCTTAAGAGAAATCGATCATTTCGATAATATAATTGTAAATTGTATTTTAGGTGTCTTAGATATTAAGTTAGATATTAAGTCAGTAGAATGTTACAAAAATGAAAGAGAGCGTTTTTATTTTAAATTAATTAGAAATATTTTAAACGAGAATACATACCTTTGGTAATATATTTTTAATGTATATCGGGCAATGTCCACCTGTGGGATTGTCTCTAGTGGTGATCGTGAACCCTAGCCCCTTCTCCCCTTTGACTAAGGTCACAGAAACGGTCTGCGTTGCACCCGACACCGGTTTGGAACTGGGACTCACTGGTACTTCCATTTCAGATATCGCACGCTCCCTGTTGCCCACTACAAACAGAAAATACGCTCTTAAATAGGATTAGTCCTTTATTAAAAATTTAAAAAACCTATCATAATATGACGTATAAGAAGGCCTGGCCCTACTAGGCCGTCTCATCATTCATTCAAAGTGGTATAGGCTTTTACTGTTCTAGAAGGTCGTGAAATATTATATCAATTATGTGTTTCACTTCTATCACGTGTGAGAACTGCACAGTTGCACTGTTTTTTTTATTGCTGTTGCAGCTGACAGGCTGACGGCCCACTTAGAATTTGGCAGTTACCGTCGTCTATGGGTGTTTGCAACGCCAGTGGCATCACGAATACGCTACTGCCCCGTAAGGGCACAGAAATTTGGGTCACTAATACCGGAACACAATACAGTTATTCTACAGCAGCATACTTAAGACCAAAGCTGGTTGTCATCCAGACCGGCTTGGTACCCTACCACGTAGCTAGGGTGGGTTGTTTTATCGTCTTTTACGAGAGGCCGATCCCGACCGCAGAGGTCATTATTCTTTCTACATCCCCGCACGGATAAATGTGCACGTGTTAAAGCGAACTTAATATGCGACCGGGACTCGTCATTTGTTTCTAACTTTATATAAATATAAAATAGTATAAACAAAAATGTGTTTACCTTCAGACAAAAGGTCAAGTGGTCGCTCCTGAACGGAGTGCACGCTGGCAACATTGTTCACACCTGACACCCAACGGAGCATGTCCTCTACCCTAAAACAAGTGACCAACTTACATACATATTTTTATTTTTTAGTGTGAAGTCAGCAGACAAGCAGACAGTAGGCATAATGGAAAAACATTACCGTGTAATGTGCTGCCACCTCAAAGAGGTGACATAGAGACGATTGAAAAGGCGGCACCTGTCACGTCCGTAAATCTATGAAGCTGCGTGAGCTATTTTGGTAAACTCGAAAATACATGTCAAAGGATTCACTATCAGGGATGCCGAAGGATTAACATGTTTTTTTTATTTATTTTTGAAGTGAAACTTTTTAAGCACCGTGATTTGGAAATTCGATGAAACGAAAAGGTAGACAAGATTTAGCCTGCGGAAGGATCAGATAATAAGAATACAAGTCGGTACACAGTGTTTCTTAAAATATTTTCCTCTTTGCTGGGGCTTTCGTATACCTTTTATTCACTAATCTATGAAATGAGCTTTACTTCTGCCTCATGTGAATTGTACATACACACTTTTAGTAAATATTAGATATTATACAGTGTTTCTAAAATCAAGGACGAAATAAAGTAAAAATAAAATAGCATACCTGTGATTTTGATGTTCTATGCCGGTTGTGTCTTGTCCTAGTGGGTCCCTGCGGGCGTCCCGAGGTAGGCTTTTACTGCCATAACTTTGCACACGCTCAGCCGCGTCTAACCAAACACCACTCCTAAAATCATACCAACAAAATGAGTACAAAATAGTTCACTTTTTGCAGAATAAATGTACTTAAATATTGCGCGAAACAGCAGATTAACGGGAAAATAAAAATTAAAGACATTTCTAGGTTTTAGTTATCAACTACATACATACTATATTAATTCTGCCCGATGGTTCATGGCCTGGTTTTTTTTATTTCTGTAGGACAGCAGACAGGCTGACGGCTCGCTTAGAATTTAGCAATTACCGTCGCTTATGGGTGTTTGCAACGCCAGTGGCATCGCGAACACGCTGCTGTCCCATAAGAGTACAAGAACTCGGGTCACAAATGCCGGAACACAACACAAGGTTATTATGGCGGCATACTTAAGACCAAAGGTGGTCGCCATCCAGACGGGCTTGAGGCCCTACCACGTAGGTGGGTTGTTTTGTCGCCTTTTACGACAGGCCGACTCCAGCCGCAGAGGTTAGTATTATTTCTTCGCCCCTGCATGAATAATGCAGCGCATGAATAACGAACAAAGTAACTAGTCTTGATTCATGGATAGCTTCAAAAGACATTGCATTTTCTCGACGCGGAATACATTTAATATCAGAAAGATAAGAGAAGGAGATATTTAATGACGGATAATATTTTGAATTAAATGATTTTATTCTATAGATTATAAACAAAACTTTTATTTTGTAAAATTAAACAGTGAGAACTTTCAAACATTGTTTAAAAAAAATTGGATTGGAAAAATTTAAGAAATTGAAACAGTTATTCTAACATTTTATTGTTTCTAAATATCTATTGTAGATAAACCTTACTTACCCTGGCCCAGAGAACTGCATAGACAATCTATTCGTCTGTCTCTGGAAATGTTGAGCGGAGTTCAAGTGTCGATCCGGCGTGGGGTCCGGTGGCCGACCCTCGGCCAGAGGATGCACCTTCTGTGTCGCGCGGCTCGTGTCTTCGCGGCACACTACAGCTGCGGACCAACGCTTCGTTTGATCCGTTACCTGAGAAGTACCAGAAAATATGTCACTTGAGGTCACTATAAAAATCTCATTGAGATTTTTTCTCATTTTTCTTTCCACAAGTACTCGTATAAGCGTAAAATCATGAGATGTCTAACGATGGTATCTGTTTCTTTTAAGAGTTACCACTCAGACAACTTAAACCCAACTTTTTTATACGAAATATAAAACAATTTCCACTCGCTTTAGTTGGAAGCATAATTTTAAGTTAACACTCCTCCAAACTCCGTAGATGAATTTAAAATACAATTTTAATGCAATAGCAATCCGTTATAGACGACAATAGTCGTCTATAACGGATTATTCACGGATTCCGTAAATGACTTAGGTATTAAAGATTTAGGTAGGCTTAGATATTAAAATAATTACTTAACACAAAGTTCAAAGTAGGTAAATATTGACCTGCCGCTGTGGAGGTAGCGTGTCCTGATGAAGTGTGGGCTCACTGCCTCTCCGCACCTGCAAGCCGTTGACTCCATCTTCCAAGTCTGCAGCACCGACCTCCACGCACGAGTCCGTGTTTGGTACCCGCATACTGCCTCCAACACCACCACCACCACCTCCCTGAAACAAAAAAAAAAGTTGGATGTTTTACTAAATTAAATATACGTAAATCAATATCCAAATTAAAAAAAATCTGAGATGTCTAATTAATGTAATCCTTTGTAAAATAACACTCATATTCGATTAAAGACCCCTAAATGGCATCAATGCAGTTTCTTTTTCCCTATATTACACGATTTTTATTAGCTTCAGCTGTATGTTTGTTTGTATGTTTGTAAAGGACTCTTTTGGGCGCGATTTTGACCCACTTTAAACGGCCAGATTTCGTTCAAACTTTGTAGATATATCGAGGACCGATAACAATACACTAATTTGATAAGATTATTTTTATTATCAGGATCCTCAGGATTAATGAATTTTCGGACCGGTTCTCGTCCGATCACCGAAGTTAAGCAGCGTCGGACGCCGTCAGTATTTGGATGGGTGACCGCCTGGGAACACCGCGTGACGGTTGCTTTTTGCTCTTTTTCATACGTTTTATATTACTTGACCTGTCTGTATGTAACGGAATTTTCGAACTCAATTTTTACCCACTTTGAACAATCAAAAAAATTCAAAATTCTGCCGAAACGCCATCTGGAGTTTAATTAATAACCCTGCCAGTAGATGGCGTTAAATTAATAATAACATTGCCGAAAGATGGCATTAAATTAATAAACACATTTACTGATTGAGAATTAACAACAAATAAATTATATTATTACGCTTTTATTTTATAGTTAATCAAAGTAAAAAGTTAAAAATAAATTACAGTAAAAAAAACTAAAAAGCACGCTTTTATAGAAAATCAAACTAAAAGGTAAAAAATAATTCACTATAAATTTAAATTATGGATAGTGGAATTAACAAAAAATGAATTTTATTGCAAAAAAGAGTGGGGTGCTTTTTAAGATATTTTCAAAATGACTACTTCTGCCAATAAAATATTTATAACAATTGACAACAAGCACCACAAACTTTTTTACAATAAAATTAATTTTTTTGTTATTTACACGAATGTTAACAGGTTAACAATCTTGTGGTCGTAAAATAGGTCGTTTTGTATGGAAGAAAATGATAGAAAGAAAGGTATAAAATTAAGAGTAACATTTTGCATAAAATCTTGCAAGTTGCAGTAATTTTTTCCTATACAGATCACTCTAATTGGTCTCCCTGGCCAGGCTCGAAACAAGAACATCTAGGCCAGGAGACAAAAGCCTAGACAATAGACGACAAATACTTATAAAGCTTTTACTCTCAAAATAATTTTAATGGAACCTTATTGTATAATAGACAGCCGCGTCCAGCAGCCTTTTAAAATGAAAGTACATAGTTATGACTTTATTGAAAAGTTGTTCTAACCAATCCGAAGGTCATCAACCCTGAATAGGGCTTTCCGTCTAGCATATACCGATCAATGTTTACCGCTGCGCCACAAACAATCTAGAATGCAGAAGTGAAACTTCATTACGAACACTCGAACGATACAAGTATGCCACCTTTTTTAGCGTGAAATAAATATACTCAGACAATTCTGACAGCGCCATTTAGTCCCAAAGTATTAGCATAGCACGTGTGCTATGGGTACTAGATAACTAATATACTACATATATACTTGTCTCTTAAAGTAACTAAAAATCAGTTCGACAACTCACAGACAGCTTAGGAACTATTCGAATCTTCTAAACGAGTTCGTGGAGACATTGGTTGTTGTCAAATCAAGTACATATCTATTCCAGATATTTTCTTAAGAGGTTTCTATGAGACACAAAAATCGTGTCATGATACAGTAATATATCTTATGACAACTTCAACATAGACCTGTGGGCTTAGAAGTTAAATCTTAGGGTACTCTGAATAAGCGCTCGGATGACAATCACTAGAATATAATAATAATACCCCATAATGTTCTAGAATGACGTATAACAAGGAAAATGCTACAAGTGAGAGTGAATGGATGAAAAAGAAGAGGTAGTCTAAAGAAAACATGGATGTATTAATGTAAAAGATAATAGGGCAAAAAAAGTGTGAATGTTCAGATGACGACTAGTAGAGGAGAGTGGAAGGTAAGGCCTTGTTGTGCCGACCCCACATAGCTGGGATAAGGGCAGAAAGAAGAATGTTCTACTACTGGGTTCCGGCCTTCCCTATAGGCAACGGACAGTATGATCTAGGTATGCAGATTTAAAAAAGAAGAAAAAAATTTAAGATATTTTGTCACCATTGGTACGTTAGTACGTTACACTTATAATAGGTTTTTACCTATGAAATTGCCGTTCTGCAGTACTGGCCATTTCAAATCAAAATAATTTTTGTTTGGCTAAGAATTCTAATTTCAAATTAATTTTATTTTAAAAACATGGAATTCTTTTTCCAAAAGTAGTCATTTGTTTATAGTACCGTATGAGTACCGTCGTGGTAGCAACGCGGCACAAGCGGCACGCAACATCAACGACGTTTACGGAGCTAACACTACAAACCAACGCACCACCTGTTATTGGTTTGCTTGTTTCCGTTCTGGGAATTTCGATCTGAAAAATGAACCTTGCGGTCGTCCTAAGACTTTGGTCGACAATGACGAATTAAAGGCGAGAATACAATAAAGAGTTATCTATCTATCTATCTAAAGGCGATTGTAGAAGCTGATGATACACAAACTACGGCTGAATTAGCAGCAGCTTTCGACGTTAGCGTCAAAACAATATTGGTCCAAATTGGCAAGGTAAAAAAGCTTGACAAATGGGTGCCCCACGAACTCAATGATCGCCAGCGCGAAGTACGCGTCGAGACGTGCCTTGCACTGCTCAACAGACACACAAATGAAGTAATTTTGAACCGCATTGTTACCTGCGATGAAAAATGGATTCTGTTTGATAACTGCAAGCGCTCAGCAAGTTGATTGGATCCTGGTTCAGCACCTAAACAATGCCCTAAACAAAAACTTACCCCTAGAAAAGTATAACTTCTTGGCGGAAAAAAAATTCAATACCCGAGAGGCAGTACAAAATGCCTTTGAAGAATTTGTTGCCTCCCGTCCAGCTGATTTCTTTAAGAAGGGCATCAATAAACTGCCACTGCGTTAGCAAAGATGCATTGATAGAATGGGTGATTACTTCCATTAATACAAATAAAAAATACATGAAAAAAATTCGTTTAAATTTTTTCATACAAAACTGCAATTTCATAGGTAAAGACCTAATTAATATATGCAGATTGTACATTACACTAAAATATAGATTTTCGCGTAATTACACCGGTGAATGTAAATAAATAACTAGATAATTAATACCTAATTGATATCATATCAATTCTTAGTAGAGCCTAAAACCTAGCTACTATGCTTTTTACATAAGATAATTAATTCGTTTATCGAGTTCAAAGGAAATGAATAACAAGAAGTGCACTTCTGTGCAATCTTTTTTTTGTGCATGGTTCTAATAAGCATATACTGCATTCGGTCGAATACCTGCCTATAATCCTATTACCGTTCCAGTTTATTAGTATAATTAAATAAGTTTCGTGTTAAAAATTGTCATGATATAGTTTTTGTTAGAAACTAGGTAATTAGCAGAAAAAAATTAAAAAGCGGACCCCGGGCACCAAAGTGGTAGTTTGGATTTCAACTGGGATTCAATGCTAAGATGATAATGATTCAGTACATAATCATCATAATTCAAGTAGTTAATCCAGGTTGCGTCTAGAGCTGCACTTTTGAGTTCAAGGACAACTGTTGAGGACGGCAGGCAGAACTCGCTTGGCTCTTCCACTTCTTAATTAAAAAGGCACAAATAAACCGGAATTTATGTGGCTAAACTAAGACTAAGGTCTGCCACCCTTGATAAGGAACTCAGGTGGAAGACTCATGTGGAAAAGACAATGGCGAAGGCTCTGAGAGTATTTGGTATGTGTCGTTCCACTTATGGCAAAACCTGGGGACTAAAACCCAAAGTGATACGATGGCTTTATCAGATAATGATAATACCCATCATTACGTATGGCAGCGTAGTATGGTGGCCCAGAATAAAACTTACGACGTGCAAAGAGACACTCAATAGGCTACAAAGAACGGTGTGTCTTGGAATCACGGGTGCTTTTAGAACAACACCTACGGCAGCTATGGAGAGATATCTTAACATTCCTCCTCTGCATATTATGGTTGAACTTGAGGCAAGGAGGGCACTATATCGCCTTGCAGTAGCTGGCCTATGGGACTCCACCAAGCCAAAAACCAACCATACAAAATTCGATGGAAATGAGGACCTGGATCGGATAACACATATGATATCCGATAAAATGCAAACCAGGTTTATATTTGAAAGGCTTTTCAGGGTCCAAATTCCAACAAGATTGGAATGGACAAAGGGACCAGATCCACCGGAACATAATAGTCTGGTATGGTACACTGATGGATCCAAAATGGAATCAGGTACAGGGGCGGGAGTATACGCGAAAGACTACAAATGTAGTAAAAGCTTGGGAAAAATGGCAAGTGTATTCCAGGCTGAAACATATGCCATTATAACCTGTGCTCAGGAGAACATAGATAGAGGCACCAGAGGCAAATCTATATATATTCTCAGTGACAGTCAAGCTGCAATCAAGGCCATCGCCTCCTTCAAAGTTGACTCCAGACTTGTCCTGGATGCCATCCAAACCTTGAATGGACTTGGAAGGCATAACAGGGTAAGATTAATGTGGGTCCCGGGACACGAGGGAGTACATGGCAATGAAATGGCAGATGAACTGGCAAGAGAGGGCTCAACTAATGATTTTATGGGTCCGGAACCATGTGTAGGCATTCCGACTAGCCTCGTGAAGGCCACATTCAGGGATTTTGCAGACCGCAGTCAACAACAACACTGGCTGACTAGAATCGGTCTGGAACACTCCAAAAAATTTTTGGGATCCACGTACAAAGCACGAGGATCCATCTGGAACATGAGCAGTGGGCAAATAACCAACAACATGCTCATGAAAATGGGTCTAACCGCGACACCCATGTGCAGGTTGTGTGGGGAACATACAGAACGCATGGAACACCTACTGTGTACATGTGATGCATTGGCCAGGAGGCGAATGAATCTTTTGGGGGTAGGATATCCAACACCGGAAGACTACAGGCTCCTATCTCCATACCTCATTGTTAGGCTCATGAAGCAGATCTTCAAGGAGATTGGAGAGGAGTGATTGCTATCTAGGGGAACACAAAAGATCCCATTGGGTCGAAGTGTCCGAGATATTTCTCGGCCCCAAAAATAAGATAAGATAAGATAAGGTCTGCCACGTACCGGTGGTAAAGGAAAACATCGTGGGGAAATCTGCATCCCGAAATCATTGTTAAGCGTGGCGGGTATACTGTCAAGGGGTATGACTGAACCCAGAAGTGGGACGTTATGGACTGTCTGGCTAGTCTGGCTACATACCTGACCCATCAACTTCGAAAAGAACCGACCAGTGTCTTTCTATTAGTGTCTTTAAATTAACAAAAGGTATAATTCTTTAACCGCCTTTTACGACGCCTAAGTTAAGTGCTAAAGTAGCCTATTCATAAATATAATCCACAACTACACGGCTAATACAATACATAGCATTCTATTTAGAACTAGCAAAATAAAAATAAAAACTTGATATATGACTAAAACAAACTCACCTGTTCAATACACATTGAAAAACAAACCCCCATAATATAATTATACTACTTTATTATTTTATAAACCAATGTTATTTATTTTACTTTACCCCACAACAACACAACTTACCGTAAGAAATGTTTTAATATAATTTCCTAGTATTTAAAAATGCGACTTTTAAACAGGTCCAAACATGATCCTGACTCTTGAAACAATTTAGATACCAATTTTCGAATCCCGCTTTATTTATTTTTTTAAATTTCGATTATAGCATAAGCTAATGTTGCAATAACTGTTATTGAAATAGTCTATGGATTTGCTTTGTTTTTTTTTATTGCTGTAGGACAGCAGACAGGCTGACGGCCCGATTAGAATTTAGCAGTTACCGTCGCCTATATGTGTTTGCATCGCCAGTGGCATCGCAAACACGCTGCTGTCCCATAAGGATACAAGAACTTGGGTCACTAATTCCGGAACACAACATAAGGTTATTATGACGGCATACTTAAAACCAAATGTGGTAGCCATCCAGAAGGGCTTGGGGCCCTACCACGTAGCTAGGGTGGGTTATTTTGACGACTTTCACGACAGGTCGATCCCGGCCGCAGAGGTTAGTATTCTTTCTCTGCCCTTGCACGGATAAAAATTGTTCTGTGTTTGTTCCACGCCAGTACGAATTTTGAAAAATAACTGCCTAAAAGATACCACCATGATAATGGTATGGAACGAAATAATGATACCTAAATAACGTATAAAATATACCAACCCGAAACATATCCGGGGAGGCGGTACCAGCGGATGAACCGCTAGCACCATCGGCCTGGGCTGCCCGCGGCTGCGGTGCTTGACTGGTGCACTCCGCGGTAAGGGTTTCCCGGTCATCGGCTACATCCCGGACTCGATCGTCTGGATCCAGGATACCCCCTGAACTGGCTCGTAACGCTCGCACTCCAACCCATGTTTCAGGGCCCTAGAATGACAAATAAAATATTCTACATTTTTTTATACAAAAAAAGCTTCTA
Source organism: Malacosoma neustria (assembly GCA_963693495.1). Taxonomy (NCBI): domain Eukaryota; kingdom Metazoa; phylum Arthropoda; class Insecta; order Lepidoptera; family Lasiocampidae; genus Malacosoma; species Malacosoma neustria. Next base: position 8,706,323 of record OY856376.1, read on the forward strand.
ATGTCTAGATGACTTTGTAGCTAACCCATTGAACTACGATTGAAGGGATTGAATACGTCGCGGGTTTGAATTGGTTTCATAATTAGCAGTACATAGTCAAATTACATAATGTTGCCCATGTTTAAAAAATACACGTGATCTCAAATTTCGAACAGTTTTGAATTTCGAACATATTTTTTACATACTTAGCTGCTATTTAAATAATGTGATAAAATTAAAACACATTAAAATATAGAGAAAATGCGAGTATAATATGTGAATTATGTTAATTGTTATTTTCACGTTATAATTAAGCCAAGTGTGTTAACATTATAGCTTGGTAAGTGCTGTCACTGTAATTATCATTCTAAAAGTAAATTTTTTCTATTACGAAGTGAAAAATACAAATGGCGAAAATTTTATATGGAATAAAATCGACGTATTTATAATCCTTTTCTAGGTCTCATTGTTGTTGAATTAAATTACAAAATACTTCCGATGAGAAATATATGAGAAAACTACTACTGTCGAGGGCTATTAATTTCACCCACTATTATTTTTATAAGGTTCGCTTTGTTTGATTCAAAGAGAAAGTGTTCTTATTTGAATGTTAAGACCAGTGCTACAACCGAGCAATATTCAAAAACTATGAAGCTGTTGTGCATTCCATTTTTATAAAAAAAACGCCAAAAGAATAAATTCATAAGTAGGTAATTAAGATGAATATTATAAACTATAATTTAAAACTATTTTAGCAGATTTAATTTAGTTTAAAAAGTAAGAGTTATGAACATTAAGAAATCTAATTAATGTAACACATATGCGTAAAATGGTAGTAGCCGAAAGTTGTGACGGGAACAAAACCATTACCTGCATACGAAATTAACATAAATTTTGATGCTTTTAAAAGACCGGTTTAATGTGGACTTTGACGAACTTGAACTGTGTTGTTTCGGCTTTATAAGTAAAGCATGACAAAAAAAATCTCTAAAAAGATCTACAAAAGATAAACAAAATCTAACAAATTTGACGATCCAAGATTGATATGTTTTTTTTTCCTACTATGATCATTGAGAAATAAGAAAGTGCAAATTCAAGGCTTAAAATATTTATTCAAAAAAGTTTTATAAATAAGTAATTAATTAAAACCACAACTCACACTTAACTAATTACACGTCAAATATTCAGCAATAATAGCGAAATTATAATACGATTATACAACCTCTCAGATATACGTAAAGCGAATTAGTATCCTTGCATACAATGATTAACTCTTGCTTTATTTAAAAAGAAATACTTTGCCACTCCAATCAGCTCGTATCCAATAATCCGGTTATAAGTAAGCCACCACCTCTTTTCTTAAGTTACACAAGTATATTGCTAGATTAGATGTTTGGTTTATAATGTGGTGGACACCCCAATAACCTGAATTTAATCTATTTTCTTAGGAAAATTAAAAAAAAAGTGTCACAAAAAACACCGAGTCCAAAGACACGTGATTTTTGTTCTTTTTTGTTATTGCTGTAGAATATTTGACAGGCTGAACAAAAAGTCGGAAAGCGGACCCCGGGCGCCGAAGCGGGAGTTTGGGTTGCAACCGGGACAACGTTAGATGAACATGGCACTGCAAACACGCTGCTGTCCGCATAGACCATTATGCTGGAACCTAGTTCACTAATGCCGAAAAACAACACAATGTTATTATGACGGCATAATTATAGACCAGAGAAGGTTGCCATTCAGACGGGCTTGGAGCCCTACCACCTAGATAGAGTTGTTTTGTCGCCTTTTACGACAGGCCGACCCCGGCCGCAATCATTATTCTTATTTCGCCTCTGTCTTATGAATAAATTGTGGTCTCCATCCTCCGCAAAATCCAAAGATAAGTTTTAATGAAAATGTTGAGTCGAGTAGACACGGCGCAACACACACTCGCCGAGTGTGTAGCTTGGGAGGAGCAGCGCCGTGTCCTCACAAATGAAGTAGGAGGAGATCTGTCGCTGCCGGCCGTAGTGCGGAGGATGGTCGGTAGCGCAGAGTCGTGGGACGCAGTGGTGTCCTTCTGCGAGGACGTGATGTCGCAGAAGGAAACTGCGGAACGGGAGAGGGAGATCTCGACTCCCTTCCCCGGCCGCAGAAGGCGCACCGGGCGCAGGGGAAGGGCGGATAACGCCCTTTTTCGGCCCCCATGAATGGGTCCAGGGGCGAGGGACTTGGGGAAGTCCCCGCCCCCTATTCGATGGACCCGAGGCGGAGGCGCGTGCGGTGTCGGCGCGCGCCTCTGAGGCGATGCACGGGGTAGTTAAACACCTCACTACCCCGTGCAGGAGACGAGGCCCGGACAGACCGGGCCAGCACTAGTGTGGGGCTGCGGAAGAATCTGGATTCCCGCGGCCCCGCGCGCACGTGTGAGGAGACACCGGGGTGGTGGTTTTAGCCGGTAGGAGTCCGGCATGCCCCTCCGCCTTTCCCCAGGCGGAGGTAGTCCATGAGGATTTCCCCACCCCGTAAAAAAAAAAAAAAAAAAAGAGTAAGGGGTAACCTTGGTAGTATGTCAACCTCGCTTTGATTAATATTGTCATCTGCTTAGATATAAAAAGGCCCGCGAAATCTTCCCACGCCTCCATTCGCATCGCGATCTATTCAACTGGCATTTGAGCTTCTTTATTTACCAGTCAACCTTTGTTTAACTTACATAGGAAGCTGAATAAATAAAAGATTGCGGTTTGTGTGAGCTTTATGTTTGGCAATAACGAAGAAAGAGGCCATTATATTTGCCAATAACAAAAAACAACGAACAAATAATCATCAAATATATATAAATTATACATTTGAGGGCGCACGAGTGCTTATCGTTAAAAAGTCGTCAAGTTCAAGAGCGATTTAGTTTTCAAATTCTCTCATTCTCGCGTCTATCGTAGCAGCGCGACCTACTGGTTTTCTCACTTTTTTGAGCGGGAACCGCGAGCGCATCTGTTCTGCTACGACCTGAACTACTTTATTATTGGCGATTTGTTATTAGTAACATATTGTGATTAGTAACAATTTGTAACATATACGGCCACGTTATCTACAATGAGTTATGGTTAAGGCCCTCCTGCGCTTATCTATATATATTTTTTAAAGACTATTCTCTACACTAATTGAAAACTTGTAATAATTAATAATTGACGGACACATACATCCAGACTTGAACAAACTATCTCCATCTAAATATTTTATCCTTCAAGAGGGTCGGACACACAGACACGACAGTACCCGACTACAAGCTAGCCGTGTCGTCTATTATACGAAGTATGTGAAAATGCATTAATAATTTAATATGAATCGAATTACCATATAGTTTGTATATTCCAGTAATAATTTACCTGGGTAAATTACCACCAAACTACCAGGAACCAAGTATTCAAAGTTCACTATTCATCAGAATGGTGCCACTCTACCTCGCCCTTAGTTACAAAAGGCAGTAAACAAGCAGCACGGGTAACGCAACATTCGGTTTTCCGTCTGTAGACTGGTCACTCCTGTAGAAACGCAGTTTCTGGAACCTTTTGACAATTTTGAAATTTTGTGAATAAAACTGCAAAGCGCAGGATTGTAATGTTTTTACAAAGAGAGCTGTTTTGACAAATTATAAACTACTTAGTCAAATATCTTTTTACACCTTTTATTAACTTATCCAAAGTTAATATCTATTTATATCAGAGTATATGGGGTCAGCACAACATATTTTTTCCTTCCACTCTCTTCTGTAAGCCGTCACTTCAACATTCACACCCTTTTTCGCATATCATCTTACATAATTCATCCAGACTACTTTTTAGTTTTTCAATCACTATTTTCGCACTTGATAACCTTGAAATATTATTTAATATAAAAATATTTTTTATAATAAAGGATAAAAATAATATACCCATGTCACACATCTCCGAGCGGGTTCTTTATCGGCTTTTCTCGCCAGCTTTTTCTTTCGCGGCGGTGGTACAGGAGTCTCCACAATAACTTCCATAATGCATGTCTATCCATTTGGCTCCACCATAATGTCATTTAACCACATCTCTTTCTCACAGCTTTGTCAATGACAATACGATTTCACTAACTTAACCGAAGTCGTGAAACGGTTTGCTTGATTTTTTTTAAATTTTCGCGTCGTTTTGTTTAATTTTTATCACATTTGTGTTGTGAATTGATGAATCTCTAGTACCCAAGTGGAGTTTGGGACCATTGTAGGACACATATAAAACTATAAACGTGCATTTGATGTAGCGGAGGGGTAAATGAATAAATACGATAAATGCATTATAAATAAAATTGGCTGGATTAATTTACAATCGAAAAGTACCAAACAATGAACGTTACAATTATCACTACCGTTGACCGACATGTTTAAAATAAACAATTGTGATATAATCTTATTTTTAATCACCAGACAAAAACTACACAGATATTCAATGGACCAGGACTGACATTGGATCTAACCATTTGTGTAACAGTCTAAGTCCGGACAGGGTAGGTCAGTGGCGCGAATAAAACCTTGACCTTCGCGCGTCACTGGCCAAACACAATCTCCCGCTCACGTTAGGTGCACCAGATGCGCCATACACCATAAAGGAAGGCATGAATCATTTGATATCCAATGCAATTATCTATAGCTGAACGCCTTCTTTGGTATTCCTAACCGCTATACGACCATAATAATCGGTGTTATGATACAAAAGAAATGGAAAAAAACAATTAATTGTCTAATATTGTCTACAAGGAAATAAATAATTTCCTAAACAAGAAATCATATATTTATAGACAATACAAACTACTTCCTAGAAAATATGAACTTTTCAGACTGTAAGACATTGATAAGCTGTATTTGAATACCTAATAAGAACCATTCGTTGATCTACATATTTCTAACAAAAATAACATAAACATAATTATTTGCTTCATCAAGCAGAGCAAAGTACATAACACATTGTACCTGACAAATGCGTCGTCTATTTAAATGAACCAACAAACATAGCTGGAAGCCATACAATATATTTGGTGTCGTACCTTTGCAGAGTGAGTTACGAAGCAAATACACGCCCTATATGCGCACGAACTGCGTTATCTGTGAATATTTTTGCGCTAATCACTATTCATGAAGTATAAATTCGTCTGTGTTACGATAAGCGGCGGATGTACACCCTTTATGGTTCGCATAATGCAAGCTGTAAATGGCACGTGTACGTGTCATTGGGAGAATTTTGTATAATATATTTCTTCTTAGAAGTCAAATATGTCGAAAAGAAGTTTTCACTTCGTAATCATAAGTAGAATTATCACAGAACAAATTTCTGAGCGCTTTATTACGGTAAATTTTGCTGACAATATTAAATTTGGTGTTTATTTAATTGGCTACATATATCATAATCGAGTGCGTAAATGTAACATCAGAATAACGAGTAAACTTATTATATTTCGTAAGAGAAGTGGATAATCATATTTGTCTTTTTACAACCATTAAGTAGCCGAAGTTAATAAAGAAATGAACCATATAAAACTAGCATATGCCTACACTTTCTATAAACGCTGAATAAAATAAAACATAATTATTATTAAGCTAATATGCGCAAACTGTCAGGTCAATAAACCGCACTAAACTGTAAAAGAACTGGAAAGAGCGTCGAATAAAATAATGTATGTAATGCAGTATTACTAAACAGACACAACGCAATTAGTAATAATCAGCAATACCAGATGCTCTCACCGCAATAACAGATAATCAAAGAACTAAATATAAAATATATTAAACGCCTAAGCATTAGAAATTGCGTATGAAACTTTCGATAAATCTCTGTCAACAGTTAACAACTGGTTTTATTCGTGTGTAAAATAAACCTAGACTAAACTGGGTGTGTTTTAACACGCCTCAAGGCAACGCAAAATTGTTATGCAAATATTCTCTTACACTCAACACGTATTCTTTACTTTTGTGCAATGCATCCTCGAAACTTATTGAAAGGTTATCTATTATTTATTTAGAGATTTCGGATGTCAATAATATGTAAAATTATTGAAATATTAAATATACAACGTTTAAATAAAATTACAATTTTCACAATAATCACCGATATTATTGAGTGTTGTATAAAAAAACAATCGATAAGAATGTGCACTACATGTAATCGTTGATATTTCTCATGTAATATGTCTATTATTCGAATAAAGTCACGTAAATGTCGAATCTTATAATCGAATCGATTGTACTGAATAACTTTTGCGAGATGGCGCGTAAGTAAACGCGCTGCCGAGCCGCGTGTACAACAACAACTGAAGCCCGAAGCCGGCACGGCACCATCACCATTTGAAAGATCTACAATGAAATAAACGATTTATTCCGGACCACAGAACACCTAATAATTTTTCAAGGTTTGCGTGAAGTACAAAAAGTACATTGCAATTACCTAACGGTCGGTGTACAATACTCACCTGCTGGTACATTTAAAATATATAAAAATATTGACACAGAATCAGATTATTTTCGTGGTAGATTTATTTGTTGATATGTTTTTATTATATTCGCAAAGAACGTGTAATCGTCCAACAGAAAGATAAAAAAATAAATAGGTAGTAAATATATTACACAAAATAGTATTTATAAATTATCCAACAACTTGAAAATCAAAAAACGAAATTAATAAATTTTTCAGAAGTTCTGATAATTATTGAAATAAAACTTTTTAGTATATTCTAAAGTATTTTATGAAAAACATTGAATCCACAAAGTACAATATAATTCCTTTAGTCCCTTCCGCATCTGAGGATCAGGTTAATTTATTAGTATGAACAAATAAATATAATGGAACAATTCACACAGCGCCATCTAGTCCCAAAAGTAAGTAGCTTAGCACTTGTATCATGGGTGCCAAACAGCTGATATACTGCTTATATAACGTAAATAAATACATATTATACGTAAACACCCAAAACGTGCTATAAAGATTCATCTATGTGCTATCCCTGCTTACTACGATGTCCTTCGTCGAAGTTATGTATTGTTGTGAAAAGAAGCCGCGAGTTTCATGGCCTCTAACTTGCCAAGAGGAAGATTGCTGTGAGCCACCACCAAAATATGTGAAGATGCACACATTGTGCGCAAGCTGCCGTGTCTGCATTCAAGCGCAACGGAATGCAGGACAAGAGCATTCAAAGACGCTCGGCACTGCGAATTTTCTATTTTGAAGCCCTCGTGACGTTGACGAATGTGAATTGTGCACGGACCCCGTAAAAGTCGGCGACTGGGCAAAAGTGCCACCCTGCACACCCAAACCGACACTCAGATGTTGCTTACTTAAGAAGAAACCTATAAAAGTGTCGCTTGAGAATATATTTGATGTGGGTTAAGGGCCAGGAGGAAGAAGAAGAATATATTACTAGAAGCCGTAACGAACCAGGTAAATATATGGGTTTCAACTGTAATAAAATCAGAAATGGTTGTAAAACTAACGGTAAGTCTTATTATGGCCGTGAACGCTTCAAGACTTGGAATAAACAAACTAACACCCACCAGCACCTACTCCGTAATTCACGGCCATTACAATAATTTTTCACTTATTATGTTAGTCATTAACAAATGATTCATCTGCATATCAAACATTAATTAACTACAGTACCCCCAAGGAAAATCTAATACAAATACGTATTTTCGTACGTAAATTATCTCAAATGTAACTAAAAATTTTGAGTCTAAAATAGAGCCGATTTATTAAAATTGTAGATTATTTTAAAACAATTATTTATTGAAACCGAATACTATATAACATTACCACTTCAGATATATAAAATAAGGATATTTCACACTTCAAATATTTAATTTAAAAGAGAGGTAAATTCATAGCTTCACCAAAATGATTTATTAGTAATTCACGTTTTAAGATAATATTCCCTGACAATAGACATTCAATGTTCAAATATTTTAATATCTTAATTTTTTTCATGTCTTATTACAATTAATTGGGTTAATCTTTATGTGAGCCTGAGTCCGCAAAAGAATAATAATAGGCTATTTATTCCTTTACAAATTAAAATTCGATATCTTTTCTCGTGTTGACGATGTTAGCTCAAGATATAGTTACGCAAGATCACCAATGATGCAATGCAGTAATATCGTCCTTAACCTATCAGCGGAGATCCCAAATGGAATGATCAAGATTCTTCCGAGACTATACGCATGGATAAAGACACTTGTAAAATGGATTTAGGACATGTCATACCAATGTTTCAACAACATTATCGATAAACAAATCTAATATTTACTTAGTTTATAGAGATATTTGTACTAAGATTCAAAGATTTGAACGGTCGCGATTTTGAAAACTATTTTTAGCAACTGCTATGCTATTTTTTAGTCAATAAAATACCATAAATAGAACCGATGCACAATAACAACTTAAGCAACCTAGTATTTATAACATTATTGATTTTAAATTCCTACTAATAAAACATCTAATATTCGAGGAAATGTTAAAAAGATAAGAAATATTGTACTGAAAATCTTCTTAGGAGGGACGGCAACGCCCTCGCACCAGGTGGATTAATTTACTTCGTACTTGGTATCTCATACAATAATGTTTCATTTCCGTAAAGTTAATCAATACAAAGGGATCAGATCAAAATGATTTCCCATGAAACAATGTTGTTTTTGGATCGAGTCTTTGTATTTATTTCATTATACTTCTAATATGTCTAATAGTCATATTAGAAGTATAATAATATTAAAAATATAAGTATAATGATTTACGAAGAAATATAAATAGTCCATTTGATGTTCATAATCGCCTGATAGATAAAACCTTCTAATAATATGAAAGATATCGGATTATAAAAAAATATTAAACCAATATTCGTTATCAAATGATACCACATTTCTTATGTATACAACTCGTTAAACGTAGGCAAAGTGGAATTCGACTGATTAGCTTCCCAAGGTCGACACACTTGACAGGTACGTGTCCTATAATTAGTAAAATTATAGAAGATCACATGTACCAATTGGGTACTTACTCAACGAATTTAATAATTTTAGAATAGTTGTTATGCATTTCTGTATTGTTCCGACGTGAAAAAATACGGCTTCTCCGTCTACTAAACTAGGGAATAAAACAGATGATAAATTAATCCTTTTACCATACTGTACAGTATAGTCCCTATATCCACAGATCCCACACCCGTACGCATAGACGGCAACACGGTCGAGCGCACGGACCAAGTGAAATAACTGGGATCTGTGTTTCATGCGTCTGGTGACATCGATTGCGACGTCAAGGCACGCATTGCTGCCGCGTGGGCCAAATGGCGTGAGGTAACTGGTGTCATTTGTGACCCTAAGATGCCGGTAAAGTTGAAGGGACAGGTCTATAAGACCATCATTAGGCCTGTCCTTTTATACGGCTGTGAAGCGTGGCCGGTGTTAGAGCGACACAAGCAAGAGCTGCGTGTCACGGAGATGAATATGCTGCGGTGGATGTGTGGAGTGACGCGGAAGGACCGCGTTAGGAACTCCCGCATTCGCGGCAGTCTTCATATCCGTGACATTGCGGATAAATTACAAGAGTGTCGGCTCCGTTGGTACGGCCACGTTTTACGGCAACCGGATGCTTACGTGGGTAACAAATGTCTGGCCATGCCGCCTCCGCCGGGCCCCAGCAGGAGGGGTAGACCTAAAAGTGCTGGCTTGACGTCGTAAAGGGTGATATGCGTGCCAATGGGCTCACTACCAGGGATGCTGAAGACCGTGCGAAGTGGAGAAGAAAAAGTCGGAAAGCGGACCCCGGGCGCCGAAGCGAGAGTTTGGGCTGCAACCGGGATACAACGCAAAGATGATGATGATGACGATGATGATAGTCCCTATGAGACCTACCCCTATAGGGCAGCAGTGTGATCGCAGTGCCCTTAACGTCGCAAACATCCATAAGAAAGAAAGAAAGAAAGAAAATAATTTATTTAGGACAAGTACATAACAAAGACACATTAAAACATAAAGAAAATATTATATACAAGTATTGTACAGTCCTAAAATGGGACCTATTTCAGCATAATGCTGGTTTTTATACAAAAACCAGCGCTGTTCTTCCAATAGGCCCGAAGAGAGATGTCACGGACATCGACATATATAGGTATAAAAGAATAAAGCGTCTAAAAGAACTAAATAAAATAAAAGAACTAAAGAGAATCTAATACCCTACTTGATAATTTATAAAAGCGGCAAACTAACACTATACAAAATGATACATCACTATAACAATACATGTTATAAAAACATTATTATACAGTAGTAAAAACAAAATGAAATAAATAACTAAAATTAAAAAGTGGACAAGAAAAAAAAAATACATTAGTGAGGTGACAAAGTGACTCAAATTTTGTTTAAAACAAATAAAATATTTTATATGATTTTACAATTATGTTAACGTGTAAATCTTGATAAATAATTTGGGTATACACAACATTCTTTGCATATCAAAGTAAAGTCATTACAACCCCAATCTAATATTCATAAAAAAAACATGTAAAACAATAAATCATCTGTAAATTATATTTAGCATAGGCAGACCACAAAATTATAAAATAATTAAAATACATCAATAATATAGTTTAGGTTTACCGATGACATATTTTGTACACTTTGTGCACATTTTTATATATAAACAATTGTAAATACAACAGAATTTTCTGTGTAAACATATACCAAAGGATATAAAAGTAAAAATGAACATAAAAGCAGGGAAAAAATTAAAAGTAAAAATAATTAAAGTAATTAATAATTCAAACACTACAGTTTTTAAAGACACGTTCTAGGTAGCGACGCTAACTGTTACTGACGCTAACTATTTAGTAGATCTTTACCGTATCTGCTGTTCTTCAGCAATAAAAAAAATCTTTTACCGAGTTTTCTTTTAAGAATTGAAAGTTAAACATTAATTTTCTCAAGAAAATGTCACAGAAGCGCACAGACGCAAACACGTGTGTCTCCTACACTTGTGACAGAACACCATAGTTCCGGTTCAGAAGTTGGATCGCGGTCAGACCCACGCCACGTTCCGCGGCCCCCGTGCTACAGGCATACGAATACCGGGGTGGTTTTAGTGGGTATCCAGCGACGTGCGACTTTTAATCAAGAGAAGGGGGTGCAGGGCGCATTGCATGGGAATCCCAGATTACTCCAGTATGCGTACGCCAAGCGGCGGGTTATGAGAAAGGCATTACGACCTCCCCTCTACTCTCTCCCCTCATGATAATATAAATATCATATTTTCATAACTCTAATAGCTCACCAAAAAAGAGAATGCGCTGATCTCTCCGATGACTCAATTAGATACAATCTTGTAAGGCTTGAGCATTTATTTACCAAAATGTATCCACATGACCTAGATCTGAGATTTAAATTTTTTCTAACAGCTGTAGCAGCACAATACCTATTCCTGCGATATTTTTTTCATGATTCAAATTCATTGTCAGTAATAGTTTTTTTCATATAATACCTTAATTTGTATTACTTTTTCTTTAAGCCGAAGTATTGAATAGAATAATTATCTTTTTTATGCTAAATACAATCGTAATTACAGTCATGTCTGGTTCAATGACCGTTTCGCATGCATCATTAAGGAAAAGGCAACAATACCATCGACAACTAATTACACCTAATAAATGCAATAATCTAATGAAGTGCTTTCCAACACTTTCAAATAACAAAAGAGAAGAATATAAAAGTAACAATACCTATACCGCTCCGTAACATACTCGTATAACACGGTCTACATCAAAATATATACATATATGTGTATATGTACACTTGTATACTTTTAATTTCATAAGTTTTCTCCGTACAGGGGCGGAGAAAGAATACTAACCTCTGCGGCCGGGGTCAGCCTGTCGTAAAAGGCGACAAAACAACCCACCCTAGATACGTGGTAGGGCCCCAAGCCCGTCTGGATGGCGACCACCTTTGGTCTTAAGTATGCCGCCATAATAACCTTGTGTTGTGTTCCGTTACCATGTGTGTTAGTGACCATATTAGTGACCCAAGTTTCTGTACCCTTATGGGACAGCAGCGTGTTCGCGATGCCACTGGCATTGCAAACATCCATAGGCAAGGGTAACTGCTAAATTCTAAGCGGGCCGTCAGGGCCAAGCCCGTCTGGATGGCAACCACATCTGGCTTATAATTGTAAACGATATACTTATGCCGCCATAATAACCTTGTGTTGTGTTCCGGCAATAGTTAATCTAATTCCAGTACCTCTAGTCCGGACATAAGCGTGTTCGCGGTGCCCTTAGCGTTGCAAACATCCATAGGCGACTGCAACAGCTGTATTTAATCATTTATTTAATTCGCATTGTAAAATTATTGATATGAAAACCTGATGATGAACCGGTGGGCTGAAAAGTTCGTAGGCTAATATAGAAAAAATTTTTTTTGATACAATTTGATTTGATTATTCAATATAGTTGCCTTCGAGAGCGGTACAACGATTATAGCGGTCATACAATTTTTCGATACCATTTTTATAGTACGATTTGTCTTTAGCCTCAAAATAGGCTTCAGTTTCGGCGATTATCTTCTTCATCAGCGCAAAATTTCTGTCCAGCGAGCATTCTCTTGAGGTCTGAGAACAGGAAAAAGTAGCTGGGGGCCAAATCTGGAGAATACGGTGGATGCGGAAGCAATTCGAAGCCCAATTCATGGAATTTTGCCATCGTTTTCGTTGATTTGTGACACAGTGCATTGTCTTGATGAAACAGCACTTTCTTTTTCTTCAAATGGGGCCGTTTTTCCACGATTTTGTCCTTCAAACGCTCCAATAACTTTACGTAATAGTCACTGTTGATGGTTTTTCCCTTTTTAAGATAGTCGATGAATATTATACCACGTAATATTATATATTATATTATTATATTATACCACGCGCATCCCAAAATATTAATGCCATAACCTTGCCAGCCGACTTTTGCGTCTTTCCACGCTTTGGAGTCGGTTCATCAAGTGCAGTCCACTCAGCTGACTGTCGATTGGACTCCGGTGTAAAATGATGGAGCCATGTTTCATCCATTGTCACATATCGACGCAAAAATTCGGATTTATTACGATTGAACAACTTCAAACACTGTTCAGAATTATCAATTCGTTGTTGTTTTTGGTTGATTGTGATCTCGCGCGGCACCCACTTTGAACTGAGCTTTCGCATATCCAAATATTCATCTAGAATATGTCCAACACGTTCCTTTGATATCTTTAGGGTCTCAGCTATCTTAATTAACTTCACTCTTCGGTTATCCAAAATTATTATGTTGACTGTTTTGATGTTTTCTTCGGTAACAGCCTCTTTGGGGCGTCCACTGCGTGCATCATCCTCGGTACTCATTTCCCCTCGTTAAAACTTAGCAAACCAATTCTCAACGGTTGATTTTTCTTGTACAGAGTCCGAATAATGTTTATCAAGCCAAGCCTTGGCTTTAATTGTAATTTTTTTCGCCAAAAAGCAATGCTTTATTAACACACAAAATTTCTTTTTATCCATTTTTTTTCTTAAATCATTAACAGCTGTTACTGCCTGGGCGTTTGACAAAATCGGAGTTGACTCATCTTCGTCTTCATCATTATCACTTAGGGCCTCTTTTTGTGTGTTATTCACATTCTGAATAAGACCTTGAATTTCGTACATTGCCACATTGTCATTAATGGAAGAATATCCAGGAAAACCCTGCAGTATCACCGGTTCTTCTTCTTCTTCCAACACGACGTCAACCCCGTTATTTCTGAAACCTGCTTTCTTGATACAATTTTGAATGATTTCAGGCTTGATTGCTTCCCATATCGCTGCAATGCTTAGAATCGTACCATGCACAGTCTAGGGTCGTTTGCTATCAGGGTCTTCCATTTCTTGAAGATAGCGATGTATGTATGTAGTCTTGTCTTGTAATTTTGTTTAAGGACCTTTATGATTCCCTGATCCATCGGTTGTAAATTGTTGTTGGCATATTAGGCGTATTAAACGAAATGACGAATCGTATTAAGCTTAATAAGAAATATATGAAAACATGTCTCAAGTTGCAGGGACTTCTGTATAATGACGTATTATGCGAGAAATCGTATTAAGCGTGATCGTATTAAGCGGGTTCTACTATACTTTATCTCACAAACTAACAGTACGACAGTTGTCGTGTCTTTTAAAGGTTAGGGCTAACTAAAAATCATATTAATTTTATGCTAGAAGCGCCATCATGTGTCAGCCTACGAACTTTTCAGCCCACCTGTTAAACATAGGATTAATTAAGAAACGCAAACTAATTTAAATTAAAAAAATATATATATGACACAAAATAAATAAATACGATTACATTTAGGACAGTAGTATTTGTAATAGTTTCGTGTAAGATACAAGTGAATGTATTCATATTTTTCGACGTATTTGAATGACATTTGCACAAAACAGATGAACTGAATGAAAGAAAACTTCAAATTATATATTAATTTTAAAAAAAATTTGGTACGTCTTAATGACTAGGTTCCCAGATTTATAATTCAACATGTAAATAGATAAATTTATAGATTCTTTTTAACCTTTTTTTTTACAATATAACTCAAAAATAAATAAAACCAACGAGATCGGATTCAAACAACCTTGCTGCTGTGCAAAGTTTTGTAATAACAGCGCCATTATATTTTATTCATTGAGCAATGTGCGTATTATTAATTAAATATACTGTTGTTTTAAATTTATGTATATTATTCGTTTAATTTGATTTAATTCCGGTGGCAATAACAGATCATTTCGCACCGGGATTTTTTGCTCAGAGGGGAATTTATTACTATGTGCGTTGCGCCCTAATGCGACTTTTCTTTATTTCACGTTCAGTTTACTTAAGAATTATGGTATAATTATATAATTTGTACAATTTTATGTTTATAACATTAATTTTCTCACCGACTCCTTGCTGTTTTGCGGCAGGATACTCCGTTGCAGTTTTTGTACTGGATATGTCTGCCTCCATCCAAACAATCGCACCAACTTATCCGCCACATCCTCACAACGTGGTTCTTTCATTTTTAAACACAATTTCACCAATAACTGATCATTTTATCTTATATTTTTAAATTGAAACACTACATATGACAATGTTTTTATTAACTATGTCTTTCGGAACCGAGAGGCTGTTGTTGAAAGAATGTTAACTCGCAGCCGCCCATGACTGGGTCGCGGTGTTGCACGTTCCTCACGGCCTCCACACTGTTATCGCAGCCATCGTTATCTATCACCTCCCCTCCTAACTTGCACATTCACTCCACGACATAATGACAGTATAAAATATTTATAGCAGTAATAACACTAAGGCCTGACGGGACGAATGTGGTAAGGTACGTGGACGTAACGGGAACGCTTCGTTCGTATCTATGTAATATAACGTGTGCTTCTGTGATTTTTTAATAATTTTTTACTTATTCTTAATATTTTGTCAAGCAAAACTTAAATGATTCCTCAAAATTCGCAAACAGCAGTGGCTACCGTATATTACCTGAGATTTATTTGAGGCCTAATATTTTAAAAACGAAAGAATCTTCTAACTGGTTTTCTAAACGGTAAGAACTTCCGCTATCAAAAACATTGCTAAATGTACTTATATCCTCTTGCTACCAGCATCGGTGAAACCGAACACGTCTTTAATAGATAGTTCCGTAAACCAAGTGAAACCTGTATCGTAAGCCTTTTTTAAAAACATAAAACTAACAGAGGCATACACCTAGATCAGAACAATTTGTTTACATCTTTCTTCTTCCTGCCCTTATCCCAAACTATGTGGGATCGGCACAACATGTCTTGTCCTTCCACTCTCCTCTATTAGCCGTCATCTGAACATTCACACCTTTTTTAACCATATCATCTTTTACACAATCTATCCTTTCTTTGGTCAACCTCTCCTCTTGTGTCCATCCACGCTCATTTCTAGCATCCTCCTTGTTACATGACGCTCCTCTCTTCGCATTATATGGCCATACCAGGCTAACCTATTACTTTTCAGCTTCTCAATCACTGGTGCTATTTTCATACTTCCCCTAATATACTCATTTATAATTTTATCCATGTTTGCATATCATACAAATAATTTGTTCTGTATGTTAATGACGCCACGGGCACGATCTTTAGGAACGTATTCACACGACGTGACCCATTCGTTTGACGATCCAAGATTGATATGTTTTTTTTCCTACTATGATCATTGAGAAATAAGAAAGGGCAAATTCAAGGCTTAAAATTTTTATCCAAAAAAGTTTTTTTTTTTTTATTGCTGTAGGACAGCAGACAGGCTGACGGCCCGCTTAGAATTTAGCAGTTACCATCGCCTATGGATGTTTGCAACACCAGTGGCACCGCGAACACTCTGCTGTCCCATAAGGGTACAGGAACCTAGGTCACTAATGCCGGAACACAACACAAGGTTACTTTGGCGGCATACATAAGTAAGGCGGCATACGTAGGCAAGGTCTATAAAGACTAAAGGTGGTTGCCATCCAAACGGGCTTAGGGCCCTACCGCCTAGGTTATTTTAACGTCTTTTATGACAGGCCAACCCCGGCCATAGGGATTAGTATTCTTACTCCATCAGGCGCTTTTTCGAGATATATTCAAATAAGTCGCACAGTGTTCAGCGTTTATAAAACTCATAAGTGGCAACACTGACGCACATATATCGGGACGTCAGCTGATTGAAAACTAACAGTTTATAGTATGCAGTTGTCAAGCAAATCGTCGAAAATTTGTACCGATACAATAATGTCGTTGTACGATCAACTGTACATTGTGAATAATACGTTAAAACTAGAGGAAGAGGTGGGTCTTCATACACTACGGATGGTCACCAAGGGGAGGGGGTTAAAAAAATATCAAAAATAGGTCACGTGGTATGGGTACGTCTTACAAGCCCACCCATGAGGCCACTGAATAAGCTGTATAATCAATACTGACAGTTACATGAATACCAAATAGTTTTTTGTTATTATAACAATACATTGAAATATTCTTATGCAAAGATTAATAATTCCTTGAAGATTGTTTCCAGCTCTGTATCGGCACCGAGTACAACTAAACACATACGAAAATTTATTTAAATTGTAATTTCAGTGACAGTTATTTCAATGAACTACTGTATAAATAGTGTACCAATATTAATATTTACATATATACTGGTATCACTCTTGGGGATCACCCAAGAGGTCACAGGTTTGAATCCCACGATAACATGCACCGCTTAGGCAGTTTTTCTCGGCTAATATGCATAGTATAACATGACTCCTACTTACCGATGGTAAAGGAAAACATCGTGAGGAAACCTTCATGCCAATAGCGCGCTAATGAAAATAGGAGGACTCCGACTAGGAGGAGACCGAGATGTGGGTCTATGCTGTTATCTACATATACTATAAATAAAAATGAATCGAAAATATGTTGCTAAGCGCAAAACTCGAAGAACTTCCTTGAATTGTGAACGCAACTTCAAATTGCTATTAGCAACTTGAATGCATCTAAAAATGCATAAATTGAAAATTGTGTGACGTCACATCTGGGGGTGGGGGATTTAAAAATATGACAACCTGCGACATGGACTATGGTTAAAAATTCATGTGACTTAATTTATGGATGGCCCCTTAGAGAAGGACATATGCTACTTTTTGTCGTGAAAATGAAACTTGAATGGGGTGAAATAGGGGTGAAAAGATTAAATTATATTTTTTTATTTATTTATATATAGCAGAACAACGTTTGCCGGGTCAACTAGTTATATAATATAATTACGCGCATAAAAACTCATACAATAGAATTATGGTAATATACTAAGCCTTAACAGGCTCCCTGTTCTAGTATTTTAAACAAAGATGTGAAATAGGAAGCCAAACCATAAAAATCCATTAGCGCTAATTATAATGGACATGACATATTCAAGCCAGTGAACATCTAGAACAAAGAAAGCCAGGGTGTTATCTTGCAATGTTATTTGTTTTGTCACGTAAAACGAAACTTGTCCGAGCATGGACCTATCTATGCTGGAATGAAAATAATCGCAGAAAACCATTTTTTAAACTATTTGTAGATTTTCCTGTCTCAATAGATATGTCTTATTTACAATACGTATCCGATGTGACACATTTTTCATATACACATTGTCGTTAAAAGTGTTTATTTAGTGAGTCAAGCTGTAAACATTTATAAATCTTGCAGTCAGACTAATTTGAGTTGTACATTAATAAACACACTATTTTTATTGTTTTCAATATAATAGAAAAAAGGGAAATATATCGTCGGCTTATTGCAAGAAGTCATTATGTGACATTTCATTATTTTGGGAAAACAGCATTTTAGTTGGAATTAGTTAGTGGTTATGTTGATTAGCCAAAGACGTAACGGCTAAAGTTGGCCAGCTAGAAATTAGTGTTTTTGCATTTTGTATAATATGTAAAAATGAGCCCAATATAGATAAAAACGTATTTAGTGATTTTTGCAGTTAATGAGTTCTTGCAATAAGCCTCGTGTGTTCAAAGCATTTGTCTGCTCGAGATATCCAGCCTCAGGGGGCTTGATTGCCAGCATGGTGACTTTAGAAGCGTTCCTTCCGGTCCTTTTTGATCCGGCTGTTCTGGATTAAGAATTAGCGTTGGATATCCATAATACGAGTTACAAAAATGGATAAAATTAGAAATTAATATATCAGGGGAAGTTTGAAAGTAGCGCGTGATTGTATATTATTTTATATTATTACGTGATTATAGTAGCCAGTGATTGAGAAATTGAAAAGTAATAGGGTAGCCTGGTATGGCCATATAATGTGAAGAGAAGATTATCATATGATAAGGTAAATGCTAGAAATGAGAGTGGATGGATGCAAAAGGAGAGGTAGACCAAATAAAAGATGGATGGATTTTTTTTATTGCTGTAGGACAGCAGACAGGCTGACGGCCCGCTTAGAATTTAGCAGTTACCGTCACCTATGGGTGTTTGCAATGCCAGTGGCATCGCGAACACGCTGCTGTTCCATAAGGGTACAGGAACTTGGGTCACTAATGCCGGAACACAACACAAGGTTATTATGGCGGCATACTTAAGACCAAAGGTGGTCGCCATCTAGACGGGCTTGAGGCCCTACCACGTAGCTAGGGTGGGTTGTTTTGTCAGCTTTTACGACAGGCCGACCCCGGCCACAGAGGTTAGTATTCTTTCTCCGCCCCTGCACGGATAACGGATTGTGTAAAAGATGATATGGCAAAAAAGGTGTGAATGTTCAGATGACGACTAATAGAGGAGAGTGGAAGAAGAGGACATGTTGTGCCGACCTCGTATAGCTGGGATGGGATGGGATAAAGGCAGGAAGAAGAAGACCCATAATATTTACATATTATATATTTATAAAATAAAAATAAAATATGTATACTGTAACAATTCATACGCCATCAAAGTACCATAAGCCGCAGTGTTTGTTTTATAGGTCAACTGATAATACTGCGCATATACCTTTTATTTTTATAAATAAACTAGCTGATCTGGCAGACGTTGTTCGGTCATACAAAAAAGAAAATGAACTGTTTAAAATTTTGGGGTTATGTTCTGATATGCGAAAAACAAAAATCCCAGAACTCGATCACAACGCCACATACCGGGTCCAATTATGAATCTAAACCATACTTGAATCCACTTGAACACACACACAAAATTTCAACAAAATCAGTCCAGCCGTTTAGGAGGAGTTCAGTGACATACACAGGCACATAAGAATTATATATGTATATAAAGATACAAATTATACATAAACACCTAGACTTGGGAGGAGAATGCAGGCGTTTCAAAGTGCAAATGTAGTTGCGTCCCAGAGGTCGTCAAATTAACTTAGTTTGAAAATAGGCAAATGTGTGCCAACTATTTTTATATCTATTTTATTAATAAGGTCAAAGAATTGGTCTGCGAAGTCCTGTGTGATTTCTATAGAGTCAAACCACGTAAATCCATACTAATATTGTTTTATTTATATGACAGAACAACGTTTACGTTTGGTCAGCTAGTTAACTTTATTTCTCTCTAGACTCTAGTCTAAGGGTTACTTTAGTCAGATATGAGCCCTAAAAATTACGTAACAAAATCATTTACACAGATAACTAATTTAAAAAATTCACTACTTATGCAATGTTTTCATGGTGTTAGTTAAAATTGATTAATCGTATAATTTTGATCCATGATAACGTGATTTGCATGGCTTATGGCGCTTGATTCGCTTTATTTCGGTTACTTAATTGCATTTTCCTTTAGGAGTGGCACTGGGGCCGGATGGGTAGCTATAAATTTAGCCGAGCACTCGAGTGTAAATGAACAATGAATCCTACAATAGCTTCATTCAATATAGGCTTCATTCGCGAAGTTACTAGAGATAACAATATTTTTGAAAGGCTTTTTAAAACAAATAACAGGTGGTGCGTTGGTTTGTAGTGTTAGCTCCGTAAACGTCGTTGATGTTGCGTGCCGCTTGTGTCGCGTTGCTGCCACGACGGTACCCATATTCCATAATTACTCGAATTTTTAATGTATCGTCCATGATGACGAAAAATATTGAAATGCGATGAAAATGTAACACTGATCAATAAACAAATGACTACTTTTGGAAAAATAATTTTATGTTTTTAAAATAAAATTAATTTGAAATTAGAATTCTTAACCAAACAAAAATTACTTTCATTTGAAATGGCCAGTACTGCAGAACGGCAATTTCATAGGTTAATCTTATTATAAATAATGTCCAATAAGTACCACATATTAACTTATTATTTTGAGTAAATGATTTTATAGACACTTTTTTGTAACACATAATAAAAAGTATGCAATCCGTGCAGGGGTGGAGAAAGAATACTAACCTGTGCGGCCGGGGTCGGCCTGTCATAAAATGCGACAAAACAACCCACCTTAGCTACGTGGTAGGGCCTCAAGCCTGTCTGGATGGCGACCATCTTTGGTTCTAAGTATGCCGCCATAATAACCTTGTGTTGGGTTCCTGCATTAGTGACCCAAGTTCCTGTACTCTTAAGGGACAGCAGTGTGTTTACGATGCCACTGGCGTTGCAGACCCATAGGCGACGGTAACTGCTAAATTCTAAGCGGGCCGTCAGCTTGTCTGCTGTCCTACAGCAATAAAAAAAATACGAAAACGATCTATTCATTTTATATATAATTCAAGTGGAATTTAAAAAAAGTATGTAATATTTTATTTAGTTTGTCTATGCATAATCGAATAAAATATAGTTTAAAAAAACTAAAAAAAACACGCATTTATAAAAAATCAAACTAAAAGGTAAAAAATAATTTTTTCAATAAATTTAAATTAAGGATAGTGGGATTAACAAAAAAAAAATAATTTTATTGTAGAAAAGTGTGGGGTGCTTGTTGTCAATAATAATTGTTATTTTGAAAATATCTTAAAAAGCACCCCAGGCTTTTCTACAATAAAATTATTTTTTTTCTTAATCCCACTATCCTTAATTTAAATTTATTGAAAAAATTATTTTTTACCTAAAAGGTAGAAAGGTAGTAGGTTTGATTTTTTATGAAAGCGTGTTTTTTAAATTATATTTTATTTTTAATTTTTTAGTTTCATTAACTATAAAATAAAAGCGTGTTAATATAAATTAGTTGTTGTCAATATCCAATCGGTAAATATTTTTATTAATATACCGCCATCTTCCGGCTACGTTATTATTAATTTAACGCCATCTTCTGGCAATGTTATTCATTACGCTCCAGATGGCGTTTCGGCAGAATATTGATTTTATTGTTAAAAGTAAGTGAAAATCGAGTCGAATTCTGAAAGATTCCATTACATATAGGTCAAGTTAATATAGAACATATAAATAATAAGAACAAAAATCCACCGTTACGCGATTTTCCGCGCCGCGACCGCGCCTGACGCTCCTTCACTTTCGTGATCGGAGGAGAACCGAAAATTCATTAATCCTGAGGATCTTGATAATATAAGGATAATGATACAAACTACGCAGATTATTGCATTGTCATCGGCCATCGATATATCTACAAAGTTTGAACGAAATCTGGCGGTTTAAAGTGGGTCAAAATCGCCCCCAAAGGAGTCGCTTACAAACACACTACATACAAACATACAAGTGAAGCAAAGCGTGTAAAAATGTAAAACAGTACAGTTAGCTAGATTTTCTACAAGGAACAATTCCTAGAAAGGTGTGGTAAGTATATAAATGCGATAATCGCGTAATACTCGAACTACGTTTGTGCAAAGCGAGGAAACAATCATCAATTAACTACGGCTGGCCAAGAGTTACATTGAAATGAAATTCCATTGTAATCGCTTTGTAAGACCAGTATACGTGGGTTACAAATAAAGACAGATTAATATAAATTGTTATAATGAAAACGTAACTGTTTGCGATTATCTTATATCTTTAAACGAGCAATTCTTGTATATATAAATATAATTGGAATCTCGGAATCGGCTCCAACAATTTTCATGAAATTTAGTATACGGGGGGTTTCGTTGGGCGATAAATCGATCTAGCTAGGAATCATTTCTAGAAAATGTCATTTTATTCGCTTTTTTTTATTGGAAGAAAAATAACAAAAATGTGACTCTTCCTGACATCTATCGGCGAATAATAATACTATTTTTTTAATTGCTTTAACGACACAACACTAAAGCTATTCCACCAGATGGCGTTATTAAGTAACAAGAAGTCAATGAGTGTTTGCTTTGAGGTTAGACTAAGAAAATCAATTGTTAATTTCCAAAAAAAACAATTTATGAAAAAAAAACCGAGCTTGCTCGGTCATCCGGATATTATAATTAATTGTATAAATTAAAATAAATCAGTTAAATTATATTTAATATATTATATTTTTATTTGTTGACGACACGGCTATGAGGTCATGTCTCGTGGCTTCGATTGACACAAGACAAAATGCAAATAGTTTGCAAATGGGTGTTCTAGTCTACCTAGATTAGACGTGTCTGTTAATTGAATCATAAAAATAAATAAACTTGCGATGCAGGTATGTTTTGGTAATGAGCTAAAAAACGGAACTTTGTAGTTGAATTCATCTCTTACTGGTGATCACAAGCATTCTCTAAGAAGTAATACTACAATACGTTTTTACGCAAATATTGATATCAGGTTACCTCAATTTTTTGTACAATCTGTTATGCTAACATTTACATAATAATTTATACGTGAAAAAGGGTCTTAAATTTGGACAAAATTTCAATGTATGTGCCGTTGTTACTACATCGAAGATAACTAAAATTACTTCACAAATGTAGCACAATATGCTCCACCCGATTAATCTTTCCAAATAAGCCCGGACTTAAAAGTGATTTTATATCGATGTTATTGTGGAAATTCGTATGGAATATAGGTCCATAAAATACATTGTCAAATGCAACTGATTTCAATTGGACTTTTTAAAATTTTATACACATTGTATACTTAGTTAAAAACAAAGATGAGGTATAAAATAATATATTATGTAATGTAAAATATTGTATAATTTTTTTATTACTATTTATTGTTTAGTTTAACAAATTTATCGGGACTGTACAAACATTTTTTTATTGCTATAGAACAGCAGACAACTGCCGACCAATTTAGTAGTAACAAGCAGTTACCGTCTTTGTTTGCGACGCCATGGGGCCCATGCCCTAACATACTGCCGTTTGCGTAGGATAATTGGAACCTGGATTCTGGAATCACTTAAAATGCTCGCTCGCTGGAATGCAAAACAAAGTTATTATGGCGACATATTTACAAACCCAGGGTGGTTGCCATTCATGCGGGCTTTGAGTCACCAAGGTTTGTTTTGTTGCCTTTTACGACAGGCTGCCCCCGGTCGCACAGGTCAATATTCTTGCTCCGTCCTTGCACGATCTCTTAGTGTAAATCCATACTAATATTATAAATGCGAAAGTAACTCTGTCTGTCTGTCTGTCTGTCTGTCTGTCTGTCTGTCTGTTCCTCTTTCACGCCTAAACGGCTGAACGGATTTTGATGAAATTTGGTATGGTGATAGATGATAACCTAGAAATGGTCATAGGCTATAAATAATCACGCCATCGTTCTTAGGGGGTAGGCAGTAGGCAGATAACTAAATTGAGTTAGTGATTTTTTGTGCTTATCCGGTATCTATGAGAATCGGCCAACATCTATTTTTCATCCCCCTAAATGTTAGGGGTGACCCACCCCCAAAAAAATTTTTTTAATTTTTTGACATTTTATTATTTATATGGCAGAACAACGTTTGCCGGGTCAGCTAGTATTTTATAAAATATACAATAGTTTGAACTATGTATTACATTTGTTTAGATTATGCCAGTCTATTCGCGGTTTGATATATTATACAAAGAGTAACCACGGAACAGTGAGCAAAAAGACTAAACTTTATTAAGTGCCAGCTTTCTATTAGATCTAGATATCTAGATCCGTGCCAGTAGCTATTATGTTATCAACTCATTCCCACCAAATAGCAATGTTGTGGTAATGGTATTGATTAGTTATACCGTGAACTTTCCAATGCTATGAAATAAAGCCATATTACGTATACCTTGTTTTCCCATACGAACGTTAATAGTAATTATAGTTAAGAATGCTGACTGACTAAATAACCCCCCCCCCCCCGTGGTAGGGGGATCCAAGCCCATCTGGATCCATCCGTGGTCTCTAAATATTCCGCCATAATAACCTTGTGTTGTGTATAAATGACCAGGTTCCGGTAACCCTATGCGCACAGCAGTGTGTTAGCAGTGCCCTTTGCGTCCCTAACATCTCTAGGCGATGGTAACTGCCTAGGCCATCAGCCTGTCTGCTGTCCCACAGCAATAAAAAAATTAATAAGTAAATAAGTGATTTCTTAGTCAATGAAAATAGTTCTGTACTGAAATTTACGCACAAATTAATATATATGTACATTTTTGTATTACCATACTTAAGATATTTAATTATACATGAATATATCATGTACACATATTTTAATGAAAAATATATATGCAAGTTAAAATAATTATAAACCTAGTTTAATTCTAAGACAATGAGTCATTCACCTTGAATGTGTGTCAATTAATAAATTTAAATTAATTTTCTCTTATTATGTCTTGCGGACGTTTATTTAGGAGATATTAAGCATTAACTGATGGTATTCATTGAATGTTTTAAAAGTTTTTATTTTTCACCTTAAACTATTTTGATTAATCTATCCTTAATTTTAATGCATACATTTAAATATATTTATAAGATGTAACAAACTATAGAATACGTTTAAAATTCCGCGTAAACTTTTATTTACGAAACACAACAACTATCTAAAGAAATAGATACAAATGGACGTTGATTACAACTTTCTAAACATTCTAATGCCAGATTGTGATCATTTGAATTTAAATTTTTTAAACGTGTACCTATTTTCCTAATATTTGTTCATAATTCCATACCTCATTCATACAAGAACACTATAAAATTTGACCTCATGATATCGGTTTTTGTCGAAATGTGCAATATTTTGAAAAGATATTGAATAAGGCTATTAGAAAATGAACAAAATGCAAGGGTGAACGTGATAAACAATGAAGGCACGTCACAGCAATGTCTGCAGCGGCGACCGCAGGAACCAGCTGCGCAACTTTTGTGCAAATGCATGTATCTAAACAGCGTTTGCTGCGGCGTATTTCTTTCCAATCCAGTTAACTCGTATCATCAGCAGTCACGTAAGGTTACACTAATACACAGCACAAACTTATCACGTACACATTAACATTGATATTCAACAATTAATATGCGATACGTCACATAATTTAATCGATGTAAACAAACTAGAGGCTGCGCGGCGAACAACTGGCCAGGCTTTCAGCAATGCGCGTGCGCCGGTCGCGGAGGCGCCTCGCGGGGAGTGCGCGGGGGCTTCAGGTCACCTCGCACTCTCCGCGCACCCTTCCCCTGCGAAATAGCCATTGAGAGGCACTTGCGGCGAGCCGTATCAACAGTCGACCCACCTGTGCAACTGGCAATCTAAGTGTACTTGTCAACTGTCGGCAAATATTTGGTGTAGCTTAGCGACTAAAATATCGGTATTAGGGGAATTTATATATTTATAATCGATTATAAAAAGTCATAGATAAGAACTCTATATATTATGGCACCAACTCGAAGCCACTCTACAACTAGTACCAAATATAAATTTTAGTGTTCTAAATATATACTTACTTAAAATTATCATTATCCAAGCGTCAGTGCCGGATTAACCACATAGCAGAGTAGCAATTGCTACAGGCCCTACGCAAAAGGGGGCCTCGCATATTTAAACCCGCTCATCTCGGCCTGAGCGTAATTTTTAAATGAAACTTGTTAACTAGGGCTGAAGCCGAATTTGAGGTAGGGCAGCATTGTTTAAAGGTAGGGCAGAAGTAAAAAATTTATCATAATTGATCTGCCCTCGAAGCACGGGCTCCTAAATCAATCATCATGTATATATGTATTTTTTGTGACGGATCATAAGCATGGATCTAAGAACTATTAAATACTCAATGATGAAGAACAAGCGAACAAGATGATTGAACTTCCAGATTTGGAATTAATTGTTAGGTGTGGTGATACGAGTAAATAGATACGACCAAAAATACCATTTAGATTATATTGTTTCTGCAAACTTATTATAATAATTAACATAATAATAAAAAATATTTAAAACAGCTGAATTCTACGATTCGCCATGTTATTAAAAATGCGAAGAACGGAAAAGTTTAGATAACTATACCATAATTTTTTTATCTCAAACTATGAACAAAATTTAATTATAATAATTTATCTTAGTTTTTGGTATTTTTAAGGAGGGGCATTGTGGATTTCAAGGTAGGGCATTGCCCCACAATGCCCTATCTGACTACGGCCCTGTTATTAACACGTGGTAACATAATATATTAAATTTATTTGATGTCACAAAAATGTGAAAGATTTACATCTTTTCCTACTAACACAATCTACGTCATACAATCGGTAACCCCCATTATTTCCTTGGCGAAAATAAAACAGAATTTCATACGATAAAAGCACATGTTACAAAAAGTCGCTCGTATAAATGTGAAGAATTTGAGTCGGTCCGATAATGAGCTAGAGCTCATTATCGGGCCGCGGACTGACTCAAATTCTCCTGTAGACTGGAGACACCACATCAGCAAAGTAGCCAACTGCAAGATCATATCCAGCGACACTGTCACTGCACAACACCGTCTTCATTTCATGAACCTCTGCGTGACGCCCAAAGACAAACTTGTTGAGCGCTTCCATCGCCGAATCAGGTGGTGGCTACTTGATGAAGTCACGTATCAGGAGCTCGCTTGAGCCATCGGCGACAAGTGCATTGGTGATGTAGTTTTTACATTGGTGTTGTAGTTTGAGGTATGGAAGCACACTTGCGCCCAGGTGCGGGGTCCATTGAAAAGATTTGCTACGGGCCCCGCGCTTGCTTAATCCGGCACTGCCAAGCGTTCAATCACGTTGCAAACAAAGTTTTTTGTGTAGCTTCACAGTAGCTTGTTGCGTATTGTCACACGGCGAAATGTGTTTTTGCGTTGATTAATATTGTCTACGCCATCAGATCCAGATTTAGACTGGGATGTAAGCTGCATTTATAATCAATACCGCAGCAAATAATTGATTATATTATTAGGGATAAAAGTATGAAATTGCGGATTTTTACTGAAAAATTGAAACTTGTTTTTTTTTTCAAGATGTAAGGCGGTTTCTTCTCCAAACGCAGCGTTGATATTGCGAGCAGTTTCTGCCGCGTTAGTTCCGCGTCGGAACTCGTATTTAAAAATGTCTCATTTTATCAAAGTATTCATCTTTTAGGACTAAACTGAATAAAAAAAAATTGTAAGTAGAAAATAGAATTTTGCATTTAAAAAAAAGAACCTCATAGGTACTTATTATGTGAAAAAAGTTTTACTCGAAAATATCACATCAAGAAAGTTTTATGTCAATTCAAAGTTTCGATTAATATCCAACAGCAATTTCAAACTTTAACCCCTAATAAATACATTAACAAGACTAATTTCGGATGAATTGAAAGTTTCGGAACCAACTCTGTGAAGTATCGTACGAGTATATCGGAAAATAAATCAACAATAATTCCAAGGAGCAAACTCTTCGCATACTTACAAATTCCGAAAGGAAAGTTATCGCTACCTGCACATTTCATTTTCCATTTTGACGACAGTCTCGAAGTGACATGGCGCGACCATAGACCAAACTGCATTGCTTCGTCTAGGGCCGGTGTCGGCCTGTCGTAAAAGGCGACAAGACAACCGTAGCTACGTGGTACGGCCTTAAACCCGTCTGGATGGCCCATCCTTGGTCTTAAGTATGCCGCCATAATAATCTTGTGTTATGTTCCGGCATTAGTGACCCAAGTTCCTGTAACCCTTATAAGACTGCAGCGTGTTCGCGGTGCACCTAGCGTCGCATACATCCATAGGCGAAGGTAACTGCTTACTACTAAATGGCTCGTCAGCCTGTCTGCTGTTACTCAGCAATAAAAAAAATCCAGGAAATGAAAATTAATAATATCAGAAGAGAATAAATAGTAAACGATTAAGATTTTAAATAATCTCCTTTGATAAATTGATTTATTAGGTGTATTTCCCGGAAATAATGATTCGTGTGATGTGACTACCACTTGCAAAAGTACTTTCTTTAAATTCAGAAGGGCTGGGTGCCTGGGGGGGCCAGTGGCGCGCAAAGTGTAGCAGAGCGCAACGTCCGATGCACGCGCACCTGCCGGAACGGCTACGTAGGGTGCCTGCCCTGCCTCCCAACCACCAGTTAAACTATTCAAGGTCAAAATAATCAAATACATCGTGTTCTAGTTATCTTCTACTACTAAACATCTGAATGATTTATTTGCATTAAATCCAATGAATCGCCAAACGGCAACTTCTGACGTAGTCTTCAAAACATACGCCAATAATTACTCATTAAGTTTATAGAACTTTGTGGTTTGTGAGTGCGTATTGCGCGTACGTAAGCAAGAAGTGACGCCATCTAGTTGATTTTTTGAATATTAGTTTGTCAACAGCAGTGTTGTTATTGATACGGCAATTGCCGTATTATACGGCAATCCACGATTTTTTTTTCAGAAAATACGGTATACGGCAGGCCTCCCATTGCCGTATCACAAAATACGGCAATTGGCGGTAGTGGAATGAAACGTTTTTATATTAGCTTAATAAATGAAACGGAATGTACATAAGTGGAACCTTGAACAGTGTTACCAACCCTACTGTTTTTAAGAGTAGATTTACTGTTTTCACACCGATACCCCTGTTTTCTGTTTCATTCCTAATTTTTACTGTTTTTCATGCATCAAATATTTTAGACGCTAAAGAATCTAAAATATTAAATCTTGACTTCTCGCATGAGCAGAAACAGTTACCGTTGCAAAAAATATACATCGAAGGAAAGGTCCCAAATCTGATCAGAAGAAAGAGAGAAATTGGAGAACTAGAGGAAGAACAGCTGAAAATTTTCCCATAAAGTGTAAGGAGTTTTATCTGGAAGCTGCAAAACAGATATTAAAAATTCCTTTTAACGACAGAAGTATTAAAATATCTGATGATAGACCCCAAAGCAATTCTGGATCGTGAGATAAAAAAGAAATTCCCTTCCATTGCAGATATAGATTATTCTTAAATATTTGTCTAAATAATATAAGTGGACTGGATAGAGATTGGCAAATGTTAAGAAATGTCAATTTATCTATTGTACAAAACAAAATTCCCGCTATTATGAACTTTTGGAAACATGTTTTTGACCCAAGTTCCTGTACCCTTATGGGACAGCAGCGTGTTCGCGATGCCATTGGCGTTGCAAACACCTATAGGCGACCGTAACTGCTAAATTCTAAGCGGGCTGTCAGCCTGTCTGCTGTCCTACGCAATAAAAAAAAAATCTACACCAATTGAAAAATGGAAACGGGTCTCTAACATTTCTCATATTATGTCAATTAGTGAAGAAACTTTTGTGCGTACCACATAGCAGCGCCACCGTGGAAAGGTTATGGTGTATGTACGTGGAAATATCGACTATAGCTCCGGACCCCAGGCACCGAAACTAAAGTTTGGGTTGCAACCGGGATATAACGCCGATGTATGATGATGTCGCGCGAAATGTGCGACAAAATGAGAAGCAAGGACAAGTACGCACTAGATAAACATGAATTTGAAGTAATAGAAACGATACGAAACCTTTACGGAGAAGAAAGAAATGAAGAATAGAAGTTTTTAAAATAAATAATTAAATACGGCAATTTGGTATTTTTTCCTTTGAAATACGGCAATCCAGACTCTGACATACGGCAGCTCAGATTTATACGATAACAACACTGGTCAACAGTAATTTTAGTTACTAATATTCACAACAAGATGTCACCTTTTTGTATAAATGAAAATATGAATAGAATAAGGGGAAAATGGGCAATCGATAAGACGTTCCGGAAAAGGCTTTCATCAAATAAAATCTTGTTTAAGAGTTGGGGTATTTAGACTCCAATCGCCGGTAAAATATTACATAAATGTATTATATTCTATTTTTTTTGTGATTGCAGCAGATAATGATGTCACGTAAGAAAAGGCACCGGAACATTTTTATCATGTTATGATATTCTACAACCAGCGCAGGACTCCGAAGTGATCCCTCATTTCGGAGTGAGAGAAACGTTTGGAAGAAGCAAATATTAACATTATCCAAACTGAAATTGTCCCAATATAAAGTGACAATTACAAGTACATACATATTAAGATGTTAGCGTAGATTTATCAGCTATTTTTTTTTTCATTGAAACATCCTGTACAAATCCTAAAAATAAACAGACTAGATCAGTTAATTATACACGCTCTTATAATGTGGCTTGTTCACAAATAAAAATATAATACCTAATCTCGAGCGAAACCTATGAAATGCTCGATGTAGCCCCACTGGATTTAAGCCCTTTATGGGATTATTTACATTTTATTGTTGCTACTATGAATGCAAATATTTAAATGCATTTTAGAAAATTCTGATGTACTCGGATACTCATGTTGTCGTAATGGGTCCATTCAGTATCCCTTTCGGTGTAGAGGAGTCAGAAATCAGTAGCTATAAAAGCTAAATATATTTTTTGTGGCTGTGTGCTCAGGAAAAGCATATGTTAAGAAGGATTAATAGATAATAGGCGCACAGAAGTTTAGTCCCATGACAAAAACAAACAAGGGCTTCAGTCACATTGCGCGGGTGCAATTGCTTGTATAAATACTACATATCACAAACAAATAACTAAATTATATCGTATAATTATGTACATTTATTCTTCTTACTTTTATTGTCGTCGTTTCGTCGTCAAGACTATTCCTTTTCTTGTTACGCGGTGTTCAGCCATTAATATAAATACCCAGGGCAGAACACTGCGTCTCTCTCTCTATCAGCTAGTTCACTTTAGTTTATTTATTCATGTCGCCATTGTTTCTATACTGCTGTCAAGCTTCTATGATATCTTAATTCTTTATTATAATTATTTTCATAATTCCATGCGTTCCATTCATGTGTGTCATTGGGGAAAAATTGTAGAACTGTCGCCTACCTTATTATGGCCACGCTTCACGGCAACCGGCTGCCGCCTCCTTCGGGCTTCGGCAGGAGATGCCTATAAACTTACTACCAGAGATGCTGGAGACTGGGCGTAGTGTATTAAAAACAGTCGGACAGCGGACTTCGAGCAAGTTTAGGTTGCAACCGAGATTTAATACTAAGATAATGACGATGATTTGGGGTAAATTTAATTTCAAATGAACTGTAGAGGTCTTATAAAAAATAAAGTTCTTTAAACCTGATGTAAACTACTAGCTCAACAGTTTCGCGCACCCAAGCGTGTTTGCATTCTATTATTCAAAGGCGCACATTAATTGTTTAGGTAGACTCCAATTCTTATAGTTCTCTTGTAATGCATGTAAAATCTCTTGTAATGCATGTAAAATCTCTTGTAATGAATGTGCCTTATTCACTTCCTGGCACACGGAATCACGACAAGCTCTTGTATAACTCGTAGGTAAACAGCGCCGTGCACCCATTAGCAAAACCCCCTCCAGACTACATTGGTCGCCTAATATGTAAAGGCCCGAAGTGGTCGTGGGCCTCAACAAATGCAAGGGCGCAAGCCATGATTTTCGAACTAAGTCATTCTGACTCTTGGCTTGCGACTGTGAAAGCTCCGGCAACTGCATTTTGTTAAAAAAAAAGGGGACTTGATAGTCATTGTAAAATAGAAAAAAGTTATCAGATAATGAACTGTGAATCAGAATTAGAAAACAGACGGAATGCACCCCGAAAGGCTAATTAATGACTAACATTTTATGGTAAAATCAACACGAGTAATACGTAAATAATAATTTAATGAAACCAATATTTTAATGTAGGTTATATTTACATAAATATTGCTACACAAGGTTCCAAACCGGAATTTATTGTAATATATTACAAATGTCAAGTACTAAAATATGAGTAAAAAAATAGTTTATACTTTTAATTTTGATGATTGAAAAATATGCCTTATAAAAAGCCTTAATGAATGAAAAAATATTTCAATGCTTTGTTGATAATATTATAGATTTAATTAATATATATTATATTATTAGTTTACATTGAAATGCTTTATTTTTAAAGCGAACTTTAAATTCGTTTGACATACATTTGGCACAAAACAATACATCCAGGTAAAAATTTAAGAATTGTATTTTAACAGAGAACCTCTAAATATTTATAGGAGAACTTATCCTACTGTCGCCATCTGTAAATAAATAAAAATCAATAATTTCATAAATCCGATCGTTTTATTTTTACCTACACAATTTATTTGCAAATCCGTTTTCTCAAACCACGCAATGTTATAGGGTCAAAATAAATTATTGGAACAATGTTTTCCACGTAACTGTTTCCAGAGATTAGAAACTACACTTTCCCACACATTATTTGTCGGGTACAATGGATAACGCTCTAACACCGGTAAAGATCATGTACAAAGGTTTTATATATATTTATAAGTTCATTAGCATCACTAATTACTAATTTCCATAACAAATTAAAGTAATAAGTTCGTATTTAAACAATTTAAGCAATTATCAACAACACAATGTGCTTCAAGAGATATATGTTACACTAGTTCTTAGAACCGCTTGGTGACCTATGATCTAAGGCCCAAGTCAATCTTGACTTCCAATTGGTACAATCTGCTCAATAAACGCAATTTTGAAACAATGTTATGCTTTCGTTTTATGTGTATTTTAGTCGGGACTGTAAAAATCTCATTTAGTTAATTTATTGATCTGACCATCTTGGCACAAATTAAGCATACTAGTTTCGGCTTGTGACAGGATTCAAAAGTGAAGGTTTAGATGCAACAGTGAAATATAACTTATTTTCCATATTAAAGTATAAAAATATGTCTACTATTTTTATTAATAGTTTCGTAGAATCTGGTCTTTAAGTCTGTATCAATAAATCAACCTGTACGTTACTTTTATAATCATTCAATAAGACAAGGTCGACGACCCGCCCCCATTCGCAAAATTTGACCCTCCTATCATTTGTGGAATTTACGCGCGTGGGTATTAATTTTGTGTTTAGTTTAATAAATAATAGGTTAAATAATTAATAGTTATGGAATCTCAATTGAAAAATATAGTTAATTTATACGATTTTATAACTATTTGCATTATTATTGGTTTACTTTTGATCTTATTCCGGTTGCATCTGAACAAAACTGCGTGACTAAAAGGCGTGTAAAAAAATGTTTTATGTAGTTAGGTTAGTCTTATATTTATTTAGACAGGGCCTAAGCAAAGACGCGGCGGTACGGCCCAATGTCTAGACAGGCGGGGATGAGGAATGTATAGACAGCCGTCACGGTACTCTTTCGTTTCATGTGACACAGGCAAATTCGGGGTGCGGTTGCTTCGGGCGGTGCTTGTGTCGCACCCTCACATTGCTCATAAGGAGCAAACGATAGCGAAAGTGGACCTGCGCCAGCGCAAGTCGCGACTAGGAACATGCTACAGCCCCCTTCCCTTACAGATAACGCGTTCTTTACGTAATCAACAACAATAAATTATGTAATGCATTTCCACCTCAAAAAAATCCTTGTACTTATAGATGGGATCACACTGTTAATGATCTACTACTCAGTTATCAAATAAATTATTTGAAATATGGATAACTTGGAAAATCCACTTTCATTGTTACATTTACAGCGGAAATTACTGAAGCCGGATAGTGCGTAATTACACGTTCACATCAACATTTCGTTTTTACGTTGGAATATTTTATTAGAACGGGGTGGTCAACGGAGTGTGACTGCTTCTCGTCGGAGAGAAAACGAGAGTGACTGCATTGTGCAGGTGAAAAAGTAAATAGGTTAAAATGGAAATTTTTGGGTTACTTATATAGAACTTCTAATTTATGGATGAGTATAATAGAGCACAAGAATTTCCTATAAAGTTAAAACCCATAAAAAACCTACAAAATGAAGTTTATAATAAGCATTTAATTTTATAGGAATTAATAATGTATGAATAGGAATGTCTAAGAACGAAGGATTCAGTTGTTAGTCACAGTTTCTTCGTGTAAACGTTGAACGTGCTCGGTTGGTATGCAAGAATACATTCGTATAGTGAAAATATATCTGTAGTACACAAAACTAACTTAGTATGATTCTTTGATAGCAGCAGGGCCCCGTCTTAAATGGCAAAATACTAAAAGTCTAAAAGTACCCGAATAGTTTTGTTTTAATTGTTAGTATCGTTAGCAATATCGTTGTAAGCTAGTCAGTCGAGTTTGTTGCATAGTAATGACCAAAAATCGATCGTGAGACCACAAAGGTTCTATAGGCGACGACTGGGGTTTGTAGGTGAATTGTCTCAAGAACAGGGCCGAGAATCACACATACTTAGGTCGGTGTCCTCCGGAGTTTCGTCACAACATTGATGAGGTGTAGTTTTACCTTCTACCCCTTAATGCCTTCATTGTCCTTAGCCTTCGCTCCACATTGATAATGGTGTGCGTAAGCTACGGCAATCGCTTGCCATCAGGTACATTGATCAAAAAGTTCTCGGACTGAGATGACGCCACATATGCAAAATCTATTATCTATAGCATTCGATAGCGCCATCCTTCATAAGGTGTGTGTCAAAATTTCATGACAATTGGACCACGTGTTCTCAAGTTATTGTTTTTTGTGTCAAACAACTTTAGTGTCTGAATAAGAAAGAATTTCATGTGTTGATCAAGCATTGTTTTTTGATCGGAAAAAATGCGAAAGACGCGAAAGAGTGAATAAGCATTATTCGGACTCTGCTCCAGGGAAATCAACCGTTTGCGAATGATATAATGAATTTAAACGTGGTCATAGCGACGTCAACGACGCTCAACGCAGTGATCGCTCAAGTACGGTTGGTTTTTTTTTTAAATCCGCAGTATTGTTTTCACCGACCGCAAAATGTCAACGAGATGGCTGAGGTCATAAGGCAGCGTGCTTACTATTTTACACGACAATTTGGGTATGAAAAAGCTCAACTCAAAGTGGGTGCCGCATTTGTTAATACCGGATTAAAAATAACAATGAATCGACGATTCGGAGGCTTGTCTGAAGTTTTTCAACCATAACAAAGCTAATTTTTTGCATCGGTATGTGACCATGGATGAAACCTGGATGGATACACTATTACACTCCGGAGTCAAAGCGCTCGTCAGCTGAGTGGGTTGAGGTAGTTGGAAGCATTCCAAAGCGATTAAAGACACAACAATCGGCTGGCAAGGTTACGGCATCATTATTCTGGTATACGCATGGTATTTTGTTTATCGACTATCTTAAGAAAGGAAAAGGATCAACCTGAATACTATACAGGGACCAATTGAGCGAATAAATATAGAACAAACGGCCCCACATGGCAAAGAAAAAACCACTGTTTCACCAAGACAATGCACCATGTCATAAGTCAATGGAAAATTGCACTTCGAATTGCTGCCCCCCCCCCCCCCCGTATTTGCCAGATTTTGTCCCCCACGACTACTGGCTGTTCACAGATCTGAAAAGGATGCTCCAGGTAAAAAGATTTAGCACCAACGAGGAAGTCATATCCGAAACTGAGGCTTTAGGTATTCGATGTGTTACCCTTTAATGTACGTCTCTGGACTCCAATTCAGCAAACGTGTCAGGCAGATGGAGATAAATAAAATATATTTCTTAAGTGTCAAACGTTCTTTAATTATCGAAATACCACTACACAGAACGCCGCGTAATGCCGAGAACCAACTCCGAGAATAGACGGAAGGCGAATGGCGGCTGGCGAGTGGCGACAGCAGTGTTGCCGCTTAAGAAAAAAGAAAGTCCCCAGACCTCAATGAAAATGTCCCTAGATATTAAGAAAAAAGTACTCAAAAAAATCCCTAGAAGTCACTAAATATTTTAAAATCTTCAATTTTCAAAATATGGTCTAAATAAAAGTAACTCTGTCATTTAAATTTGCGAATATTTCACTGTGACAAAACGAACAAAATGCTTTAGTTGGATCAATCATAACAGGTTTCAACCACATTTTAAACTCTTCTTCTTGTTCCCATTCTGGTCTATACTTTTGAGCGTATGCCTTCTTTTATAAAGGAATTTCCATATCCACAATATGATTTTGATATTAATGACGACAATACACACATAGACACTATGTAAAACCGGTTTGTTCTGCGAAAAAGTAACAAATAACTTAGAAACCGGGCATTCCTTCCTTTGAATAAACGGGATGATGAATGAATGAGAAAGAAATAGCTATATCTGTACATCTTTTGATAGAGTGAGACGCATAAAACCGATCGAACAAAAAAATATCGAAAAGTCCCTAGAAGTCGCTAAATTTATTTTTGTCGCTAGATGGAAAAAATGTCGCTAGACACATCCAAAATCCGCTAAATCTAGCGACAAAGTCGCTAAAACGGCAACACTGGGCGACAGTGCAGCGATGGCAGCGAATAAACTCGTATTTTGCGAGCAAATATCAAGGCGTTGTATAAACATGGTATCGAGAAGTTAGAAAAGCGTTGGGCCTATTGTATCGCCTTAGATGGAAATTATGTCGATGAATGAAAACAAATTTTGCGAAAATTTTGTGTTTTCTTACTTAGTCCGGAAACTTTTTGATCAATGTGTTAATGTTTATCTACTATGCTTCATAAGTATTAGATTATTCTCTATTATTCTCTTATTATTATGTTGTTATCAACAGACTAATTTAGATTTCCTTCGTATAGTTTTGTTATTTATTATTCTTTAACTTTTCCTCATTAATTCACACTAGAACACAGAAGTTAATAATTCCTATTGTATTATGTCATCCAACCATTTATATTGTATTATATATAATAATATATATGTATGTATCCTAACTAATATTATAAATGTAAAAATGAGTTTGTTTGTTTATTTGTTTATTACGCTTTCACGCCTAAACCGCTGAACCAATTGTGGATTTGCGACCTTGGAGAAGGACATAGGCTACTTGTTTTAAAATTCATATGGCAAAACAATGTTTGCCGGTTCAACTAGTATGTTATAAATATGTTTTGCGTGTTCACATGTAGCAGTGTAGATAGATAATCGGATACACATATAAGTATGTATTCTAAATTTATATATATATATATATATATATATATATATATATATATATATATATATATATATATATATATATATATATATTGAAAAAATAAATTAATAAAACCAACATGGGGATCGTGGAAGCATTTCGAGATGTAGAAATGAACGTAACCTATTTTTATTTTCTCATTGCTGTTGCAGCAATGGCATAGTTAGAGACCGGAAGTGGTTGCCATCCAGATAGGCTTGGAGCCTTATCAACTAGCTAGGGTTTCCTGTCGCGTTTTAGTACAGGCCGCCCTCGGTTGCAAGGGTCAGTTTTCTTACTATTAATAGATAGTAATTTTAACAAAACCATTAAATTAATCATAAGATTAATGCGATATTTTCCGTGTAGATGATTATAGGTGTGTTTTCCTGTAATACTCAAAATACACATAGAATTCACCATAGTATTTAAGTTTGGATTTTGAACTTTATGCGATTCAGGTAGGTTTCTACGAATTACGTTGGATTGCTTCTAACTTTTGTAAGAATGTTATTATCAACTTAAACTTACAATTTCAATGCGAAAATAAGTTTATTCATTTGCATTTCCATTGTAAAGTGACATATCTAGAAAATTCGATCACTCCCCGACCATGCGACCATGGGTGATTGATATTATTCTAGATGGGTATCAAAAACCGTGATGTCAGGTCAGGTAGTACTAAGTTTTGAACACAATACATATGTTCCACGCACAGCACACATGGGTCACAGGTCGTGAACAGGACCCGAACAATGCAGTTTGTTTTCACATTGTTAACCTGTGCTTTTGTTACAGAAACATAAACGAGAGTATGTTTTGTGCACTGTTTTATAAACATATTTTAAACTGTTAATCCAAGTTTATACAATAGGGTTCAAATATATTTT
Source organism: Malacosoma neustria (assembly GCA_963693495.1). Taxonomy (NCBI): domain Eukaryota; kingdom Metazoa; phylum Arthropoda; class Insecta; order Lepidoptera; family Lasiocampidae; genus Malacosoma; species Malacosoma neustria. Next base: position 8,744,968 of record OY856376.1, read on the forward strand.
TGTACTGTTTCTTATTATTTCAGATTTCCATTCGAAGTTACCCCCATTATGACAAGGGCTTAATGTCCTAGGTCTAATATAGCTAAGTGTATCCCAACTATTTTTATGTATTGTACAAAATAAATAATCATGCAAGGTATGTAAAAGATTCCTACATATGAATATCAATCCAAGGAATCGAACGACTACGTAATAAAAGGTTTTAAGCACCTAAATGCAGTGATTGGATTATGGTAACTTATATTTGGACAAAAATATATTAAGGACCAGGGCAGAATGGCCCTTTGGTTAAAAAGTTTTATGCATATCCCGCCGAGCAAGGACACGGCGGGAAAGAGGGAGACTCTCGTCCAATGCGCTTCACTATTACATCTCTAGTCGATCCTGTGCGACCTGTTAAAGTTCAGCGAGGTGGATATATATAATATAGTCCATTCTGGTCCAATACCATCTGCAATCTTTCTGGGCAGTAGCCATGATACCACGCTCATAAAATTTTTGGTCATTGCTGGCAAAAGCTGGTCAACCATCATGGCTCATTTGAAGTGAAGGTTTTACCGTCTAAAAATTTTTGTAGAGACCGGAACAAATAATAATCCGAAGGTACCAGATCTGGAGAATATAATGGACGTGGCAGTACATCCCAGTCAAGCTATAAAAGCTTTTGGCGAGTTACCAAACTTGTATGAGGTCTCACCTTAGAATAAGGTCTCGCATTATCTTGGTGGAACACTACACCTTTTCTGTTCATCAATTTTGGCCTTTTTTGATTGAGTAAATCATTCAGTTTTTCCAGCTGCGGACAGTACATTTCAGAATTGATCGCTGTCCGGTTGTCGTTGATGTTGTTGTTGTTGTTGTCCAGTAAAAGTAGTAAAAAAGATTCCTTTGAAATCCCACCAAACAGACAGCATCACCTTTTTTTATGAATAGTGGTTTTAGAAGTACTTTGAGCTGGTTCATTTTTTTTTTTTTTACTCCACTTACGTTCGATATTGCTGTAGAGTGTAGAGAACCCATTTCACGTCCCCGGTGATGATGCGCTACAAAAATATTTACGTTTAAGAAGCAAATCACGGATGTCAACGCGATGACACAGATTTTTCTCCGTGAGTATATGAGGAACCCATATGTCGAGCTTTTATTTTAAACCTAGACCTTTCAAGTACCCATGAACGGTTGAATTCGATAATTGCAATCTCTCAACGATCGAGATCTCATGAGTACAAAATAGCCAGATAGAAATATTGGAAACAGTTTTGGCACTGGCTTACTACAATACATCTTATCCATACACATCGGCTAAGTTTTTTCTTGCTTGAACAACATTTTCGTCTTCGGTAGTAAAAAAGTAAAATATGCCGAAAATGTTGCTTTTCATCTTTCATATTTGAAAGGTCACCAACCAAAACCTAATGCGTAGAATCAATCAGTCTTTTTCACAAGCAAGCCTTGCTATATCAGCCGTTGGAACAAATAATGATCATGCGGCTGAAAATTTCAATTAATGTGAAGTTGGGTATGGAAGAAAACAATTAAACCTTATCGGGGAAAACGAAACTGCATTCCGAACAAGCTTATAATATACATACTATAAATATTTAAAAGCTGAACCGAAAACAACTGATATTTTAATTAATTTAATTTTAAGTTTTCTAAGTCTGCTCTAAGCTATACCGGTTGACTATGACTCATAACAAAACTTGAATTACGATAAAAAAATGTAAGCGTGAACCAGGAAGTAAATTAAACCATCAACTCTTCAAGTAAGAATTCAAAAAGCTTGTAATGTTTTTGTTTATTCTTAATAGTGTATTTTTACTTACGATTGCACTTTATGTTTAAAAAAAGAAAATACAAATAAATAAATAATAATTTGAAATAATTTATTATTATTTAATATTTATTATTATATTAATTTACATTATATATTATATAGTATTTACATAAAAGTGAATTATTTTTAAATATACTGACAGATTTATAAACAGTTAAATTAGTAAAGCAAAATAAAAGACAGCAATGCGTAAAATAAAACCATTAGCTAGAATAGAAATTTCTTCCTTTTTAAATTCGTTTTAAATTACTATGTAAACATTCGTTTCTATTATTCGAGTAATTTTAATAATTTCTCATATTGGATATTGCCAATAACAGTCTCCTAGAATTCAACATTCCTTAAATTTTTAACAACATTAACGTTTGTCTTAGCAGGTTAAAAGTTCAGTCAATAATAACTAGTAAAAACCACATTTATCTTGTCAGAACCAGATAATAAATAATAATGGAAGCAGAAAATATTTACAAACTACATAAAAAATGGCATGACAAGTAAGTTGAATTGAATTTTGAATATACACTTGAACCAGATTAAAAATTAAAAAGGAGAATCTTTCAATCTTACCAAGATAGTAAAAATATAAAGAACACGAAAGTTTTCTAATAGTACTGCGTCATAATAAATGATGGGCTGGCAGGTAAGAAACATTCCAGTGGGCCAAATGCCTTCCGAGACCCGCCCCGGCTATAATTACATAAAAACTTTTTCTTCAAATGATAGACACTCTTTTTCATTTCTAACACCATCCGTTTCCTTTGTAAAGCAGGTAGATTTATCATATACCATAAAAAATCTTTTTTGGTCATAGCTCTTGAAATTTTATGATATATTGCTATTTCAAAGGTTTATCAGCGGATTACATATCCTGTTGCAAATGCAAACGAATACTTTCTGTCCATTGAATCTAAATTTTATGTACGCAATTATTAGAATTAGAAGAAAATATTAATAGTAACACGACCAAATTAAGTTTACCTAATGTCGCTCATTGGTATGAGGTCACAATAAAAGCTCGTATTTTAAGTTTAAGCTGTGTCAATCTTTTTTTATTGCTGTGAGAAAGCAAACAGGCTGACGGCCCATTTAATAGCAAGCAGTTACCGCCGCCTATAGTTGTTTACGACGCCAGGGCACCGCTTACACGTTGCCATCAATACAATTATGGCGGACTTGGTAAAACCTAGCAAGTTTTGTATTATTTTAAATAATACAAAACAATAGTCTTATATAAATATTAAAAGTACTCCATCCAGACCAATAATAAAATCGTGACGTACCGGTATCGTGGACTCCAACACTAATGACTGGTAATTTAGTCGAATTATCCATCACGACCTACGACGCGACGTCCAATCGTTTTAAATTGAAATGCGAAGCGACATCGGACACCATGTTCAATACTGTCTTATATATATTATAATATATATTATAATATATACACACGTACCCATTCATCCAGAAATGGGCCTCATTGCTGAAGATGATATTTCGATGAAAATTAAGGTCAATTGCCAACTGCTCCAGAGCCTATTCAGCGAACACACGTCATTGTCTATGGTCGTTTACCTTCACTTCCTGGTCAGTTAGTTGAATGTTGTACGTTGTGGTCTGGCAGAAAGGCAGAGTTCTTGTGAGCGACGCGAAATCGACTGCCTCGGATTCTCCTGCATACTCTCACGGACAGCAGCGATGTTTTCGGCAGATCTTGTGTTTCGTCGACGTACGGGGTGTTGGCCGATCGTTCACTGAACCACTGGACTCAAATTTATCCACTACATTGCGAATAGTCCTCTCGGTAGGACGATTATGGCGACCGTAAAATGGGCGAAGCGCACGGTACGTTGCCCGAACAGAACATCCATTTTGATAAAACAATTTTATTATTTGCACGTGTTGTTGAATGCTACGAGTATATTCGTCCATGGTGATTCTGATTTGGCAAAACAGCCTGAATAAATGACAACTAATTTGACAAATGTAGCTTCAACAAGATGGCCGTTATCAACTGTTAAAGATCGGAAGTCCCTGTTGGAAGACCCTTTATTTAAAGAATAGAAATATATATAGATAGATAAATTGTACCTTGGAGAGGGGCATAGGCGACTTTTTGAGTGATTTTTTTCCGTAGAACAACGATATTTTTCGTTGTTTTATCTAGAACATTAAAAAAAACTTAAAAACGACGTGGTTGAATTTGGTTGACCTTGAAAGCTTCGTAAGTATTAACTTAGTACATTGAGGTAATTATTTAACACAATGTCCACCTTTTTTTACAACTCTGGTTCTCATTCCATTATAACTATTAATCACAGTTTTGATTTCCATATAAGCATCATCCGGTGATTATTCAATAAACATCTTGTTTTCTTGATTTTACAACAAAGTAGGTTGTAATAGTCATAAAACTGCTAAATTACAAAATTATTTTACATCACTACTACTCTTTAACTCACGTCAATGAAGAAACGATTAAAGCAAGTTTGATATCTCAGATTACACAATTTTTGACATTTTTCCAGGGGTTACCCTGTTCAGCGAAAGAAAACATTCTGGCAGTTTTTACTTGGAACTTGGAAGGATAAAATAGTTCCAACATCATGCGCAAGTTTAATTAACTAACAATTAATTATAAAAAAAAACATCTAGGAATTGACGCACCGGTTCGTGATTGATTTCTAGTGAAATTTTTGAATTTGTCGGATTTTTTTTTCGGCAATTTTCAGGGTAAATATGGTCATTTGATTGTGTACGGCATCGGTTCCATAAAGTTTTAATACCACTTCTAATCCATTATTCCGCTACGCCGTCCAAAAATTATGCGACAAGGGGAAAAGATCGAGGGTTGCAATCCCCTCTCTTCCGTGGTCCGGGGGGTACGGCATCGGTTCCAAAACATTATCTAGCACTCAAAAGTGGGTACTATTAAAAATACTGCGGTAAAAAATTGTGCATTTGAATGTATATCGATAATTATCTTAATTTCACCGTATTTTTTTTATTGCTGTAGGACAGCAGACAGGCTGACGGCCCGCTTGGAATTTAGCAGTTACCCTCGCCTATGGGTGTTTGCAACGCCAGTGGCATCGCGAACACGACGACCACATTGGGCAAAAAAAAGTGTTGTTGCATCAAGACAATGCACGAGTGCACATGTAGTCACTATGGCAAAAATCCATAAATTAGACTACGATCTGCTATCCCATCCAGCATATTCTCCAGATTTAGCCCCCTGTGACTACTATATTTTTCCAAAACTGAAGAACTGGCTGGGTGGTAAGAGATTTGGGTCGAATGAAGAGGTCATAACCGAAACAAACGCCTATTTTGAAGGCCTTAAGAAAACCTAATATTTAGAAAAAATAAAAAAATTGGAAAAACGCTGGACTAAATGTATTGATTGATCTAAATGGAGGTTATGTTGAAAAATAAAACGTAATTTGTCGATTTTTTTTAATTAAAATAGTCACGGACTTATCAAACAGCCTTCATATCTTAGAAATGCTTTCAAGTTGATTAGGCTGTATGCCTGCCGAAAATAAAGTGTGAAAAAAAGGGTTGCGAGTTATCAAATAAAATAATATTACTTACCTACCTACGTACGTGTCATCAAAATTACAGGGATCTTTAAATTACTTACTTCCTGTGTGGCATTTTCTCGGTTGTTTTTAATTTTTGTTTCTCTCTAAAACCGATTGTGCGCTTATTTGTTTAGGGTATTTATGTTTCGGACTATGACAGAATGAAGTCTGTCGGGGCATCTAGTATACTAAATAAAAATAGGTAATCGACTTTTTGAATTCACAGCAATGTAAATTATATTATATGTACTAGCTGACCCGGCAAACGTTGTTCTGCCATCTGAATTAAAAAAGTAGCCTGTCCATCTCCAAGGTCCAAATCTATGACCATACCGAAATTCATCAAAATTGGTTCAGGGGTTTAGGCATGAAAGCATAAAAAACAAACAAACTCACTTTCGCGTTTATAATATTAGTTAGAATTCTTACAAGAGCGAGTCACCGAATATAAAAATAGATAATTAATTAACTGGAAATTTCTTAATAAATAAAGAACATTTGAGAACTGAGATCATGTTGAGGTATAATAGAATAGTTTTAATACTTTCCAATTTTAATTATCAATGTTTTTAAAAACAAAAGTAGAAGAAACGAAAAACCATCAAAATGAACACGCCCTTAAAATCTGTAAAGTAGTTTTCCTGATAAAATATATTAGTAAATACTGATAAATATTGTATTTAAAACTGTAGAAACTAAAGAAAATATATAAATACAAGCATTTCCTTTTGACTCAGACATATACGAATATCATGATCTAATTCTCAAGTCATATTTCTTCTGAATGAATGAATGAAAACATACATACTGATGTATGTTTTCCAATGTGGTCATTAACATTAAGCGTCAAAGTGACTCACTGTCATCACTTAATGCTCAATCATCACTCTCTGCCCCGTTCATTTAACGTTGTCTCTGTTGCCATTTTTTTTAGCAAATTAGATTATTCAGCAGTAGTAATTATTCTTTTTTTAGAGAGACTAGAGCGAAGTAAGCCCTCTTTAAGAAGTAGCAAGCGTCCAGATCCAGGGTGGCAAAGCGCGCCACTAAGAGAGCTGTTGCCAGAACCAGACGAGACCACTTACGTTAAGTCGGAATCGTCTGAGGGGCAGAAGCTCATCTATAAGTTGGCGCGCTCCAGGGTCAAAATGGCACAGGATATTTCCAAGTGCTGCTGCGTAAAAGACCCTGTAAGCTACCTGCTATGCGAGAATCTCGCGGTGAAGGAGAGATGGCGCTCGTATTTCCATGAGCTGCTAAACACGCAGCACAAAGAGGTGCAGCTGCCAGATTTTCCTCCGAATCAAGGACTAGTGCCACTGGTAACGCCTGCAGAGGTCCAGAATTGTCTTCGCCGCATGAAGCATCGGAAAGCTGTTGGATTAGATGGAGTCCCCATCGAAGCCTGGAAGGCGATGGACTCTCGTGGTGTGGGCATCTTAACCGACCTTTTTAACCGGACACTCCTCACCGGTACGATCCCGAGCCAATGGAGACTGAGTATCATTACTCCAGTCTTCAAAGGCAAGGGGGTAGGAGAGCGGTAATTACCGACGTATTAAGGTCATGTCCTTCAATATGAAGCTCCTCAAGAGGGTTATCAACTCTCGAATTTGGCAGGAGTGCACTATCTCGGGATGTCACGAAAGTTAAAAAAAAGAATAATTTGGCACAAATTAGTCTTTATTAATGCAGCGCTAAACGCTGCGCGCCATTTTTGAATATAGCTCAAAAAGCGCGTGATTTCCTCTAAGAGTGTATTGACTACGTGACGAAGACGAAGACCAACCCTCTCCTCCCTGTGACCAAAGCGTGGTATTTTGATGAACTTGAACGTTAGGGAACTAAATACTGTATGTAATATTTAACTTAAAATCATATTTATGTGGGCGAATAATTCTTCGCGAAAGATCAGTCTATGCTGCGACATTTGGATGAGTCATGCGCACGTGCATTGCTGCGTCATATCCCATACTTAACTATAGTATGCAGGACTTTAGTGTTTGTCTAAGAGTCTAAATAAAACTACAGATCCTGCATTTGCTGTAAGGCAGCAGACAGGCTGACGGCCCGCTTAGAATTTAGCAGTTACCGTCGCCTACAGGTGTTTGCAACGCCAGTGGCATCGCGAACACGCTGCTGTCCCATAAGGGTGCAGGAACTTGGGTCACTAATGCCGGAACACAACACAAGGTTATTGTGGCGGCATACTTAAGACAAAAGATGGTCGCCATCCAGACGGGCTTGAGGCCCTAAGACGTAGCTAAGGTGGGTTGTCGCCTTTTACGCCAGGCCGACCCCGACCAAAGGTTAGTATTCTTTCTCCGCCCCTGCACGGTAGAAACTTACGGTAAGCATGCTCTAACCTTAAAAACATGAGGTTTGGTTTCTAATATTCAAAAGTGGTGATTCCGATGTGCCAGACAATAATGAATATTAAATAGGTATAATATATTTTATGTGATGAACATTTACATATGTATATTTAGTATATATACATAAAATATACAACTACAACATACAACTCATTACATAAAATATAATTTTTAATTAATGGTCCAAATGTATGGTTTCTTGAAGATAGGTGTTTATTATCAACAGACTAGCGTATAAGGTAGTCACATCCGCTCGTTCAAGAGCAAGTAACGAGGTCATTTACCTTATAACTTGAATAAAAAAACCAGCTCAATTTAAATTAAATGAACTCGTTGTCTAAACGAATTTGTTGAATGCATTACACGACGACCTACTTTGGTGTAATGTACGGAGCTTGATAAGATTACGTTCCTAGATTAATACATTGCCCTCGGACTTCAGGTTATCATAGGTCTGTAATTGTTTTAAAAACTTACTGGGGTTAACTTAACTATATACATATATTGCCCCTTTTACTCCTTAACAAGTTACACTTAATGAATATTTGATAACAAACGTAGAAGTTTACCTACCTCTAAAAATAGCTAATGCGACATTTTGATATATGTTGCATTCGCATGTTATCATTTTTAAAGAAGGTCGTCCGGTCTAGACGAATCGTTCTCATGTGACAAACGATTTCATTTGAATATAGATTTTTCACCTATTTTACATAATTTTGCAAAACACGGATTTTTTGGGATTAATATTTTGTATTCAGCAATGATTCGCAGCACTATTCGTGTCATCTCTAATTTTCTTTAAAAAAAACTAATTTAAAATAAATATGGTTGGATAGAAACAAAATGTGACATCACTTAAATCCATATGTCTCGATGTATAAATGTGCAAACTCTTCAAATTTAAAGTGTTTTTTAACGAAATCTAAATTAGTCAAGCACTTGTATTAGATCACCATCTGTTCTTTCATGGGAAACTGTGATTATTATATTTTACAAGATACAGTTAAAACCACTTGAAGTTTTATGACTAGTTCGTTGAATAGTCCTAAAAGTATTGTTTATGTCAGTATTATTATTAGAGATTAATAACAAAACTCATCAATTTTACGTCCATTTTTGGAAACGGAACAATAGGTTCATTGTTATGTGATACGAGCTCACTGGGGACCACCAAGTCGTTTCCTATTAATCGTTTAATCTACAAACTCCATGTGATGGCATAGCCGGCGGCGCGAACTGTAAATATGCTTCGTAGAGAATTAAATCCACATAAGACCTTATAGTTTAAATAGCTGCGTGATAGACGTATCTACTCTAAAGAATGTCTCGTCATTTTTCTCAGAACCGGTCGTCGAACGAGAGACTCCATGCCGTACACTTACAGCATTTATTACAATAGGTGTTTCAAGTTTTCAAAATGGGCTTGCTACGCTACTCGCATACCTTGCCGAGCCAACGCTTTACTGATGCATACAAGGGCCCATTGTTTAAAACTACGTGATATTTTGAGTTTTGGACTGCTTTTATGCACTGGAAATTTACAACCATGCTTGAAACCCTTTTTTCATATTTTACAATAATCTCTACTTTAAAATTATTAACACTATTGTTTTCGAAGTAAATTATTTATAATCCATAAGGGTTAAATGGTTTTCAAAAAAAAATAAGCTTCCACTATTGAATTCAAACAGGTACGTGCTTGCATTTGCCTATTCTCGGAAGTTATAATTGTTTAGATGCTTTTCACGTAGACGAGTCTCCATGTTTATTGAAACATTTATTACATTTATGGCATTTTTACATTGATTCAAGTATTTCTCACACGAGCATTGAAGCCATCTGACATATAAATATGGCATCATCATCATGGCTTTCTTGAGTATGTGGGAATACCAATAGCATTCTGTGAGTTTTCATGAAGTGCACATAAATCTTTTAACTAATAAGTATTAACGGCTTTTTAAACTACAAACATTTTTGAACCCTGCGTCTGCGTAATTTTTCCTTTATATTTTTTTTCTACATATTCTTTTTTACAATAGAATTTAAAACTAGATTAATAGCCTCGTAATAGTAAAATATATTAAAATTATCAGACATACTAATAAAATAATATCCATAATAAAATAATATCCCCCCAGTTTTATTCTGGGTAGCTTCAGATCCTTGTATCTGTTATATGGTTTCGCTAGTAAACCAGTAAAAGTGTGGTTTTCCGCTTGTTAGTTAAAGCTAACGAGTAACGACCTTTCTGTTTTGTAATATTATAGGCGACCAATGAAGCAGAAACAACGTACGCCGGAACAATTTGCCAATATCGACCCATTTATAAAAATTCTTAGTAATGAAATATTTATTGATTTGATGCTAATATTCGCTTATATGCATACGTCTAGCAGCGCCAAAAATGTGCTAAAAGAAAAAGTTTTTAAAAGGGATACGAGTAGCAATAGAAATGAATCAAAATCACTTTTATAAATTGTTTACTAGTATATAAACTTTATAGGTGAATTTATTTAATTTTTTTTTCAAAAATTACAATATTTACGTGTTCCAATGTACTTACTATAAAAAAATTTGCTCCAAGTTTTGCATCATTTCTCCTTGAAATGTTGATGGATCAGTAAAACGTAAAACAATACTTGTAAAATAAATTTATAGTTATAGTCTGTCGAGTCAAATTTTTGAAATTTGAAAAATTTGGTACTTTACGGCAGTTTAAAAAAAGTATGTACTTTGTGTCATAACTCATAAATGGCACACCTTAATTATGTTTATAATTTTATTAAATCACAATATCAAAAATACGACTCGACAGACTACAGAGAAAACAATTTTGAATACTAAAAAAGCATTAAAAAATATCAAAAACTGTATGAGTTATCATGCAGACCGTGCCGGAAAAAGTAGTTTTGAGAAAAAAAAACTCATTTTAAGTTTCAAGTGCATTTCGCCCGACGCGCGACGTCGCGCGCATCTAAGGCAAGAACTTTATGAATTTTTTAATTTATTTTTTAACTTACGCCTAACCTCCTATTCCAGCTTCATATTGTATGTCTTCCTTGTCAAGAAACAATTGTTGCTTAAATTAAAAATTTGTCTCGTCGACGAGTTGTTCTGGCTTCTTTAGTTACCTGCGTGCATCCGACTCTTGTCGCACAGTAACGCTTTCTGTAATAACTTTCGATCTATGGGGAATTTTTACAATCGACTTTCACAGAGCGCCTAAAACTACAAAGAATAATAACCAGTAAGAAATCTATTTTTTGAAAATTCTGGACGTATGTCTTCCTTAAAGAAATGTTTATTGCTTGACTTTTATGTAATCAGCCATAAATTATGTTATGTTTCTTAAAAGAAAAAGTAATAAATTAATTATAACGCTCCACAGCTGATCTAGACTATGCCAAATCACCAAGCGGAGCAAACAGTATACTCACCACGCTTGTCCAAGATTGGTGCGTAGCTTGTCAGATGTGAACCTATTTAGCTTCTGAATTGGACTTAGAATGAGTGCACGTGGCTACTACGTATATACAGGTATGGTACAATACAAACCAATTATAACTGGTGATGTTGTAATTTGTATTAAAAGGAAACAAAGTGTAATTAACAGTTTTGCCCCAAGATAGGATAGGTTTAGATGAGCGGCGAGGCCGGCTGCTTCCTACGTAAATATGTAGTTGTTATTTTGGTCACTTAAATATCAAATGCTGACTAAAGTTGCTAGTCTGCTTTCATTTCTTACCATTATTCACATTACCAACTAAATTCAATTTAGCGATGTCTATTCTATTATATTATATGAAGGGGAAGTGTCACTACCAAGCTCCGGTGCAAAAAGATTCATTAGTTTATTAGATGGATGAGTTACGTACAACATTTCCTCATATTATTAAAATGCAATCAGTTATTTACAATTAGGAATTTATAGAAACATGTCATTTCTATACCGATACACGATATTTTCTTTGTTAGCTAATGCTAAGTCAAACGTAGGTTTTTATGCCTATTGTAGAGTAAGCGGAATTCAATGACAAAGCAGCAAATTGTTATTGGTTTCATAGTTAACGTCATACATAACTTAAGCTTACTAAGGCTATGTGTCCTCCATTTATCACCTACTTATCCATTTTATCCTTTAAAATATTGCTATTTTATAGTTTTTAAGGCAGTTTTATAGTTTTGAAATACAATAAGTGTAATTAACATTCAAATATAAAGCTTATTTTTTTAAATATACACTACAAGGAGATTTTTGCTCGATTATACTGTTGCGACCACTTTTCAAGTAGTCACTGAGCTTAATTTCTGCGCGGCATTTTAGAATTAGTGTCTTTACATATAATAACTTCCTTTTAATGCGAACTAAGATACATAATAATAGACCTTTTGACACTGCATCCTGTAAAAATTAACAGATAGGGAACCTGCCTAGACTGACTGAAAGCTAGCAGGAGTAATTTACTATTTATCACCTATTACCACACTATTTTCGTAATGCCACCTTACCAACAAAATTGTTATATTTATATTTTGATATATTTTGAATTCAATTCCAATGTTCTTTGTTACAAATGAAACCCAGTAACTAACGATTTCGTTTATAGTCAGAAAGAATTCGAATAAAACGATCTCTCGATTATACGGCCGAATGATGTTCCTAAAATATTTTTATATCAAGAAATTTTTATTCATAATATTGTTATGATTGTATATCAAACTCGATAACAGCAT